>VWZZ01000616.1:4235330-4562239 GCA_013399095.1 Psophia crepitans
CGCCCAAAACTGCACACAGTACTCAAGGTGAGGCCGCACCAATGCAGTGTAGAGTGGGACGATCACCTCCCTAGACCTGCTGGCAATGCTGTGCTTGATGCACCCCAGGATACAGTTGGCCTTCCTGGCAGCCCGGGCACACTGTTCACTCATGTTCATCTTGGTGTCACCAAAGACCCCCAGATCCGTTTCAGTGTGGCTGCTCTCCAGCGTGTCATTCCCCAGGCTGTTTGTACAACCAGGGTCGCCCCCACCCAGGTGCAGAATCCAGCACTTGGTCTTGTTAAACTTCATGTGGTTGGTGATTGCCCAGTTTTCTGATTTGTCCAGATCTCTTTGCAAGGCCTCGCAACCCTCAACGGAGTCCACAGCTCCTCCCAATTTAGTATCATCTGCAGACTTGCTCAAGATTCCTTTCAGTCCCACATCCAAGTTGTTTATGAAAATGTTAAAAAGAACTGGCCCCAAAATGGAGTCCTGGGGCACTCCACTAGTGACTGGCCGCCAGCCTGATGTAACTACATCAATTATAACTCTTTGGGCACGACTCACCAGCCAATTACTCACCCATCGTATTATGGTTTTGCCTTGCTGTGTGCTGGCCATTTTGTCCAGAAGGATACTGTGAGAAACAGTATCGAAAGCTTTACTGAAGTCCAAAAAGACAACATTAACTGGCCTCCCTTGGTCAACCAGATGGGTGACCTTGTCATAAAAAGAAATTAAGTTGGTTAAGCAGGACCTTCCCCTCAGGAACCCGTGTTGGCTGTGACCAATGACTGCGTTGTCCTTCAGGTGTTTTTTGATAACTCCTAGCATAATTTTCTCCATAATTTTACCAGGCACTGAAGTGAGACTGACAAATTCTCCATGCATTATGTATTGTGGGTATGTCTTTAGAGTAAGAAAAAAGGACAAGTGCTGATTTGAAAACTAGGTGCACAAAAAGTCTTTAGAGAGAATGAAAATGTTGTTTGAAACGCTACCGACCTGACAGCTGTTCATCCGTCTGTGAAAGGTATAGGAGGCTTTGACCATGCATAAAAGTGGGAAGGGAGCACCTCTGAAAGAAAATACCTAGTGTGGCGCCGAGGAGTTTAGAGGTTGGATCCCCCAGAGCGTGAATTTTGGGAGCTGACCTTTGCTGCCTTATAAAAATGTTTATTAACAGTGTCTCACACCTGGCAGGGAACGGCTAACTGAGGATTGCTCTTAAAGAGTTGGAGAAAGGCTTAGTTTGTGCGGATGCAAATGGGCAGCGCTGAGTGGCTGCTGCAGAAGAGCATGCCCTGCAGCCACCGGCGCATCTGCTGCCTTCACCAGCCCACCCCGGCTGGGCTGCCCGCAAGAGCCTTGCGGTGCTCTCATCTCCCAAGGCCAGATTGTCCCTGCTTGGAATCAGATTTCCTTAAAGGGTAACCCTTCACTAAATTCATTGATACGTATTTTTTCAGCCAATGATTTTCGTTATTTCAACATTATTATTATTATTATTGTTATTATTACTTATTTCTGTCCAGAAATCAGCTGTGTTACGCCAAGGTTTAACTGTGCTTAGCCACAGTTTTTCTGTTAAATCACAGATGTGTTTCTTATGATGGTTTTAGTTTTATTTGGGTTTTTCTTTTTAAGATTGGGAAAGCTTCGCTTTTAATCAGTAATTTGAAACATCATTATTGGTTTATATATTCCCAGTTAATTGCTTATAGTTATTTAACAAAAACCAACCCACAACCTTACATTTGTGAAACTGGATATAAATACAAAATGTACTAATTTTTAAGAGGAGTAGTATGAATACTGAAGAATTTGAATTAAAACCCCCAGTATTTCCAGGCAATTAAATACTAACTTCAGACTCGGTAACTGTGAAACCAGTTAATGAGCGTACTGTGTACATGCCAACGTTGTAAATGTTAGCCTTAATAAGGTACAAGGCAACAGCAACTCAGCAACTGTAATATTCAAAAGGGAATGAGTTCCTGGCACATCATAATTTAAAAAAAAAAAAATCCTTCTGTTTCCTGGGATATAAATCAGTGTCACTTTAGTGACAGTTAAAGGGCAGGGTAACAAAGTGAAAAATGACAGCGTGGTCCTCAAAGTGAAAAAGTATTTGGCATGTGTGGCCAAGAAACAATGTGATGGGACATCGTGAAAGCCTGACCTCAGCAAATTGAATGACAGAATTGGCAATGACCTTACCGGAGTACCAGGATGTCATTTGTGAGCCACTGTCTGCTTTGATTCTTTTCTTCGTGGAGTAAAGCTGGTTGAACTGCTGCTCTTGTTTCATATGTCTGTTACCTGCTCGCATGGCTCTGGAAGTGCTGTTACAGCATATGAATCAAATAGAAGAGACTTCTGAAGGATAAAGGGTCATCATTTTTGTTGTCCTGAATTTATCGAGGTGGTGCACAAGGGACGTGGGGGTTTTTTGTCTGATGCATGAATCTTCATAACCAATTAACTGTGCTATTTTTTGCATTTTTTTCATTCTATTTGTCATATGTGTGACAGAGATCTTGCTTTCTTCCCCTTCCCAAAGGGCTATCAATTTCTGCTGCCAAGGGTCTGGGATCACAGCAAACACGAGTCCGTTTCGAACATAAGTTAGTTTGTAAAGCCGGACACTGGTCAGCTATATCTAGAGGGTTTCCATCTTTGGGAAAATGGTGTTGCGCTCTTTACAGCACTTATCAGTTACATCAGTTCTGATGTTTTGCTCTGCTAGATGTAAAATATGACCTGAAATGCTGCTCTCTCCCGGCTCATTGTAAACAGTGTATTTTAGAGCTGTCAAGTCCGGGTATTTATGCTCCCATCCATGCTCTTTTATTTATCTTTATGACAAACCTTTGAAGTTCTAGCTAATAAATCAGGAATACAGCAACTAGTTTTGAAAAGTACAAATCTTGGCAATTTTATTGGTTCCATAATTTACCCAATCTTTTGGTTAATGCCAACAAAACTGCCTAACTCTGGATGTTTTCGAAGTCAGCCGATGCGCCCCAAATGTAAATCTATCTTACAAAGATCAGGGGTAAAATACCTTAAATACCAAAGCTCCGCTCAGTATTTGTATAACTGAATTATTTTAGGTGTCCTGAGTTTTTAGCGTGGTCACAGTGAAAAGCACAGTATCGCTACCATCTCCAGAGTCTGATGTTAACTCAGTTTTGAGTATATATACTTAAAGCATTAGGGGCCTCACAAATCATTTAAACTGTTAGGAGAATTGCATGCTGAACAGGTGCTTTAATAGCTCACTGTAAAGCACGTTGTTTAAAATATGCCTTCTGTTATCTGCTACATTGACCTTCAGGGCACATTGCAAAGGCTCATTTCTTTTCAGGGCCACGGGTGGTAAGTCGATGTGCCTGCTGACTGGAAGAGGAGGGTGTGAGTCTTTTGTCCGTACCTGTACACGGTGCTCTTTCACAAACCCTTCAACACTGCGTAGCTTTACGCGTGCTATTAGTCACAGGGCCCGGATATAAGCACGTTCTCTAGTGTTTCTTGAAAGACCATCCGAGTTGCTGTTGCAGTTTATACGCATGCTTTTAGATGGCTATGATGCATACGTGTAAGTGCTGGAGTAAAATCAATTAAAGAGGCACAAACTTTCATTTCCTGCTGCACTGCTTCGTGGTAAACTTGAGGAAAAATTATCCTTTTCTATGACTTTAAAGCTGTGAAAGAAAGATCAGCCAGTGGATAACTGTGAAGACAGAGAAATACTCTGTAAAACACAGGCTCTCTTTTTAAGTAACGCATGGAGAAACCATTGTAGCCAAGTCAAATCGTGCTCTATGGTGGCAATATCTTCAGTGATTGGGCTCTAATGTCTGTTGGTTAAGAAAGTGGTGTCTATAGAAATACATAAATCTGTTGTGTTTGAAGCCAAATTAACCCAGAGCTTAATTTTCTGTCAGTCTTCGATCATGTATCACCTGGAAAGGATCCAATGTGCCCGTTGGCTTTCTGAGTGGAGAATCAGTTTCTAATGTTCTTAATCGAGTGGACACAAGACCAACTGAAGGTATCAAACCCTAGAGCATGGATGCAGTGTGTGCAGGTGAAGATCAGAGACAGCTGAGGTTGGATGTCCACGACTATAACCCTTGCAAGCCAGAAGGATGACAAGAAAATGTCTGGATGAAAGGGCCCATACTCATTTTTTGAGATGGCTTCCACTGTGGCAAAAGCTCCCGCTGTCACTGCTTCAACCTGTTGCATTTTTTTCCGGAAACTGCTGTGTTTTCAGTCCTGGCAGGGGAGGGCAAAGAAGTTGGGTAGCTTTGACCTTAGTACCGAGCACAGTACAATACTGAAGTATTCTCTGAAGTACAGAACTAGAGCTACAAATAGATGCGTCTGAACTGTTCTGGCATGGGCTGCTTAATCCTGTAGCTGCTTCCTTAAGTGAGGTGGTGAAGGAGCTACCCGAGTCACACATCCCTTAGGGTCAGAGTTATCTGCTGAAGTTCTGGGCTCCTCCAACAGTTTCAGCTTCTGCCAACCTGTAAATGCGCCTGGGCGTGGAAAGAGTGGTGAAAAGCAACTAACACTGACAAGTTTTGCATCATTAACCACCCAAAATCGTGGGAGGAGAGCTGAAGCTAAGACAATTGCCAGATGCCCTTGGGGACTGGAATCTCACTTGAAAGACTTATGCTGATTTATTACTTATAATTTTCCAACTTTTTCCTGATGTTTCTTCCTTTCCCACCTACCAGCAGAATTCTCTGTGTTTTAAACCCTGCAATTCAGTAATGAAACCCTACAAGTCAGTAAAGTAGTATTACCTATAAAGATTGCTCAAGGGAAGTTACCAGCTTTTCCCACGTTTGTAGTTGGTGGTATTTAACTTCTAAGGAGGAAGCCCTGGATAACTGAAAATGGCTCTTTTTGCTACTGACTGCACCTGGAACAACCAGAGGTAATGGTAATTAATGATTGCTGCACACTTGTGTACAGTAAATCACTATTATGCTGTGCTTTTTTTACCTGCATTTTTATTAACAAGAAAACAATGCAGTGTTATTTTCAGTGAAGCTCCCAAAAGCACAGGAACAGAGATTGCCATCTGGACCAAACTAGTAGTTCAGCTTATTTCACTTTCATCCCTGACAGCTGCAGAACCTGAAACTAGAGATTGTTTCTCTACTTACACATGGGGACATCACTGCCAATTAATCACTCCATCCCTAATTTTGGCTAATATTCAGTGTCTGTCAGTGCTGCTTTCCCACAGGTGGTTGTAGCCAGGACCTGGTTTTCTCTCAGTGGCAATGACAAGATTTTTGTGTGCTGTTTGAGTATAACATCTGTACAAATAGTGGCCTTGAGGCACTTGAAGGCCACTTACACACTGCTTTTCTATGTTACAGCTTTTGAAGGAAGAAAAAAAAAGCTTTTTGGGATTTTTTTGAGAGTTGTGATATTCATTCCTGCAGCTGCACTTGAGTCAAATATGTTGTCTGGACACGCAGTCCAGATGAATTTCAGAAGCAGGGATGTTAGTGACTTGGGAGCACATAAGTATCAAAGTTTTAATGGATTTTCTTCATTTTACAGATTTAATCACCACATAGTAGGCATGTCATTGATTTTTAAGCGTATTTCATTATTGACTCCAATTGAGAGTTCATTTCAAAAATCAACGCCGTGATATGGCTATGGTCTTTCTGGTGTGTTCCGCAATTTATGCGGGGCCATGGATTGGTTGTTGGATTGCGTTAAGCCTAAGAAGTGGTCATGGATACAGTTTATATGGAAAACACTCTACTGCCTAAAGTTGGTTCATAATTTTTGAGTATCTGAAAGAGAGAAAAGCTGTAACTGGAGATGAATTTACTAAAGTGCCTGTTGATAGACATGGCAGATTGAGGGGAGGGAAACGGCCTCGCCAGGGCTGCCATTTAGCTGCCAGGAGGACATGTGCGAAATGGGCGCAGAGGTCATCCTTTACCCTCAGCAACCCGCTGTTAATGTTGGGGCACAAAAGGTCAGTGGGACCTCAGTGCAATTTTAGGACCTCAGTGCAATTTTGGGACCTCGGAAAAAAACCCCAAAATCTCATTTCACCGTCCCTTAGCATTCTCTCTAGAACTGCACTATTTGTATTTTGTCCTGATCTCCCCATACGTGGGTGTCTGCCAGCATTTCTGACACCACCAGAGATTTTGGAGATGGAGGAAAAAAACCCCAAACCGTTGAGTTTAATTACATCAAAGTTATGCTTACAATTTTGCATAGTAAATTCAGAGAACAAAGCCAATTTAATTATTTGCATGTCCATAGCTTTGCTTGGACCTATAAAATAAAGAAATAAAGATTGAAGTCAGTGAAATACTGAGTAAGAGAGAAAATTCTGATAAAATCATTTTGCGTAGGACACGGTTTGGTATAAAATAGCCAAGCAAAGGAGTTTGACGGATGATTAGAAGCAGATTGAGAGATTTATCCTCAGGGCAGGAAAGGAACGGATGGATGTAAGAAATGGTGGGGAGGATTAACTGCAGTTTGAAGAAAGGGAGGAGAGGGGGAAAAACTGACGATAGTTTGTTGCAATGATTTGTATCACGAAAATAACATTTCCAACCAGTGTTTCCCACCCTGAGATTTCCAGGGTATAACTGGGAATGATGTCTCTACTTTGTTTTAACTAAAGATGGGTGAATAGAGAAAAGCACAAAATAATCAGAAAATCACCTGGAATTGATACAAACAATCAGTTTTGCGCAGGCGTGTAAATGTGCTAGTTTTGTTGGGGGGAGGGTCAGAAATAGGGAAAAATAATAAAATCTCATTGTGCATGATTCATGCAGACTGATTAGATTAATGACAGAGGGGAATGATGTCTGTTTTGGTTTTTTGACATTTTAGCAACAAAAAGGATGTTGCTGTATCAGCTTGGCGTTCCCAACAGTTATTACTGTCTCTCGTAGTCTGGTTTAGGGAGCAACATCAGATTTAGTTCTATCACGTACAACACAACAATTTCGGATTCGTAAAAAATTATTGACTGTATCTTCTGTCTTCATATGGGACAAGATTCAAGAACATATAGATAAAGATATATACTGTTGCTAGTAGCAACACAGTAAAAGGAGTAGTCTAAACTCTGCCACCTGTCCATAAGATGCCTGCTTTACCTGTAACACATTTGTAAGAAACTGCAAGTGCCTACCTGACACTTACCGTCTGCAGTCCAAGGACTGACACCTCATTAATTCCTCCAGGGACTTCACTGTCCATGACAGTTTTGAGTCACTGTAAACAATATGCTGAAAGATTTGCTCATGGTGTTTTACTGTCAGAGACCTTTCTTCTGTAGCCTTTCCTGTTTGGGTTACAGCAGTGTGTAGTGGAGGGTGTACTGCCACTCCTATCCAGCGAAGTTTTCTGAAGAGATCATTATTTTATAATAAGCACATCTAAAATGAAAGATATTAAATTTTGCGAACTCTCTTGTTGCCAACTGTTCCAAATCCTGGTGCTAATTCACATTATTCATCTTCCTTAAAGCCATAAGGCAGAGCTTTCTTGTCATCACCTTGGTGCCCTGTTGCTAACTTATTACATCTTTCCTTCTAAAAGTGACCAGTGGAAAAGATAATTAGTGTTTTTTGGATTGTAATAATACAACTCATCATTAATGAACAGTTTATCCCCAATATTTCAAGTGATAGCTTGTATAATATTTAGAAGTCACTGGCTTTGCTTCCCTTGAAAACAAGCATTGAATTTCTTTGAACACCATGGATAAATATTAGTTAGAATGCCAAGAATAAATGAACGGCTTTCTCAATGATTTTTCAGGCAGGAGTGACGCTGCAGCACCGATACTTAATCTCCTTTTAGCATTTATCATAAAAGTGCAGAGCTTCTTGGAGAGTAATTTTGTATTGCAATTGTTGACAGCAGACTGAAGTTGGTTTAGTGCATACGTAACTTGGGAATGAATTGTTCAAATGGTTTGGGGGAGTACACTACCCAGGATTTAAGAAATAATAACATCTGGAATCCCTGTTTCACAACTCTTATTGCAAGACTTAAATATTAGGGGTGCCTTTAGATAGGATAGGCGCAGCACAGACAAGACAGCATGAAATCAGACAGACATCAGTCACTGGGAAAGTTCTGTATATGAATCGTCCTCTTGTGAGGGACTTCTATTTGTCTGAATGCTGTTTCATTCTAATGGGCTTTTCTGCTCAAGGGCGTAAAGGGGGTAAGGCTCGTAGTGGGGATTTATAGATTGCTAGCAGCGTTCTACTGCCTCGTGGTGTGGACCTGCTTGCCTAGGCACTTTTTTTAGCTGGTGGAGAGGCTTTTGTGGTGGCTGAAAGCAAGGACCTGCCCTGAGCTCTCCAGCGGATGCCTTCTCTGCGAGGGAATATCCCATCTGGGGACAGGTGCCTAAAATCAGCTATTGTGAGTACTCAGCTCCCAAGATGCTATTACCTGTGTAGGTCCGGGTACTCGCAATGCTTGACCTGTTCTCAAACACATTAAGCTACACCTGTGAAAAACCCTGGCTGTGCAGACGGAAAATAGCCGTACTGAGATTGGTGTGAAATACGATGTTGTAAGCTACTGTCCTAACTCGTTTTCCGCTAGCTTTCCTGTGAAGAGCAGGCCTGTTTTAAAACACCTGGAAATCTGACAGCGACATACTATACTTACTGCTTCAGTGACGGTATGCGTGAGTGGTAGTGATAACTTCTAAATAACTTTGTAACTAATTATTCTAAGCAGTATTTTTGTTAGGTGTGCAAATTGAGTAAATTGTTGGCAGCTTTTTTTTTCCTCTTCATTTCTGTAGTGTAACGCGGGCTGATGAAAGCCCCTTTATCCGGTGCAGCAGTGTTGGAAAGAGACTTGCCAAGAGCTGCGTCCAAACAACTAGCAGGTTTCCTAGTGGAAAAAGATATGTGGGGAATTCAGGTGGCTCTCAGGAACCATTACCTTGCCTAGTTTTGAATGCAGGCCAGAGTGTAATTAGCTGAAATTAATGTGAGGATAGTGTTAGGAAAGGGGAAAGCAGCTAAACAGAGAAGAGATGGGAGGTAGCCCCTCCCTGGTGGAAGCAATGAAGTTTGGGCATAGAGTTAGGCACGTGCGTTTCTGGAGGCTATGAGAATGTGGAGCAATCACTTGTATATAGAGCGTGTCTCTCTATTTTGCACACAACCTCCTCAGGACCTTCTGGCTCAGAAGGAATGATTACATCTCTTCTACATGCTAGCACCAGAATTATGTCGGAACTTTCTTTGGGCCAGAAGTCTTCTCTTGTGTCTTTCCACATCTGCTGACATTTGGCCTCGCTTTAGCCTCCTCTGTTTTCCAAATGGGTGACATATGGGGCACTCACATAATATGATCTCTGTGAACCAACCCTTCCTGTTACATTTTCAGCTTGTGCCCCTTACACGTGACATTCGCTTCATCATTTACTTTCTGCAGACCCGATATTTATTCTATATAGCCCCGTCCTTGATGACCATAGTACATGACAGAAACTTTTCACTTAAAATTGTTTATAGACACAAAGCTAAAGAGCTGAAGTGGATTTGTGACCCTTTCTGTGTCAAGCAATCTGTACAACGGCCTGATGATTTTGGAAAACTCAGTCATCTCTGTGGGTATCAGTAATACAAAAAACACATCTAATAAGTTTTTCAGGAGCCACTTTATTACCTTATCATCGTTCCTAGCAGTAGCTTACTCTAATGGACTGAACATATAAAACACCCCCGGGAACTCCTGTGATTAAATTGAATTTCTGATAATGGTTTGCACTGTGAACTTGAGAGAATCATTTAGAGCCCACCTGTGAACCTTTACTTCCATATTGGAGCAGCTGTTTCACAGAATTAGTACTGAAGCAATGTGATGACTCTGGTGAGTAAATGCTTACAGCTTGGACCTTGGTCTGTCTCTGCTTGCTCCTATAAAAAGAAATGGGATAGTTACCTGTCTCACAAATTATTGTGAGGATCGGCTGTTTGATGTTTAAGATCCGTTAAACACAAGTTTTCCACGGGGGAAGAACAAGGGAAGAGGCTAATTACAGTTGCTCTTCTTTTGTTTGAAAGATGAAGTAAGCGTGCACCTTTTCTGTCATTTCTGGTTTGTGGCTTTTTTTCCTTTTGCCTTTTATTTTTTGGCCGATTTATCTATGGCGGCGTATATTTAGAATTAAGCGTGCGTATTTTCAAATTCACCAGCCAAACATGTAAAAATACAAATGCGATGGGATGTAGCGCATGGGGTTTTTGTTTTCCTGGCCTGAAGCCCTGCTAATTGTGAGAAGCAGAGAATGACACGCTGAAGACAGGTTGCTGCGTGAGGCAGAATCCGCTTTGTGCCTGGAAGGGACAACTGCATGCAGTGAAGTCCGCTTTGTGCTCTCTTTTATTTGTATTTTTTTTTCTTCTTGGCATAACTTATGCATCTGATACTGAAAATCTGATCCAGAATGTTTTACAAACGTACCCTAGAGGGCTGCGTGTATGCTAAAATAGGACTCTGTATTTTGTTTGCATCCCTTGCAGAAGAGTAGTATGATATAAATTACTGGTTGAGAGATCCTATTTCTGTACTTGCTTTAGACACATGCTAGTTCTGGAATCTTTTAAAAAACAAAACAAAAAGGCGTAGGAAGTTTTGAGCAGAAATAACTATTGCATTATATTACTGCCTTTTGCCCGAGCAGGCACGGGTAACGGCTCTCACCCTTAGGAGACAGACTAAGAACTCTACGCAGATTTTGCTGTCTGAACTCATGACTCAAGTGGAAAAAATTGAAGCATCCAGAACTTACTGAAGGTGCCACATGTTCACCTTGGCAGCCCCACATTTTCTTTGAGACTTTTGCTTTTTATCAGCCTTGCTGGTCTTGAGCTCTTGCCAGGTGTGGTTTGTGATTAATGTGTTTGTTCCTTTGAAGTAGGGAGTAAACTTGAATGTACTGGCCGTTGTATCTGTAACAGTGCTTCAAGCAGAAAGCAAGGTATTAGTCAATATTGAGGCCCAGCTAGTCTTCAGAAATGGCGTTTAATCATGAGACTCAGATCTGAGTTCGCCTTTAGTCTAAAGGGGCAAGAAAAGGGCAGGTTTGGAATTTCTCATTTCATGTGACTGAGCTGCTCTAAAGGAGCCCTGTTAAAGCATGCACCTTCATGTGTTGTATGGTTGTATCTCATTGTGGTCTTGTCTGAAGAGATGGTAGGTACGTAGTTATTAAAGGTTTATACATGCCACAATGCAACGAAATATAGTTCAGCTGAAAAAAAAAAATGAAGACTTAGGATTCTTGGTGACTCAGTTTGAACTGTTATTAAAGCTAGATTCAAGTTCATGTGACTAATACAGCTGTTACTGTTAGCTGACAATTCAGGCACGTGTGTCTGGGCAATATACAAACATAGAGACAGGCCTGTGAGGGCCCTCACAAGGGTGTCCACTGAATCCTCTTGATCTGAGTCAGTACTGAGCATCCTTATGTCTTTGGGAGATGCGTCTAACCTGTGTCTGGAAACAACCCCCCAATAATGTGGATTCTGCTGTTTCTTTAGGTTGTTCTGTGCCAGGGCTCAACCGAATGTACAAGTAATTTGATCTAGTACCTTGCTGCAAGCTCAGCTGATGAGATCTCGTTTCCCCAGACCAGATGCGTGGACCATTTGATGATTACTGTCCACTCAACCGTGTTTGAGTGTGTTGCTGGAGCATGTTCCTCAGTTATCTTTTTGTAGGCTGAACGCATATGTGCACGCACATGCACACACACACTCTTACTTCTCTAAGCCTTTCTGAAAGCACATTTCTAAATCTTCCCTCTGTGGTCTTCTCGGGACTCTCACCAGTTTGCCTGGTGTTATCGTTTTTGATGATAACATCATCACCTGAGACCTCATCATTGTTGGACTAGTGAGCGCAATGGCCTAATTGCTCTGGGGTATTACTGATGGCACTCCTGTTACTGTATTCCTAGAATAATGTTTTTCATCCTTTGTGGCAAATTTTGCATCACATTGTTTATTTGCTTATCCTGTGATGCATGCTAAATTCCTCAAATCCTATTTTCATAGTCTGTCACTGACCGCTTGTATTGATGACTTGTGCGTTATAGGTGAAGTGCTTCTCACTTGTCTTTGATTGCAGACTGCTTCTCCAATTCAGCAAGCTTTGTTTTTCTAACTTGATTCTCCACAGTAATTGCCCTTCCTCTCAGTTTTTTTCACCAGCCAATTTTATCTGCATATTCGTTCCATCTTTAATTGTATCAACAATCAAGCAACAGAGCCCAAAACAGAGCCACTGATGCCCGTGTTGATATGTTTTCTAGTTTTGCCAGGAAATCACTGGTAATTGTTCCTGAGAGCGGTTTTTCAGACATTCCTGCACCTGTTCTGTTGTGGCTTCATGTTAACCTACATTTCTTTGGTGTGCTTAGGAGCATGTCATTTGGAATATGTCAAGAGCACGACTGAAGTCGAGGTAGATCCCGTCCGATGCTTTAGCCCACTGTAGGCCACTAGAGGAAATTAGGTTGGTTTGACAGCATTTGTTTTTGGCAGCTCTGTGCTGGCCATCCTCAGGCGTTTCGTTATCCTCTAGGGGTTTGCTGAGGGATGGTTAAATGTTTTTTCTCTAGCTTAGAACCTTTCTGATTTATTTTATTGCTCTGTAATTTCCTAAATCCTCATTCTCTTGATTTTTCCCCTTCCTTGCTTCCTACCTGTCCTTTGGGATTTCTCTCATCATCCATGAATTCTTCAGGAGAATGGTCAATGTTTCCCTGAACTCTCTGGAGTGATTTCATCAGACTCCACTGACAATTCTTTTTTTTTTTAAATGTATTCTTTCTCCTTTTTTTCATTCCTTTTCTTTGTTGTTGAAATTAATTTTGTTAAGCGTTTGATCACAATGGCACATTTTTGCGAAGAGAAAAGCAAAAAGGCATTGAATGCATCAGTCATCTTCATTTGTCCATTACTTTAGTATTTATAAGTAATTTTTATTGCTCCTAATGTATTAGAAGCTCTTTTCTTACTGCGTATTTTCTTGCAGCATTTTATATTCTCACACCAGAATGTTGTAAAATCACTCTCAGGTTAATAACCCATTAGTTCAGTAACTGTAACCAAACAGTAACTGTTGTTTATTCTGTGTGATAGTCAGGAAAATCTGAAATAGATACGGAGAAGATGCTCTCTACCTCTCTGTTTTGTTGGCTTGGTTATGTTTTTCTGCCCTACAAGTATGCTAGAAAATAAACACAAAACAAATGCACAAAAAAAGAAGGGAAATATGTCTCTAGACTTGCAATTTTGGCAGTGTTACTCTGTGGAAAACTCTGAGTATTTTTGAGGGTGGTCGTCAGCTGTACCCGTACACGCTCCCGTGAGGACCTGGAGCATAACTGCATGCGTGTTTTTCTCTGTGGCGTTTCAGATGTTTGCATCTCTGGGCCATCATTTCCCCCCTTGCTTTGGGTTCATCACCTCTTCAGTTTGCCAATTTGCTGCTTGTTACAAGGAAATAATCTTAATTTTATTTAGGAAGTGGATTTTGGCTTTGTTTTTCTCCTGTCTCCTCTTTGTTTTCTTCTATGGAAGGGGAAACATTTGGCCTGTTGTCAGAAAGTGGCGTTGGAGAAGTCACAGAATCACAGAATCACAAAGGTTGGAAGGGACCTCGAAAGATCATCTAGTCCAACCCCCCCTGCCAAGGGGGTGCCACCTAGAGCACATCACTCAGTCCTCAAAAAGAAAGTGATGAGAAGCGCATATGGCAAAAACTATATATATATATATAGTGGACATCACAGAATGTCTGCTCCGTTGCAATCCAAACCGTCAGGCTGTGTGGGTGGTCAGAGATGAAAGGATGATCTGAGAGCGGAGAAGATAAAAGATAAGTGTAAATGACAGTTGAGTCTTTATATTTAAAGAGGAAACTGTGTGTTCCTAAGTGTCAAGTGTAGGAGAGGACAGATCCAAGTAGGGGGAACTGGTGAAGCTGCATCAGTTTTTGTGGCACTTTTTTCTGAAAATCTGGGAAGAAATCCATTGAGATTTGCTTTCATTACCGGGGGGGAGGGAATGACATGACAACACACACACCAAAACCAGAATCTTATGATGGAGCCGTCTTGGTTGCAGGAAATAACTTACACACTGGACAAAATCAGTGATATAAAAATGTAGGCTATACATGAATAAAATGATATAATTATGTTATATAAGCTGTTAAGTTATGCTGGTGTCAGTTACGGTTTTAAGTCGAAAATTTTTGAGAAAGAAGCACTTTGAATGTGTAATTAGCTTCTTCAAATTGCCTACGAAACTGTAAACAATCATAATTAATTTTATTTTGAACATTGCATCCATGGACGTTAGTGCATTGAATAACATCATAGGTGTTACGGAATTAAACAATATTTTGAAAAATTTATTTTTTCAATGAAGAAGGTTACAAAAGGAAGCCTGTAAATCTTTTAATTTTGGGTGTATGGAAACATAACAGGTAAAGTTTTACTCCCTGACTATGTTTTGTGAGTTTTGCAGGTTTTAGTACTAGTGATTTTTTTTTTTTTTTTAAACCCCACAGTTTCTAAGTTTCTTTTAGCTCTAGCAGATGTGTACATCAAATGTTTATAGAGAAAAATATTTTCACAAAAAATGAGATCTTGTGAAGTAGTAAGAATTTTTATTATGTCTCTTTATGCACAAAGCATTTGTTCTCGAAACACTCTGGGCATATAAACATTAAAGAAATAATGCTGTATATTCACAACATGATGTGTCTATCACTTCTCTTTGTCAGAATTTCTCCCCAAGTGATACTTGCAATTGTAGAGTTCCTAATAGTTTACCCAGCTTTATACTTCTGATGGCATCCTGGAGCAGTGATTTAATGTTCTGCCGGGACTACTTTCAATGTTTGGATTCTCGAATGCTGGAACATTACTCTTGGTTTATTTGCGCTGCAGTTGTTTCACCTTCCCTTATTCTTTCTTCCTTCCATCAAAGGGGTAATAGGGTATAATTCTCCTAAGAATTAGGATCGGGGAAAAAAAAACCCTTGTTTTCTTGTTGGAGATGCATATATTATAAAGCAGGAGAAGAGGATTCTGATGGACACATAGGCCTTCTGAAAGAGGCGAGATATGGAAGTACTCTGGCTTTAGTATCTTGTCTTAATTTTGAGCTGGAATACATCTTAGAAAATCCATCACTGCTTGGTATGGTCGCTAAAGTTGTATAACTAAAAGTTTTTCAAAACTAAAATTTTGCACCTTACCTTTAACCTGAATTTAGTTAACCGTTGGGTTTTTTTCTAATTTTCTTTAATCTGCAAGGTTAAAGACTCTCCAATGTTATATAAGGAGCTCACACTTTGTTGATTATAGAGTCAGAATCAAAGAGTAATTCAGATTGGGAAGGAGCTCTGGAGTCATGCTGCCCAAGTTCCCTCTGCTCTGAGCTGTGTCCAGTTGAGTTTTGAATCTCTCCAAGGATCAAGATCCCACATTATACACCGTTTATTCTAGCGACATCACAAGAATTTGGCTACACGATACTATAGTGAGTGACAGTGGTGAAAGCTTTGCTGAAATGAAGGTTGCCAATAACTGCTAGTCCCTTGTTGTCTTCTGAGCCATGGAAAGCAACCAGGTTTGTCAGGCAAGATTTGCCCTGATGCATCCCTGATGTATCTCCAGTCCCCTTCTTGTTCTTCGTGTGCTTGGAGATGGCTTTGCGAGGATTTGCTCCGTGATTTCCCAGGAACTGAGGCGAGGCTGACTGACCCGTAGCTTCTTGTATTCTCCCCTCTCCCTTCTGGGACGTGGGCACAATTGTCATAAGTTTTTGAACATGACATTGCAGTAGCAACAGGTGGCTGCCCAGCACCCTTAGTTATTGTGATCAGCGTGTCTTTTCAGTTGCTGCTTTCTAGAATAAAGTCCTTAGGTCTTTATTCTTTGTCTATGGATTTATGTTCAGTAGCAGTAGGGTAGAGGTTTGGTCCTTTTTGGCCTCTGCTTGGAAAACATCCAGTTCAATTTTAAAACCTGTCAGCTAGCTGATCTTTCATTTATTTAACGTTTTACATTAAATTTGTAGTGTTCTTATTTCTTAAAGTATTACACAACACTGAGTTGCATACCTCCAGGAAGTATGTCATCTCAGCACCCTTATTAACTGTATAGTGTGTAATGTCATTGGCACATGTCTTGAGTTAGGTTGACAAGACCATAAATACTTTTGATTGATACAGTCCTTCTTTAATTACTTACTTAAAAAGACTGTGTTGCTGGTTCCATAATTTTGGGCAGGACTGATTTCAGGTGGCAGGTCTCTACCTACTTACATCGCTAAGTACTCTTTTTGCTGTATTAGTGTGTTTACTTTCTTCCAAACATCTTGAATTTCCTTAGTGTTCAAAGAGTTATTCAAAATTGTTGTTGATGGTCAAAAATTGCTCCTTGAGAAATAGTCTTTGAAGGTGTTGGCCTGAAGCTTGTGCAGGCCAGCTGCTTTCAGAAGGTCTAACTTTAGAAGCTTCTCTTTAACATCACCCTCGGTTACTTTTAGAATGAAAGGTAGGATGTCATCATCATTAAATGGTATGGTTCGATCTTCTGCCTTATTTTCCAGATACAAGAGAGAAAAATTTATGGAATGCCTGTACCTTTTTACATCAGTATTAACAACTAATCATTTTCATTTGCTAATCAACAAGCAAAATTGCTGTGACTCCTTTTGTTCCTTCCTAACATAGTTTTTAAAAAAACTCTTTCATTACTCCCACCTCCAATAATTGCAAATTTCTTCTGTCTCCTCTTACTTTTCCTTTAACTCCTAGTTGCACTGCACCATTACCTCTGTGAGGTGCCTTACTGATATATCACGTAACAAAAGTAATGGCGACCAACAAATTTATGTGTGTATCTCCACATGTGATGACATTGCGGGTTGATGCAGGGCCTGCGCGTATACGCGGACTTCGTGATTTTAATGGCCACCCCTGTTTTTCACTGTTTAAGCCATTTTGAGTATGTGTGCCTGTCTATTCATGGAAGGCTGTTTTCTCTCTTTCTTGTGCCATTTTTTTTTTTAATTTCTGTGTATAGATAGCCTTCTTTCTTGTTTGTGAGTTATGAAGCAGTTAGTGACATATACTTAAACTGTTTTAAATTATCTGACACATTTCTTACTCAGACTCCTTATTTTTGTTTCTTGGTACATAAATGTGTTTGGCTTTGGTAAAATCACTTTAAAAGCCTCAAACTATTACAGATTGTTTTCTTTGTACAATAAAAATAATCTTGTCTTGATCATTTCCACGAAGGCATTAATGACTTTTAAACGTGATCAGTCTTTTTTTATTTTTCAAGATGATATCTAGCGCTGAATTTATCTTTGTGTAGAGTTGCAGAATTTTCACCTGCAGTTTTTGGAAATTCTGAGGAAATTGTCCCTACAGTTTATGGCTACATGAAAAAAAATATTGCAAATCAACTGTGTAATATTAATTGTGAAATTGCGTTCATCTGGTGCTCACCACTCTGTGTTCTCTGATTACCTGAGCAGGGTTTATGTCATTTTCTCAGCCAAGGTAGGCTGTATTTTTAGGGAAGCAAAGAATTTGAAAGATGGATAGAATTATTTTCTTCATTTTTTCTTTATACTCTAAATCAAAAGGTATAGAAACACATGCTTTTGATTAGCTAATAAGCAAAAAACACAAACCTCCAGGCTTCATCTTCTGATATGCTAATTGTTGAAATAAAAAAGAGCAATGAAACTCTCTGTAAATGGAAAGTGCTGAAAGTCTGACAACAATACACTTGCCAGAATGCTGAAAACCATTTCTTATCTCAGCAAATCCTTCCGGCCTTGACTGTCATATTAGCCAGTTTTATTCTTCATTGCTTGTCTTTGATCATCTGCTGCATATTCCCATGGGAGAAAGTTATGCCCATTTGCCTGTGAGCTACTTGCAATGTTTAATGAGTATCTGCACGTTCTATCAAGGTTTTAAAAGCACTTCTGCTCGGATAAATTGAACAATCCTTTCATTAGCTCTATATATGCAGACTTTCTGTTCCTCTCGAAGACAATAAGGCATTACGGTATTTATTTTGTGGGTGGACTTGCAGACTGCTATTTTTTTAAAGGATATTTTGCCACTGTTTTCATTTCAGCTGGATCACAAGACCTAGTTTATACTAGTTTCTGCATTACACTGTAATGCTCTCTCTGTTGAGTCTTTTTCCAAAGAGACTGCAAAAGATTACATTTGTAAACACTAGTGTGTAACGTGTTAAAATAAAAGATATCTTATTGATTGTGACATCTGACAAGTTATATATCAACTATTTCCCAAAAGCGACTAATAGTATTTTTTGGTACCGTCTGCCTTAAAGTGGTATATTTTTCTGATCAATCCTTACAAGCAAGTGCTTAGAAATTGCTATTTTGATGCAAATCCTTTCATTTATTATTTTTTGAAAATTCAGATTAATTTTCCTCATTTTTACCTTGCCTGTTTTTTCATTTCGATGGTGTGAATAGTACATAGGTGCATTACTGGTTCCTCAACAACTGTTTGGTCATCGTGGCAGGTTACAACATGAAGGAGGAGGAAAAGTACCCAGTAACAAACGAATCCTTAGTATTAGGACCTCAGCTTAGCGCTGGTATCTTCATGATAATTAGGAAGAAAAGGGAGAAACCTGGCTGCTGCTGTGTGGGGGAGGAATGGTTTTTTAAGGTAGTAAGAGGGAGTTGTGTGACTGAGCACTACAGGCTCTGCGAGCCCGCGGGCTCCTGGGAAGAGTGAGAGTGCTTTTTGTGCCTGAATTCAAATACCGAAGTGCGTTTGTGGTACAAGCCCCATGTAGAAATCAGGGCAACCAGAGCTGGGAACATTTTAAAAGAAGATTAACTGTTTCTTTTTCTTCCCTTTGTCAGGGAAATTTAATTTCACGCATAGATTTAAAAAAATACTTTTTGTTGTTATGAAAACAAATAAACTTCAAAAGATAGATAAATTTCATTCTTCTTTGAAAGACATTTGGAACGAGAGTGTGGACCATTTTAAGATTTTATTTAAAACTCAACACTGAAGAGTCTCTGAACCACGTAGGCAGCCAGACTGCTCTTTGCAGCGTTGGCACGCTGGTGGGACCAGAAGCCACCTCTTTGCTACGCCAACCTCGAGTGAATTGGAACCTCATTTCTGTGTCAGTTCTGTGTGTGGAGAGTGCAAAGAGCTTGTGTTTAAAAGAATAGGCTAATACCTGTAGCGATCAATAAAGGGTAAAAATGTTGCTTTCAGGTAAGATGGAGTTGTTATTTCTTCTCTCTGTGCATCTTGCAGCCTGTGAATCAACAAATGATACCGCTTTTTACTTAATTGTTGTCTTAATAATGAGAAGCTGTACAGTGAGTTGAATTTTGTAGAGGGCACGGGCCTAAACTTGCTCAAGATCATCTTTGTTGCTCTGGTAGACTCGGCAGCTTGTCTTACGTGTCTGCAGAGAGGGATCTTCTCTAGATATGGCAGATGCCCTGTTGGGTTTTCCCAGCTTCCTCCGTGCCTGGTGATCTGAGCAACACTCCACAAACCATTAATGCATAAATGAGTGTGGCTGCCGATTTCCCAGCATGAGTGGACCGACAGCCTGACCCCGCTCCCTCCTCAGGGAAAGATGAAGTAGTAAGAAAGGAGAGAATGAAATAAAGTTCTAGGAAATCAGTGACTGTATTTTCCAGGTTCCGGATGTACAGTAATACAAGTAGAGTTTGGAAGGGTGTAACTTGGGGCTCGATACAGACCCTGCTAGCTTCAGAAAAATAAGCAATATTACTGTCTATTAGCTGGCCTGTGTGCAGGAGGGACAGCGCTGCTGCTGATAGCTAAGAAACAAATTATTTAACTTGGGTAATAGATACCTTAATTTTGAATTGAAGACATCTTTCCTCTGAGAGTCAGAGCTGTAAGTGAGCCCTGTTAGTCTGTGGAAAGTATCTGAGAAAGGGAGGAAAATTTGGACAGCAACACTGGAGCGAGGGGCAGGACTGGGACCGGCAGATGTGTGTCACTGCGCAGATGTGAGAGACTAAATGATGAGCACAAAGGAACAATAGGGATTTCTGAATTCGCAGACAAGCAGGGATTTGAAGGGAACAATGAAAAGAAAGAATATGGCAAATCAAGGGGCGGAGACCTCTAGAAAGAAGGAAAAAGTGGTAAATAATGGAATAATTTGGCATACAATAAAGATAAAGAATGGGAGAAAAATACAGAACGATTAGTCTTAAGGAATATTATGAGAGTGTCTTTAGTGACAAAATTATGCATTGTTTTCCTCACATAGACACAGTATTAGAAAAAAGCTGTTTCATCACAGTAGATGGACGTTGTTTCATCAGCTGCACAAAACTGAGAATCAAAAAGCAGAAACATGACTTAGTTGAATGAAATAGCATTAGGATCTTGCAGCAGGTAACTTCGCACCATATGGGAGAGGAAGGCGGGTTACAAAATAAGCCATATTGCAAAAACCTCTTCATAGGTGATGTGTAGCTTTCTTACTGAAAACTCCATAGACTGATGTTCTTTATCCGTTGAGGCCAAACTCAGATGCATCAGTTGTCTAATATTGGGTCAGGGCGGTGAAACGCTTTTCAAGAACCTCCCCTTCCATACCTTGAAGACTGAGCAGAAGGCTGTCCAACCTGCTAGCTCCAGGTAAGACATAAGCCTGCGTGACCAGCAGTAAGCAGTTCCAAAATATTTGTGAGGAAATAGTATGCAATTTTTATCCAAGAGGATAAAGTAGATTAGCTTCAGGTAAGAATATTTTGTTGCAGAGGTTGCATTCCCCAATATTAAGAAAGTAAAGCAAACACAGCTTTTCTGGCCATGTATCTCTTATCTGGGCATTCAGTTTGAAACCACACGGCAGCTTATTTACAGTTTAATTTCCTTGCAGCGTGTTTGTTCTTATATCCTAAAATAAATAGAGAAAATGACCGAGTTCAGTAGAAAACAATTCCCTTAGTACATTGTAGAATGTCACAAATATTCACTATTTGTAAATTAACTGTGAACAGCTGATGCAGTGATATCCTACTGTAAGACAAGCCCACCGAGTAGGTCACCCCTCTTCACCACCAAGCACATAGCTAGAAGACCCCAGTGTTTCCACAGCAAAGTACCCACTTATCACTAGCTGGTTTAACCCATGACCACATACTGGCAAAGATTCTGTATCGTCCTTGTGGTCGGCTTGTTCTTGCTCCAACCTGAAGTGGCAGGACCGTCATCATCTACTCCAATGTCATTTAATGGTTTTGCAACTCAACTGCAGATTGTAAGTTTGCCTGGCAGGGAAAGGAGAGCATGTGCACAGACTAATACATAGTGAAAATTCATTGAAACTCTGTCAAAGGCTGCAATGTTCAACCACGTGGAAGCTTGACAGCCAGAACTTCACCAGGCTGTGATTCAAGGGATCTCTAGTGCTGTGAGTCTACAGATGTATTTCTGCATCGTACAGTTCGTTTCAGTGCTGGAGCCCTTGTTCTTCTGTCAGATCTTATTAACTTGTGTAGGTTTGCGAATTAACCATCATCTAGCCAGTTGCCTGTTGGAACTTGCCCAAAGCTTATTAACTATAGGTGGTGTTGGCAGCAGAAAAGTTAATCAAACAAAACTCTTCTCACTCAAACCCAAAACTTTATTACTGCTCATCATACAGAAAGGAAAAAGAGTGAGCTCGGTAATTGGAGGACAGAGCTCATAATTCAGAAAATCCTGTTGTCAAATCCTCAATAATAAATTTAAAATCCGAGTTTTAGTGTATATTCATTGGCCGTCCTTCAATTCCGTGATACAACTTATCCCCTTTCTCATGAAAAAGATCATTTACTAAACGTATTCCAAGTGGAACTGTTGTATGTTACAGCTGGAAATGTTTTTCCCTTCAAACCGGTCAGTTACTGTATGTGACAGCTCCTCCAGTTTTATACCATAGTAGATCAGATGCACCAAATCGCTTCCAAGATAAAAGTAGTTTGAATGTGTTCATGGCCTTTAAAAAGGCACGTTCCAGATGTCTGTTAACTCCTTGACTACCAAGAAAAGAATGCTGTAAATACTGATGTAGCACAGGATTTCCTAATGAAGTAGCAATGGTCTTCAGCTGCTAGCACAGCAAGGGTTAACAAAATCTGTTGGTTTTTTTCACATGTGCTCTGAGTTCCATCTATTAACTTGGCACAATTTAAGCTCTATAAAATAATGACAACATGCTGCTCAACAAGCTTTATTTAGAACTGTCTCATCTTAATATTGCTCTTTAATTGTAATTAGTAAAAATAGGAAATTATGTGCCGCTAGTCACCTTCAAATTGATTTAAAGAAAGAGCAAGAAATTTCAAAAATCTATAAACAGATCTTCTAATAAGACACTCTTAGCACAGACTTTTACTGATGACATTTCTGGCTGTTGCCTCAACAATTCCGTAATTAATTATTAAAAAAGAAAATTCTCTTTGATTTTTAAATGCATGCAATGGCATAAATAAAACTTGAAGTTAGTGGGGTTGGGTACAAAGATTTCCTGCCCTGATTCCCTCCCTGCTGAAGATGCACATCTGTCTCAGATCCCAGATCCCTGCTAGCAAGAGTGGAACAGTCAGCTTCAGTTGCCTTAATTGGGTTGGTCTATCTGCGATCGTTGCGTGCAGTGATTCACGGTGGGATTTAACAGAACATTAGCTATTCTGCTCTAACACTCATGTGAATGCACTTGATACACACTAAGAGGGCAATTGCATGATGTGGCCTGCAGGATTTTGGAATTTAACCTGGGGGACTTCAGTTTGCCCCTGTTAGCCTGATGATGCAGAGAGCTTTGGTTCCTGGAGATTCTTGACATCTGCTGCATTTGGGGCTGACCCAGTGGTGCCACTGTAATGCCAGGCATATGTGATGAGTTCCAAACGAAGGATGATACACAAGGAGGATAGAGGAACGGTAACAACTGGAGAGATTTCTTGGGATTAGGCTTCAATTCGTTCATTTGCAGGGAGTAATTCCTGAGGCTGTCACAGGAGTGCATTCAGGCAGGCGGCAGGCAGCCAGCTAGGGACACTGCTGCTAGCACGGACATTGCACCGTTGCTTCCCTAATCACTTCTCAGGAGAAGCTGTAACTTTCAGAAAACTTTTCTGCTATGGGAGCGTCTTCCCAGAAACAAAACACCAGGGGAAAAAGTATCTAAAAAGGGAACAGTTGGACAAAAACCTTCCTCCTCTGGGCTGGGAAGAGGGAAAGGAGCTTAATATTGTTGCAGATATGCAGGATTACTAGTTAACTGTGCTGTATGAACATGGTGAAACCACCCTGAGCAGATGCCATAACAACTTCACAATGTATAGCTGGCTAATGATGGAAACTCTGTAGGGTGAGTAGAGTGCAACTGAAGAGAGGATGCAGAACTCCACAGATCAGCATTCAGATACTCCTTATCCATTCATGACAGCCCACCATCCCCACGGACACCTTTCTGTCATACCTTGGCCGGTGAGCCATGTGTTAGTATTGTTATTGGCAGTATAGCCAGTCCATAATATGTTGACGCTTCGTTTTTTATTTTACAACTGTCTCATTCCCATAAAACTGCTGAAAGAATCCCTGGGAATGGTTTTGAGGATCTAAGGCAAATATCAGTATTAAGGAAATGGTCAAAGTCCTTATCTCATTATACTGCTGGAATGACTGTTCTAACAGCTAATAAAGGCAGTTGTAATTTCTTCCTCATGGAAGCCTGTCTCGATTTCTTTCTTTTGCTTCTAAATGATAAAATAAGCTGAGAACAGCAAAAGATTTAATTGGGTCACTAATTATATGTCAGGCATGGGCTGCCTGTTAAAATCGAAGGTTAACTGACAGCAAGAGCGTTTGTGACAGAGGGGATCCAATGTCTAGAGATATGCAAAATATCGAGATCAATTTTTATGGAATATGTTGTTCTCCACCCATAAATTGCATCTGTATACTACTTATCACTATTTTTTTAGTTTATGGTATTGCCAAACACAGGGGATCACATAGTTTCTTAGTAAGTGTGCCTTTTAAAATCAGCATATTAAAAGATACAGTAATTACTATGCTGAGATTGCAGCTATCTCAGGAGATTATTTTGATTCAGATTCTGCAAGAGAGATAGGTTTTGTGGTTTACAACGAGACGTTAAAATCTAATACTGAATTAAAGC
The DNA here is from genome assembly GCA_013399095.1 of Psophia crepitans. Taxonomy (NCBI): domain Eukaryota; kingdom Metazoa; phylum Chordata; class Aves; order Gruiformes; family Psophiidae; genus Psophia; species Psophia crepitans. The sequence goes on from VWZZ01000616.1 coordinate 4,259,647, forward strand.
CCGAAACTTTTTGCATGGGAATCAGAAGTGAGCTTGTTTGTGCAGTGGTACTTAGGAATTTGTGGTTCATGTGATTGAAGAACCTGACACTCTTTAATATATTACAAATCTCCTTTTTGGCATTGACTAATATCCCCATTTTATAGATGGGGAATAGAGTACAAAGAGATCAAGGTATGTTGACACTCCCAGTGGGAGTTCAGCATAGATAAAAGCTTTGGAGAAGCTATTAAGCCCTGGAAGTCTATGGAGGCTCCCCTTACCCTGGTTTTCGTCAAGGTAAATGAACCTTCATGCCCATGTAGTTAGGACTGCTAGCTCATGCATGTTTCTGGAAGAAAATTGAAAATTTCACATTCTCTCAAACAGAAGAAATATGGATCTTTTTCTTTCAAGAATGAAGCTGTTCAGAATGTTTATCTTGTAATAGTGCTGATAGAAATATTGGGAATTATAGACCATGCTTTGGAATATATATTTATAGGTATATCCCTTTGTGTATACATATTTGTGTGTGTGTATCTAAAACTGAGTTTCCTAAAAAAGACAAGACATTGAGAGTGAATGGCAGGTGAATTTTTAAGATTTTTAAATAACAGTTTTAAGAAGCTTTGATCCACACGATACTGGAGAAGAATTTATAGACCTTCACATAAAAAGAAAAACCAACGTGTATTGCAGCATCATACTGGAATTTTACTTCACTGAATAAATTTTTAAGAACAGAACCACCTTACAACTCTTATCCTGTGCTGAATGCTTCATTGCCATCATGATGATGGGTAGCAAATCCTTGAAGTCCTTGTATTAGCTGGGTAGTGTATTAGTATTAATTGGGTGAGACGGACCAAGTAATGCCAGAAAACATTCAAAGATGACATTCTTGTAGCCTCAAGGTAAGTTTATTGTAGGCTGAAAGCTTTTTGCCTTTATTATGTCAGACTGCGGCTAGTTCGTCAGTTCATCTATTGTTGATAGAGAATGGAGATCAGATGGTCTGTTTTGCAAAGGCGGGTGACCTGCTTTGATCAGGATCCCCAGAGTTTACAGTCAAGCCTGTTTCCACTTAAACAGAAAGTCAGCTGTCCTGAGGAGTTTCCCACTTGTTTATCACACAGATAGTTTTTGAGGCTGCTAGTCTACCCTTTCCCTCTCCTGTCAAAAACTCAAGTTGGTGATTGAGGATAAAGCCTTAATGCATTACACCAAACCAACTTTTTCCAGCCTTTTCACTTCTTTTGAAAACTACTTTTGATCAGCAAAAAGAAAATTGTATGTTTTTATTGGCAAAGTTGACAGTCATCATCTTCAGTCAAGAGGCAAAATTGTCCCTCTACTACTTCTGAGCTGTGACATCAGCAAAGAGGAAACTTCCCCAAACCTTTGCAAAGCAAAACCCAGATTCCTGAAGGCACCTTCTTTATTTTTGCATACTCAGAACTAGGTGGGTTTTAGAAGGGAAGTGTTAGCTCACTAAAACTGAACTACTAGGATTGCTACCGTAAAGTAAAGCATACATTAGGTGCTTTCCTGGGTCAGGGACTGCTCCTTCATCATGCTCAAATTGGATCTCATAACCTGTGTGACTGCCAAGAAGTTGTTCCAATGTGTGCTCCAAATGTGCCAAGATCTCAAACCTTTTCCCTGCAAAAGCAGAGAGGAAAGGATAGCTCTTTCTGTGTTATAACTAATTTTCTCATATATATTGAATGTACGATCATTGCATTGTACTGGTCAGATGGATAAAATTAGGTGCCCCTGCCCCAAAATCGTTTACTCTCAAACCCTCTCCAGAAGGAGCAATTTTGCTCCACTTCATTTTAGTCTTTTTCCCAAAAAGAATGGGAAATGGAGCACGCTCTGATTGAGGTGATGGAAAAGTTTTCTCAAATGATGTATTCTGATTTTAGTGGCCACCAAAAGAAACGCAAAGACCTTCTGCACTTTGGATTGATAGAAGTAGTTGATAGAAGTAGTAATTCTGCTCAGGTTCCCATAATGGTCTGAGCATCCGAGAAGGATGGGAAAAGAACTACACAAAAACATTTAACTAGCTGGTGCAGACAGCAGTACCAAATGAAGCTGGCTCTAGGGCTCTGAGGCCATATTAATCTCTCTGTAGCTCTGACTAATAAAGTAATTTCAGCTGAAGATTTAGTAAAAACCTGCAAAATCTGACAGTTCTTACATTACAGATCACTCAGTGCCAGAGTTTTATTCCTGCTGTGTGGCGCTCTACTTCACAAGCAGTCATTCAGAAATCTATCTGAGATTTATTAAAGCTATCTGAGGTCCTATTAAAATATGAAGGAAGGGTGCATCTTAGAATTTAGCGTGTTTGGAAACTGGAATTTTTATGTGGAAGTCTGGCTTCTTTCAACCTTCACATTTTCTCTGTAGGTAAATCTCTCTGAAAGTTCATCCTGAAGTTGAACATAGCTGTTGTGAATAACAGCTCTTGCTAAGAGAGAATTACGGTGTTTTGCTCAGAGGTTGCCCTAGAGCAGGTCAGTGTATTTTGGAAGATTCCTTATGCCACCCTCATGGCCAATTTTCTCCACCTTTGTCCCAGTGCTCATAGAAAAGCAGGCTGAGGTTCCTGCTGAAAGTCACAGGTGGGGTGGTTTGGTTTGGTGGTGTGGAGTTTGCTTTTCCAGCCTGTAAGACTGTGGTGCATGGTGACACTGTATGATAGACCTTCTGTAAAGAAGTCTTCAAGGCTGGGGGCTTGCGGGAGGAGTTGTTTGGAGGGGATTTTTAGTCATGAATTTTAAGCAAGGCACCTATAAAAGCAATTGCTTTGTAATTGCCGTGGTCAAAATTCGATGAAGATTTCACCAAAACCCTTGTGCGAGTGATATGTGTATTACACAGGCAAAAAAGCTTTTTTTTTTTTTTNTCCTCTTGACTTGATTATCTACCGAGGTCTGTGAATGACTTGAATTGCACCAAAAAAGAATAATAATTCAGAAATGTTAATACAAGTCTTATTCATTGGTGGTGAAGTGACTGGTATAGAAAAGGTATAGGCTGATTTTCAGTCCATTCAGGACTGGATGGCTACCAAATATTAAGAAGTGGGGTTTCTTTCACGATTCAGAGGCGGCTATGGTCTCTGAATGCCATGGGTATATAGTGCACAGGTCTCAGTCTTTCATCCGTGCACAAAAGATAGAAAGTTTGGTATGAGTATTGTTGGCTAATAATGAAAAAGTTAACTGGACCATGATCTCTATAATACTCAGTCTTTTATCTGTATTCCATGTATAATGCACACGACCTTGAATTAGTTAGTGAAACAAAGTTTGCATTTAAAATCCCTTGGATCTGTGATACCAAGTCTGTCTTAAACATGGAAAGGCACCACACGAAATGTAAGTGAATGCAGGTATTCTTCCAACACATCAACAGCAACTTTTTCTCTGAGTTAGGATATTTAGTTTATTTAAATTACTCTCTTGTGATGTTACATATGTAGTAAATGGTTTAATTAGAGCTTGCTCGTTTAGCACCTGTGAATTTAAGTGTTGAGTAGGTCAGTGCCCTATAGATGATAAAGAAATCAGACGATGAGGAAGAGAGGAGTTTGTCATCTCTTCATTAGAGAAACATCAGAGGCCTGAGTTCAGAAGGGAATGTGGAGTGAACTTTCCTCATGATTAGTGAAGTCCAGCTGTTATTACTTGATAGTGTGGACAGAGATTATAACGGGTAAACAGCAGAATTTGGAAAGGTGCTTTCTGCCCGCAGAAAAGCATGACAAATGAGAATTACAGCATACCGCATATTTAATTGCATTTACCATGACATCTAACAGATGCTGGGAGAAAATGGGATCAATGGTTTTGTGTCCCAAGGGAAGGTCAGCTCACACCAGATGTACCAGTTTCTTCCCCTTTTTATATCATAAAAAATGTGCTGTGAATTGATTTAAATCTTACTTGGATCTCCCTGGAGAAGTATGTATGTAATAGTATTTTCAGCGTTACTGACAATATAGGTACCATTCATTTACCCAAACTCATTCCACCATGCTAATGAGGTAATCTTATTCTGAAAGAACAAGCCATTAGGAGTAAAGTTTGTATACAGAAGCATAACACATCTTAATGGGGTATATACTGTCTTTTGCTAGTAATCACTGGGGAGTTTAGAATAGGAAAGAACGCATTTTTGCCAATTGTGTTGCCTTTTATGTGAATTACTTGATCAAAAATGCAAAGCTTAAGTTAAGCTTGAGTACAGACTTAGAAGCAAGAATGAAAAATGCTTTTAGAGGAGAATACGAAGCGTAGCATGATGTGTTGTGCAAAACGTCATTACTGCAGCAGTGTAAACTTTAGGAAGAGACTCAAAGCTGATGGATGGTGTGTTATCAAAGATGAATTTTGACACCTGCCTATCTTTGATCTCAAATAAAGCATCTACTCAATTCCGAGGTTTTTTTAATCCTTGCTTTATAGGCATATTCCCCACTAGATAGCTGAAGCTCTATCTTAAAAATGGCAGTGGTTTAAGAGAAGCGATAATTAATCAGTATGCTCACCTTCAAAATTCAGAGTGTTTAAAACAGGGAAAGTCACTATATCTCTGCTCAGATGAAAGTTAAATCTGCTGGATGCTGTCAAACATTTAATTTGATGAAAGAATGACTTTACAGGTGGGTCGGTCATTTTCAGATACCACCTGGGAATTAAGTGTTATGTAAAGGTCAACTGTACTGGTAGAAATCTGTGGTCTCTTGGTGCTTGGGAAGAGATTTTCTGGAGAAACTGTTTATTAACTCTATGGTGTGGTATGCAGCCTCATACTTTTGATCACACAGAGCAAGTGGCTATCAAAGAGAGGGCATTGCAAGGTCATTAAATTCCTTTTCATGCTGGGTAATCATACCCTCTGTGGATAACCCGTTGCCCTGTACTCCCTGCCTCGCAGCGGGGTAAATTACAGAATCCCTACAGGTGCACTTATTGATTTTTAGTGTGTCACATCTGCAGGTCAGTTATTTGCTCACAGCAAACACAGGGTGCGTAGTTGGCTGTTATTTGGCATGTGCCCTTTCATCTGGCATCGCCAAAAGGTAAAGATGAAAAGATGCTCATGTTGTTTCCCTTCTGAAAGAATGGCTGTATCTCAGACTTTTGGTCTTGTTCTCGTTTATGTCGATTAACAATATAAATGATGCTGGAAGATCCTGCTCAGGAATGGCTTTCATGACCGTCAGATGTCAACGAGTTTTGCTTATTATTTGATTTACCTGATCTATGAAGACAATAATTCAGGTGCAATTAATGAAACAGTAGTAAATAACATTCCCTGAGATTTTTGATGACATGAACATTGAAAGAGTCAAGCTAGGAGGTGGGGATACTGAGGGTCATCTGTGGTCCAGTGGGTTTTGCCCTAGATGTGAGTAGAAAAATTGATGGACATAATTGTTATTTCTAATTCATTTACTTATTTAAATCTGAGCTTAAATAATGACCACGGCAATAATGGGAATCTGATATTTTCTTGTGAGCTTTCAATGTCTTTCCATCCTTCACAGTGGTCTTTATGTGGGGTGAATAGTGAGTTCTCGTATCTTTCTTGCAAGAAAAAGTTGATGACAATTCCTTTAAAATTCGCCATTTTTGTCTTCTACAACCCTAGTGCAAAGGCCATAGGTGGTAGAATAGGTAAGAGAGAAATCAGCTGCAAAAAAGGTAAAGCAGAGCTGAGGTGAGGTTGGAAAGCTGCTGGGCACATTTAATGAATAAGCCGTATCCAGCTCCCTGTTTTATTGCCAGGGAGTGTCCTTGGAAGATGTGGCCTAAAATCTATTGTGTCCTTTATGTCTTGTATGCATTTTTGTCATGGGAATTAAAGATATAACATGGTAACAAGAAAAGCAATTCTTGCAAAGTGAATATTACGAGGTTTCTATAGTTCTACAAAATCAGTTCTCGGTTTTGAGCCTACGGCAGAAATTATAGTGACTGAATTATAGGTGCACAACACCTCTGACAACTGGGACTCTTCCCCATAAGAAATGAGGAGACGATCTGAGAAGACTACATCATTGAGGACTTCCCAGCGGGGGCATGGTTGCATGGCTTCCAGACTCTTCCCAATGTCTTTGTTGTTGCTCTTTTCAGCAGGAGACCTGGTGAGCAAGTTGTAAAGGTGTTCTCTTGATGTAACAAATAGCTGATGTTACCATAAACACATCAGAAGGCATTCCTTGAATGAGTGCTTCTTACTTTAAAAACCCACCAGATCTCCCTCCTCCTTAATTTAGCATACAGAACATGCAGGGAAAGAAAATGAGTTCCAATAATCTGTTTATCCAGCCAGAAATGTATAAACCCCCAGAGCACTCTGAAAATGAATATTTTCTATTATAAATGATTGTTTTCCAAATTTTTTTAGGGTTTGGTTTGTTTTGTGTTTGGTTTTGGGTTGTGGTTTTGGTTTTTTTTTTAGGAAGACCGGGGCGTGAAACATTTTAGATTACTTTTGATTACATATGCTTCTTTCCTACTGCAAAAAAGATTGAATTGCTTTTATTGTGTGTGAGTGTTCTTGTTTGGTTTAGTGGCAGTTTTCCCACACTTTTCAACTGTACAGGATCAGGACCTTTCAGTGTAACGGATTTTTCTGAGAAAGGAGTGAAGTACTGTTAATCTGACCTGACTGCCCAGAGTTCCTGGATTAGACTCATAATCTGACACAAACCAATTAACCTGGTTTTACTCTGGGCTCATAAAATATTAACTATGCTGAAGTATTTTGAATAATTGAATAATAGATAGGATTTTTAGCAGTATGAAATTGAGGCAAATAATTTACATTGGGGGGGGGGGAAGCCCCGAGGCTACTGGCAGCATTCTGGGCCTTTGCTGTCCTGCCCGGTTTTTGATTCGCTAACGGTACAAACAGTGATTAATGAGTTCAGTAAAGATGTGACAAAGCTGCCGCTGCTGCCGCTGCCTCATGTTTGTTTTCCCTTTTCATGACACATTGAGCAAGATATGGAATCTTGTCCAAAAGATTGTAAGTGATAAAACATTACAGTCATGGGAGAAATGTACTGTAAATGGCATCTTTTAGTTGTGATTTCTGCCTTCCATCAGCAAGAAATGATTGAATCTACTAAATGAGAGGAGGCTGCTGAGCCAGTTAGGGTATTATTGAAATGGATTTTGACATAGACTGCTGCCTAAACAATCAAAGATTTCAGCAGGGATAGGGCACAGTGTATATATCCTGTCTATATAGCATTTCAGGCACCTTGAGGGGTTTTTTCCGGGGCTTCTGACTGTAAGCGTTTTCCTCTATGTTTCTGGTGGCTGGAATTGGTATGACTTGACTTTGTTCCCATCTTGAAAAGCAAAAAATCATATAACACCCCAGAATATTGGAATAAGAACAGAAGTTAGTCTCATAGCCAAGTTGAGTTTTATGACAACAGAAATAATATGAAAGCATGTGAGTGAGGAAAAAAGGGGAAGCAGAAGTAAAGGAGCTGTTGAGAGGAAAAGTATCTCTCACTGCAGTTAGAGTAGCCATGGTACTATACACCCGAAAAGAAAAGGGGCTGTGAATTGCTGATTAAGGAAAAAGCGCTGCCATCCTTTAATCACAGAGATCCACTTCACCTTGTGTATGGCCTCCTTGTTTATAATGGGGCTACTGACACAGTAGGCTGTTATTTATTTTGAGCAGCTGCTTCAAAGCACAGCCTTAAAGATGGCAAGTGAGTTGTGAGGGATTTGTACGTGGAGAAACCCCTGAGAGTGCTTTTAAAAAAATCCCAAAGGGCAGAAACAAGGTCAAGGTCCATTGAGTGCCGCCTAGGTCATGCAGATGACGATAGCGTTTCTCTCTCCTGAACAGACCCGTACAGGATCTAAAGGGGCTGGTGACAAAATCCCATCTTGCCACAGTTGGCTCCCGTGAGATTGCTGGGCTAAACTTAATCTTATACCAAGGCTCATCATCTGGCTCCCATCTCCTCCTGCCTCTGTCCCTGCCCATGCTTTATGCTGGTGTAGCTGTTTCTAATGTGTAACTCTAGGAACGAGTTGAAGCAACCTCACTCCAGTGCCACAGGCTGCAAAACGCTCAGTGAAAGCAGCGGTCCGAGGGGGAATTTGGCCGGTGTGGCTTGGCACTGCCATCTGCATTTTATATTGGCGCTCGGTTTGCGGGCAGATCTGGAAAACTTGTTTCAGCTTCTTGTAGGCAAAGAGAATTAGGAATGCTTGAAAATGCTTTCCCTGTTTTTTGCACTTTTTTTTTTTTTTGCGTGTTTGGTACAGTGGCAAAAAAAGGTAAATGACAGATTTGTTTTACATTTCTGTAAGTGGTAATAGCCTTTCGAAAAGAATGTGGCTGGAAATATTACATGGTGAAACCCTGGCACAGGGAGATAACTTCTGTCAGATGGATTTGTGTAGCGTTCTCTTAATTGCTGTCAGAGCCGCGATATATAAAGTTTCAAAAGCATCTGGAAACGTAGAGACTCTATCAACAGGAAAATGCTTAAAAATAACATAGAAAATAAACACAGCTTTTTATTCATCTCTGGTGGTGTTTCTAGGAGGATTAAGGTCTCTCTCACATCAACAAGGTGTAGCGTTAGCGAGGTGTTGCTTCTGCAGAATCTTTTTGGGCAAATCCGTTTCTATCATGAACGCTGGAGAGCTCCGGTTCCCTTTCTGCCGGCGTCGCTCCCGGCGGGTGGCTGGTGGAGTGGCGTTGCTGGGTCAGGCTGCGTGCTTGTGAGGGATTCCGGGGAGGCCTGCGATCTGAATACAACCCTTACAGGGGAAAGGTTTCAAGCTCTTTTGCGGACGAGCAGAATTGTAAAAATATTTTAAATTCAGTGGAACTGCTCTTTAAAAATCCCCAAGCAAAGAGAACGCTGAAATCATGGAACCGGCAAATGTTGCCCAGTTTTTCTAACGTTTGCGTGGCTGACGTCGGAGCCTGGGTGCAGCCGGCAGAGCCCAGGGGAGGCCACAGCTCAGAGATGTTCTGAACCAGCACCCCAGTCCTGCGGTTGCTGTTGTAAGCTCCCGCCTGGCTCCTGGGCAAGTGCGAGGTGACACATCACCGCCTCCCGCTGCGGCAGGCTCTTATTGATCCCCCCAGTGACTCCATCCATCATTTATATCCCATGAAAAACAGCAAAGGCTTCTTCCAAGGCCGCTCGAAGATGATATTATATTTTGTGAACACGCAGGACCTGACAGCGTGTACTGCAATCTGCAATTGTCTTTTTTCATAATAATTAGCTATCTAATTGCATGTCCAAGCCTAGTTGATGCATTTGCATTTGTAAGTAATTAGGATTTATTTGAAAGCATGCTGTTTTAATGGTTTTTTCTGCAAATAAAATTACAGATAAATTTAATTTGGAGTAATAAAGTAAAAACAAAAACCAAAAGAAAACAAACACCAATCAAAAACAAAGCAAAAAAAAAAAAGCCCATAAATGACATCAAACATATTGATCAATCCCAACTCACACAGCACTGGCTTCTGCGAGCTTTAATCATGGAAGAGTTTGCCTTAAATTCTGTTGAACTTGTAAGATTTGCTCTCTTGAGTAATAGCTGGAAGCACATCGTGGACCTGTTACAAATGCAACCACATTTATAATAAACTTGCAGAACTAAGTACCAATTACAAGTACATACCTGCCTAATAATTTGTTATACCCAAATTATATCCCAGAGTATCTGCCTTTTTGTCTAAATGCCAACAATCTCATTTATCTTTCTCGTAGCCTGGATGCTAAACAAAGATTAGACAGAATAACAAATGATATCATTATGCTTCTAAATGAATATAAAGGAGAGAAAATAAAATTAAGAGTGAGGCAGGAAATTGTTAATAAGTTTATAGAATTATCATTATTGCATTAGTGAAAATAGGTTTTCATCTACTTCTGGCTTTCCTTTTGATTGTAGCAGTCATTTGAGTAAAGGAGGATCAAGATATTACTGGCTTTTAAAGTTGTTTCTGTGCACGTGCAGGCAGGTAGATATTACATTCATGAGCTAGAGGGTGAAGATAGGTATATTATCGTAAATGAAATTTCTTCCAAGTTCAGTTATGATTTACCCTTTCAGATGATCTGTTTAAAGAATGATCTGTAGAAGTTACTGAGAAAAATATATATTATTTGATTCTGTTTTTGTTCTTTTTTTGTTCTTTTTCTCTGGGGAAAAAGGCAGTATCTCAGGGGAAAAGACTTTTTGTCAGAAAAGTCACTGATGTTCTTCATAACAAGTTTTCTTCAGATGCCTCATTATGCCACGGCCCCATGATTTTCATAATGTGCTTGGAAAAAGGGAATACTCTGAAGTGCCAGCACTGCTGTGATCTGGTTTGGGAGTCCAAAGCACAAAGAATAAGAGCAGGAAATGATGAGCAGCTCTTCCTCTAAGGCACTGGAGTGGGGATGCTCCATGGCTGGTTTGGGTTGACGCTTTCAGCTCTCAGAAAAGTGTCTCTCTTTCACAGAAAGTGGAGCATGTCTACAAAAGCGGTTACTTTCGGAGAAGCATTGACTGGGCAGGCAACTACTTTTCATATCTGAGGGCGAGTCCAACCTGAAATATAAATACTCCCTGACTGCATTCATGATCAGAAGGTCAGAGCCTCTGAGGGCCTTCCCACAGCTAATGTGGCAGCAGACCATCTCGCTTGGTTAAACCACAATTTCTGTGAGGCCATGGACATGTGTGCCCATTACAGCTGTGTTGGTAGGGGAGTATTTTTACCCCTGAGTCTGGAAAAACCCTGTGCATCTCTAGCAAGATACCATATCTGTTCTGCCACTGTTTCTCCTCTGCTTCCACCAGCTACTTAATTTGTAGTGTAAAAATATTCCCATTTATTTTTATGTGACACTGTACATGTGGTTAGACGTTATGGGATGCTTAAAATGTATGTTTTGAAAAGACTATCTTTTGCCTGTATGGCTGCTTTTTTACTGTGGGCAACATCAGCCGGGAAGTAGACTGTTTATGAAATAATATTGCCCACTGGCGGTGAAGGAAGAGGCAGATAGAGTAAGTGTTTTATGTCATTGTGACAGCTTTCAAAGCAGCTCATTCCAACAATTTAGTCCAGGAGGAAAAAGCATTAGTGTGTGCCTGAAGGAATTTTATGCTACAAAACCTACATATAAGTTCATATTAGAAAAGATTACATACATTGAACAAAAAGGCTGAAGATCTCAAGGGGCTTCAATTTCAATACCAAGCCTCAGAGAGCAGGTACAACGTACGTGATATTGCACATGCCACACTGTAATTACAGCATTCAGAAGCCCCCTACTAAAGAATATAAAAATGGCGCAAAGTGTTTGAGAAGCAAGCTTTATTATGGTTACAAAGCAGTCAAAAATGAAGAAATGACGATGTTAAGAGCATTTCTCCAGTATGAATCCAGCTGCCTTGTGTCGCTCACGCTCTGGGTTGCCGCGACATCTGCATATACAGAAGGCAGCTGAAGGAAGGTTGTATGGGCCATTTATTTCATGCGTTTCTTAACTTTCTGGTGTTCTATTGCATAGGTGTTTAAATGCAGCTGCCTGGGGTTTTAAAAGAAGAAACTGTGATGAGGCATCCACTTGATGCCTTTTTGTTACTCATCGGGGCCCTCTGTACCTCACTAAGAGAGGAGCTGGTGGCAGAAGTCAATGTTAGTCTTGACATGACTCCGCACTAGAGAGGCACCATAAAGCGTCTCAGGGATATTTGCTGGTAGACAAGCGTGGCTAGATGCCACAGTGACTTTTCCTCCAGGCACCCTGCAGGAGAAACTGCCTGGTCCCCTAACCTGGACTTTTTGGTGTCTCCTAAATATCCCTGCCCCACTGGTTTTCCCACTGCCTGCTCAAGCCAAGTCTTTGCTTGTAAGGTTGCCAACTCTCTCCATGGTCTTTGTACCCAGACCTAATTCTAGTCTTGCTCTCCAGCCTCATGTTTGTAGCTGCCTTCTTCACCCAGTTCTAATGTGACACCAGTCCATCCCACCTGTTTGTTTTCTCCCCTCCCAGATTACATTTACCCATGGAGGGTTTACCCATTCATCTGTGAGCGAGGTCGGGCCCCTCCTCAGAGCTGCCACCCTGGCAGATCCGCCTCCCCCGCTCCTCTTTCACAGACTCGTTCTCCACATGCCATTGTAGTTTCTCATCAGCATGGTTCTTTTGGGTTTTTTTTAACACTGTTTAAAATGAGAGACAAGTAGTTATTTTAGAATGACTTATGTGCCAGTGACTCTGACACCAGATAAACCTTCAGTAATCGACATTTAGAAGTAATGTTCGTGGTGGAGATTTGATAAAACCACCAAGCAAAGTAGAAGTGTGAAGCCTGGTGGCATTTTGATGGTTCAGTGGAATCCCACTGCAGTCCATCCAGTTTGATCTGGAATTATAAATATCAGAGCAGTTAATGCTGCTGAGGAGGTTATTGGCTATGTCCAAATGTAAAGCTGTGGAGTAAATATGAACGGGGATGTAATATGAATGATTTGCTTAGAGCTCAGCGATCACTGCTGTGTGTGTTGGATTAATTGGCAACATCTTGGTGTATCCAAACTTGGATTTCAACAAATGGAGAGAAATAAATAAAAAAAAGTAATTTTTAAGAAATGAGTACTTTATGCATTTATAGTTACATCTGGTTTGTGATTGCTGAGGTTAACAGCTGCTCCTTTTATTTTTGCTGATTTTTCAATCATAAAATAATGCCCCGTTCCAAGCAGAGGATTTTGGGAAAATATTGGAACAGATGAACAATATTAGCAAGTTGCTAACTGAATATAATAGAGGAGGTATGCATTTTGATGTATTCAATTTTGTGGGATTATGAAGTTGGCATAGCATTAAAATGGGTCCTTATTATTAAGCTATCAGCCACAGAAAATGATTACATGTAATATTATCGTTTATTTGATTTCTAATTTGGCTTCAGACAAACTCTATTACCCAAATATTCATCTAACTATAAAAATTGGACAGTCAGTGTAAGCCGCCTTCTCACTAGGACAGAATGAATCCTAGGTGCTCACTGGCAATACAGAAGGTATGTGTAGTTTGCAGTTAGTAAGTAGGCAGAAAGAATAAGAGATTCTCTTCAGAAACCTTGACATTTTCAAGCTTCTTTAAATAGTATGCATAGGGTAATAATGATATTTTAATTAGGAAAAATTACAGCTCCATCCCACTGCTCGAAGGGACCACTTAATAATATAAAAAGCAAGATTGCATTTTCTGTAATCATTACTTTTAAGAACCGGCTTGAACAAAGAATTTCTTTCATTGGACTTTATAGCTCTATATTGTGGCTAGGTAGGCTGTTGCCCCACAAATCCCCTTTACTGGGAACCTGCCATACCCACCAGCTCAGGGACTGGAAACATGTAGACTTGGCGTGCTTTTGTGAGCACACGCTATTCTTTCCTTCTTCTGCATCTGAAATAAATGATGTGGTGTAGTTAAAAAATGAACGTATTTTTTTACCAATGTAAAAACTGAGAACGTGCCGTGTTAGGTATTTGTTCGGTCTTGCAGAACCATCACAAGGTTTAATTACGATTTGTATTTAGTATCTGTTGTGACACTTGGAAAATGCATGCCCTAAAAAATTGCACAGAAAATCTGGAAAAATTGTTTGGGTGGGTTGGTTTTTGGGTTGTTTTTTTTTTGTAAGAAGTTTAACATTCACTAATATGCTTCACATTTCTAGGCATATTCATTTGGAGTATAACTTGCACAGTATTTCAAAAAAGAGCTAGATGGTTGTCTTTTCAGCCAAAGAAGAGAGCTGTGCGGTAGTCACTAGTGTTCACTGCAAGTGTTTGAGTTTTGGGTACAAAGCTGGGAAATGGACTGACGCCGCTGCCTCATGTTTTACGTGCATGTGCTAGAGCAGACGTCAGCAGGGGGATGTGCTCAGGAGATCCTTACTTTATACAGCAGTCTGGCTGTCCCAAATCATGGGGAAGGCTGAGCTGGGTTCCAACCGCTCGCTTTGATGCCGTGCTCCAGCCTGTTGACCTACGGCTGAGGATGGGGGCCTGTCGGCCGCATGTCAGGAGGACTCCCCGGGGCAGGATTTGGAAACCAGCTCAGTTAAATAGCCAGAGAATTTACGCTCAGCGCTTTGGGTTTGCATCGCTCGTTTGCGGGGCAGTAACATATGGTTATTCCCAGCTCTGGAATAAACATTATCTAAAGAGCTAATGAGATGCAATAGTTGTCTTTGTCCATTACTTCCATAAATATTAAATAGTTCTTCTGTGAATAAATAAGCTGTTCTCAAGTTCGCTAAATAACGATTCCATGAGTCTCAATAATCCTGAAAGGCAAAAACCCTATCAGTTCTGTCCTGTACATGCACATAAAGGTATGGCGGTCTTTACCATCACTTCTCTGCAATCATAGCTGCTTGTCCTTGACTACTTCTGTTATTTTGGCTACAGCAACTTTCAACAAGACGCACTCACCCTCCTAAGTAATGGCCATTCTGTTAAGAATAAGTGTGTATTTGCAGAGAGGGCTACTTTGTCTGGAGAGGGCAGAGGAGGTTACAATCTGGGCAGAGCATGGCCCAAAATGACAGATAGCATGATGTGACACAAATATCAGACATCCGGAAAGTATGTTTTTGTTTTGAAAATCATGCAACTGATGGCAGTTTGGCACAGTCTTTTTGTGTTTTGGATGAATATGATGAAAAGGGTACATTTCAGTAATCTGTTGTTAATTTAGTATGCATGGATAATTCATAACTCACAAATCTCACACGCTATTCATATTTTTTGAAGGCTGATACAATCCCGTTTCCCAGGTATAATACAATCAGGGCACCAGTTCAGAAGCTGCTGCCATATCCTCTTAATTAATGTACAATTTAAAATCTGGGTGAGAATAATGGATTAGATGAACACCGATGCAGTCAAGGGAGACATCAAACATCTATCTAGCAATGAAACTCAAAAGGCAGAAAAAATTCAACTTCAGCTTCATTTCAAGTGTTTTCCTGGATTTTTAAAATTTTTATCTTATGAAGCAATATGTGGCGAAAAAAACATGCCAGCATTTGCTAGAGCAGCAGTAGCTCTACACTTAGCGCAGAGCAAAGTCTGCATTATTTCATAGCTGTTTCAAGGGAAAGCATTTTATCTTTTTTCCTATGCTGCCTCAGCGTAATAGCAGTGCTTCCCATGTAGGTCAAGAGACCGTGATTTTGTTGGTCTCTTTACCCTAACATCAAAAGTGTGTAAGTGTTAGCTTATTTGAGTCCCAGTGGGGCTTTCTCTCTGATTTTTTTATTTTTATTATTTGGGTGCAGAGAGGGTGAATAAAAGGTCTTGTTAAATATAAATTGGAGCATACAAGAAAAAAGATACGTATTATAAAAAAGATATGAGTAGCGCTCCGTGTGATACCTATGTTAAGCATCAGTAGATAACGCAGCGCTTTTCACAGTAGATACCTCTGATCTTTTTGCTTCTCACCCCCCTCCCTTTTCTCCCTGTGATTACACTTTATTCCCTCTCTGTCTTTTTCCACACCTCTTAGCCTTTCCTGACCTGTGTGATATTGAAAGTACACTTAGCATCTGAAACGCCCTCGTCTCAAGGATCAGTCACCCTAATGCAGAGCACTTTCTTCAGGTTCAGTGATAGCAGAGCTGACTCTCAGACTCTTCTAGGGAATCACTTCCCTGCTGCCAAAACAAACTCTTTAAATTTGAGCATTGGTCCTGCTGGAGTGAAAACAGAAACGTCCGGGACTGTGATGCTGGTGGTAGAGACAAGATCCCAGCTCTGCTGGCTCCCTCGGTGGCCCACTCAATCTCACCTAAAGATTTTTGCATGTCAACATCTAAAATAATCTTGTATATGCTTGCATGAACCAACAGCCTTGAAATTAACGCGGTCATCGTTGGTGAAAGTTCAGTCAATAAGATTAGAAGGAATCGTGGCTGGCTCCCCAAAGGGTGTGTGGGTTGAAGGCTTTGGTCTAGTACATCCATTTCCTCTACCTAAAGCCTGAGCAAGGCTTTTTTTATAAGGAAGAATACTGTGATATTTTGTGAAATGTCAAGTGATTATTTTGTAAACTTCTCAGCAAAAATTGAATATCAGTGGCTTAGCTGAACTAAAAAATGAGAGAATCTAATCTTTGTCATAAACGAGAGAAAAGCCTCAATAACTCTGTGGGCCCAGATCTTCAATTCATTCTAGAAGCACATTGCAAAGCTTCCCTGCAAGCAGCACTGCACTGAACAGAGAGCTTGAGGTCATCTGTACATCCATCCACGCTCAGTGCTGAAGCTTGGGCAATGATGTTCAGTAAATGAAATTGTTCTATATATGAAAATCAAGACAATGTTAATATATACTGCAGTGTAATTGGGAAATTCGGGTTTGCTAGTTAAGTCCAGGTGTGGGGCACAGATACCTGTTACAAGCTATGACAAAATGATAGTTAAAATGAGAGTAGGTTTGAATATAGTATATGTCAGATTTTTTTTTTTTTAAGTAATTGCAGGATTCTTGCCTATGCCTTGGCTTCAGTTGGGTTTTTGGATATTTTTTTTTTCCCTCTTGTAGAAAACCAAGAAGTATTTTCCCTGAGGTAGGGAAGGCTAAAATATTGGTTACTCTAAAATGAGAATTGGAAAATGTTCAGATCTCAGCAGATACAACTAAGCTGTTAGAACTACTGCTAGGATAGACAATTCAGCCTAAAGGAAAACACAATGGCTGGAGCCGGTCCTTCCGCAACACTCCAGATACCTCAGCTTTTGGTTTGCCAGGTCATAATTTCTGTCTCCACCGCTCTGGAAAGCAGCATTTTGGCACTCCTGGCTCTTGCCCTCCTTCTCCTCTCTCCAGCCCCAGGGAGATGGCAAAGACAGAGATGAAAGTTAGCCTTTCTGATCCCAAATCAATTTTACTGTGAGGCTGCATCAGAGAGGAAGCGACTCAGGAGTAAGGAAGCAGTCAGGTTGGGCGGGAGAGGACAGACTTCCTTATTTTAGCTGTGTGACTGTTACGGCTTGTGTTCACAAACCCATGGTATTAAAAATTTGCCATCGATCTCTTCTATGGGCTGGGGTCAATAATGATGAAGTGAGCCGTGGCAATTTAAGCATTTAGCATAAGCCGGGATGAATGTGTCTACATGTCCACAGCTACACCTGTTTGCACATATTGGGTTTCTTCGGTTAGAATATGCCAAAATATTTATTCTCAGATAAATAATGAAATGAACAGTGTTCAGTTAATTTACAAAAAAAGCTTCCTGAATAGGAAAAACGCCTAGTATCTTACACATCCGCTTACAGAATCGCAGAATCACAGCATGGTTTAGGTTGGAAGGGACCTCAAAGCCCATGGGCAGGGACACCCTCCACTAGACCAGGTTGCCCAAAGCCCCATCCAGCCTGGCCTTGAACTCTTCCAGGAATCCATGGGCAGCCATAGCTTCTCTGGCCAACCTGTTCCAGGGCCTCACCACCCTCACAGTAAAGAATTTCTTCCTAATATCTAATCTAAATCTCCCCTCTTTTAAGTTTGGACCCATTACCCCTTGTCCTGTCACTCCCTGCCCTTGTAAACAGCCCCTCTCCAGCTCTCCTGTGGGCCCCTTTGGGGAATGGAAGGCTGCGATTAGGTCTCCCCGGAGCCTTCTCTTCTCCCGACTTATACATGTTATCAAAGCAGTAAATGTATGCTTTTAAATAAACACATGAAAATATTTTATTTTAATGTATATATCAAAAATTATATTCATATTGTGTATGTCTATGTAGAAATTTACTGTAAATACTGGATCAGGTGCAGGGAGGGCAGCTACACTGAAATTATTTGCAAATTATTTGAAAATCACTGAAATTATTTGAAAATTGCACTCTCTTCCTTCCAGCTGCTGCTTACCCTGCTTTTGTATTGACTCGCCTCTCATACCTTGAAACGCGCTGACGATAAAGACAAATGAGCAAATAAAATACTCCGTAAAATGTTCTGCAGGAGACTTGTCGCTCAGCATAATGACTTTCTGACCAGGGTAGACACTCTTTAAGGGCTAGTGCTTGACGTGTCCATCTTTGCCTGTTAGTGTAAATTTTAATTTAGCGGTTTTAATTTGTGTTGTTAAGTGGCAAGAATGTGTGTTATCGGAGTAATTACTGTAAAGCTATTTAATTATTGATTTCCCCAACATAGCGGGCATGACATTTTACCAGATATAATGAAGGAAAAGATGCACATTAACAGGATGGATATGGAACAAACAAGCATTTTCAATAGAGACTTAATTCATTTTAATAGATATACAGTAATTACCTAGGAAGTGTGAGACTGTTTTCTTCATCGTGACATTAATGATTCAGATGAAGTGACAGAGGAGTAATGTATAGGTATATTATGACTGTGTTTAGAACACCAGAGTTGGCTTATGAGAGTCTGGAGGGTACCGGCATTGGCTTTAAAGATGCATAAAACCTTCAGTTTTAGTCATCTTTTTTCTTTACTACTGAGTAGAGTTTGGTAATAATGTGTATTTACTTTCCCCTCATCCCTTTCATCTTTTAATGCTTTCTCCATCTTGTTTTGAAGTACCCAGGAGAAGAGGAATTGACTTTGCTCCTAGTTGGAGAGCGCAGGGCAGGTGGGTTGTGGCCGGTCTGACACGGCTCTGTCCGGAGTGCCTGGCAGCCCCCCACCTTTCTGCTCGCTTTCATCTCGGCCAGGGAGACCTTGTGCCCCGAAACGCACCCTCTGCAGTTCACTTGGCTTAGGAACCTGAAGCCTTGAACCTGAAGCAGGGGGTTGAACGTGTGGAATCAGGGGTCCCCAGCCGTTTTGCCCGTGCTCTGTGGGCTGGCGAGCTGTCTCTTTTCACCCAAGCACCTGTATCGTAGCTCAGTAATCCAGCCGCAGCTCTCCTGGATGAGATAAAAAATAACTGCCCTTCCTCTCGGGGAACAGCACTGCGTCAAACCCAGAAGCAAACACAGAATGCTCTCCTGTGCCGGAGAGCCCTGTATCTCTGTATGTGAGCATCCTGGGACTGTTACCTGAGGCCACCATTAAGGAGAGCTTGAATTGCTGCAGATGCTGCTTTTTTCCCCTCAGTTTTTTTAATACGCTTTTGTTATTTTCCATTTCTTGATGCGCAGTTACGGCAGAACCGCCCAGCTCTAGGGCCCGTGAAGCCCGTGGCCGCAGCACAACCTGGGTCAGCTCCAGTCTCTGGCGCAGGGGAGGAGCTGAGCTTCCACAGCCCCAGCGTCCCCCTGGCCGTGCGGGGCTCATCACTCAGGCTCCAGCACGGTCCCAAATTCACATCATCGACTTCTAAAAGCAGCAGGAGCGTGGTGTTACGGAGGAGTGTTGTACTTGCTTTGAAGCAGCTTTTAGGCATGTGATAGGCCATAGATAAGAGCACTGAAGGATGTTCCAAGGTCTAAGGTTTATCTAGGATTTGAGAATTTGTGAACTATTAGGATGTATTCATGTCCAGGGAGAGTAAAGATGCTTGTAACTACTGTGACTTCCTCTGCAGCTGACGGTATCATGTAAAAGGCAAGCCCAGGTGCCTGCGAAAAACCACAATGAGCAGTAACAAGGAGACATCACTTCTGATAACTGTTGATTATTGCCTGGTTCCAAAATGCAAGTTCCTTCAAGTAACTGGGGCTGTGGGGCTTTCCTGCTTCCTGAATAGTGCCTGCGTCGTGCGTGTGTTATCACAGCAACATTGGGCTTTAAAAGAGTTTGGATTTTGTGTTGGGAAGCTGTGGGTAGTGTGTCTCATTTACCCAAAGTAGATAAGCTCCTGGGAGCTGAAGGAATGCTACTGAATTGATATCATGTCATACAGTAACAAGTCTTTAAATGCTTTATTTGACAGAGACGCCCAAGATTTCATTAAGTCTGTCCCTCACTTGAATGTTACAGCTATGAAAAGAAAACAGGCTGCACAGAGAGGCAAAGGAAGTCCTGGTAGCTGATAGAGAAGACAACTGGTGTTTAGGTGGTAATTTCTGACCCGTTGCCTCCTGTGCATCAGGTCAGTATCTGAGCGGGCGTGCAGAGCTGCTCATGGGGACGGGCCATGCTGCTTTCACCGGACGGGGAGCTGGCAGTGGGTGGCAGCCTCCTTTCAAACTGGCATCTACAATTTCTGCTGGGGCTCAAAACCGCGTAGGTTAGCATCAGGAAACGTGTAACAAGCTATGGTAGGATTGCTGGCTTCTGCAGTTCATGTGGCAGTGAGCTGGAATATTTGCTGGCATCTGCAAAGGTTTAAGCCCTGACCGACGGAGGCCGATAGTGAAAACCACTAGTATTGTATGATGCGTGGTATAAAGAAATAAAAGGCCAGATTGTAGCTAGGCAAGTTTTTCCCTTTATAATTTCAAAGCCAGCTGCCCAGGTTGTACGTATCACCAAGGGAAGGCGCAGGCTGCGTGCAGCTGCCGTGCCGTTTGCAGCCGGGGTTGTAGCCAGCACTCTGCGGGGAATACCCTGCAGAAGGTCTCCACTTTGGACGGAGATCTCACCTTTCAAACCAAAGGGAAAACCCATTTGGCCAGCACAGCCTCTTGTGACAGACGTTTTGCATGCCTGACAGCTGAAAAAGCATAGTTTTTCCCCGTGTCTGTCTTGTGATGGATCGGTTCCCTGATGCCGTTCGCTGTGCTCAGTGTCTGGGCTCCCTGCGGAGGGTGGTGCAGGGCAGGGCTGGGAGGCAGGCGGCGAGAGACTTGTGAAACACTGCCACCAAATGTGAAAAACGGCCTTTCCGCAGGGCCAGGATTCTGAAGCAAGCTCAGTTGTGTGCCCTGTGAGATTCGGAGGCTGCGGGCAGATGGGTCCAGAGCCACAGGTCGACCCGCAGCCTGCCTGGGGCTGAGCCACAGCCGACTCACCGCCCCGCGGTGTGGAGGTTGTCGTGGTGGCTGAGGGTGGAATACTGAAAGCCATGTTTCTGCCGCTGCTTCCGTGGTGATGTTCAGTTCTTGTTTCCCAGACTAGTGGGAAGTGTCATTAAATCCATTTGTTCTCTTCATGAAAAGATTATTTTTTTTCTCTTTCATATTTTACCGTACTTTGTATTAGGCTTGTCTTGTGAAGTTACCTGGCCAAAGTACTAAACTCTTACAGTGTGGCTGTGCAGAATTCTCTGTACAGGCTAGGCCTTGTCCTCTAGCCCTGCACACCAGCGTTTCAGTACGTCCAGGACCTGCCCAACACAGTGGATCGCTCAGTAATACCTCCTGTAAGAGTGAATAGCTCGGTAATAGCTCCTGTAAGACACAAGTAGTTGGCAGACTCCTGAAGGACTGATGCTGATGGCATCGCTGTCTTGTGAAGAGTAGAAACAAGGAGGACGGGGAGTCGGTGCCAGTAGTTGTATGCTGCAAGCCAGAGGCCCACCGAGTCAGCATCCTGGCTTGTCAGCAGCAAACTGACAAGCGGGAATGCCCCGCATATTGCATGCACAGACAAAAGCTCTATTCGTTTTTGTTTTTTTTCTTTCTAGTCATGAAAATTTTAAATTAACTGTGTTGGAGGTTTCATATTGTACTTCTAGTAGTAATGTGGTGATGTCATTCTGGATGCAGCAGTGACACTACGAGAATGATGACTACGGTCTCTAAATTTAATTAGATGATGGTTTGTTTTCCAACCTATACATTATGATTTAGTAAAAATCGAAGAAACTTAATGTAAATATTAATTTGTAAACAACAAATCCTTAGCTGCTACAAATCTGCCTAAAGCTGTATCCATACAGGCCTGCTGAGAATAAGGGCTAAATAAGATATTATGATCCGCTGGATTTGGGCTCAGCATGTGGCTGTTGGTCAACTTTATGGGACTATAGATACACTTAGAAAATTTCCTCCAATTTCTGTGCAACCTAAATTGAAAAAATTGTGTGATTACAAAAATTAGAAATCTGTATTAATGAAGAGCAGAAATGTTTTAAATAAGCATGTCTTTGGAGTAATATTTGTTTTTACAAGTAGAGAAAAAAAGTAAATTTTATCATTGCAAAGAACTTGACAATATTATTACACTACCTGCAACACCTGCTTTGTGTACACATGGGAAATATTAGGAAAAGCCGAGTGTCTTACTCTGTGAATCCAGGTCTGCAGTGCTCAAAATAATTCTAAAACTAGGAAACTCAAAGTGAATACCTTATTTCTTGCCGTCTGTGTGAATGCCAGGTTTTTTTTGAAAATTCTAACCTTTACTTGACTAGGAAAGCTATCTTAGTGCTGTGGCTAAATTTTCACAGTGGTACTCAAGATGGTACAATTTTGTGGAAAGGTATTTCCACATTTTTAGAAGGAAAATATAGACATTGCAAAACTTTCCTCAATTTTGAAACTTTCTAGTAATTTGAAAGTTAATCTTTGTATGTAAAATGAATGACCCTTGCTGAATTCATTAATGTCTCCTAGAATGGAAGCAGATTTTGAAATGCTGTACAGTTGCATGTAATCTGTTGCATCTGAACTTCAGCTGTCGTTCCTGTAAATTATTAACAAGAAATCCATGAGAGAAAATACATAGAAACCATCTTCTGTAAATTAGTGTCCTCAGATTGTTTTCAGTTGTTCCTTACCTTTTCCTTGACCTGTCTTAGTGTCAGTGATTTAACTGGTATGAAGAGCCAGATTCTCACAGTTCATTTTGCATGGTTCAAGATAGGGTTTTTTTAAAAAGTTTCCTATTCAGGCAAGCTGTGGAAGATAAAATTTTAATTTTGGGATTCCTGCGTATGTGTTGCATTACTGCCATTATTTCTATAGGTAAGCTTCTTGATTATTTTTTAATTAGGGCAGAGACTGCGTCTTCTTACAGGTGAATGCATTTATGGCATAATTGATATATATGAAGAACGAAGGAAAGATGTATACGTACTCTTAAAAAACCCCGTCGATTTCAGGTCCTATTTTTTGCTGTTGGGTGCTGAGTTTTTGGCCCCTCTGATGTACATAAGTTGTCAACAGGAAACATTTGAGCTTTGAAGGTTGGGGCTGGGGCTGCTGTGCTTGTACAATCTGTTCTCCTAACAAAGTCTCAGCCACTTGCTCAGTCTTAAAAATTTCAGGCTTCTTCCTTCCTTCTTTCCTCAGCAGGCAAGGAAATGCGTTTGAAATGCTAAATAGTATTCTTTGAGGAGATTTTTTCCTCAAATGAGACTTGTAATGTTCTTTAAGCCCTACAATTTTCAAATTGCTCCAACAATTTATTCATTAGAAGTTCAGCTTGTTTCTTTGAACTTTTTGGTCACCAGACTGCACCAGTTTTCTGTTAAATAATTTAAATGTTATTTAAACAGAAAACAGAGAGTCTTGAACGGTCTGGATAGAAAATCTTGCGAAGAGGCAGCCTAACGCTCTTAAGAAACTCTATAACAATAATCACTTTAATGAGCAATCAAATATGCATTCTTAAAGTCTCAAGCAGTTAAAAAAAAATGCCATTTTGATGGTGACATATCTCCTTTCTGTTTTGACATTCATCTGCATTAGTGTACACTTGTTAAAGTTGCGTATCTAAATCCCAGCTTGTCAGATATTCTGGAATCTGCTTACACTTTCACCCAGGGCTCAAGTTGCACCACTCTCAAACCACTTAACACATTTCAAGTGCCTAAGTGCTAACAAAGTCTTCCCTCCATCACAGAAAGTGCTGCTATTATATCTCCCCAAAAGTACTTTTAGGCATGCAATGGACAATTAATAAACTTGAACACTACTATTAATGAGATAATGTTGCTAAAAACAAGGTAGGGCTGAAAAAGGGTCTTTCATTAGAATTCACTTAAAACACTTAGAATCCACTTCTGCCTGAAATCACCCCACACAAACTACCCTGGCTGCGGAGGATAAATGATGTTTTCAAACTTTATGATCTTCAACTTTTTTCTCCTTTTGGATTTCTGCCTGAGTTATCCTTCTCTATGTTTTCCCTGTTAGGTTGTTTGTAAGTAAAACAGAAATAATAGTTAAAAAAAAGGATAAAGAGAGAGAAAAGATGGTGTGCCACATTTCAGAGTGCCGACTGTGTTTTCAGGGAAGAAGAGCGACCGATCCGCAGCTCTAGCACAGCTCTGCCCCTCTTCCATAGTGGCAGAGATGTTTCCCAGCTAGCACCCAAACTTTTCAGTTGCTTCTGCACCAAGCGTTAGCAACTCTCAATATAGTGGCAGCTGAGAGTGTTTATCTACTGCAAGATGAAGCTGTTTGGACTGAATTCTGAAAATAGCTAATTCTGTAATTAAGCATTTGCTTACGATCCAGCGGTTTTAAAGACGCGCGGTGCCTTAGCTCGGAAGTGTGCTAAAGTGCTCTCCTGAACTGGAGCCA
This sequence comes from Psophia crepitans, assembly GCA_013399095.1. Lineage (NCBI taxonomy): Eukaryota > Metazoa > Chordata > Aves > Gruiformes > Psophiidae > Psophia > Psophia crepitans. The sequence continues at coordinate 4,284,063 of VWZZ01000616.1, forward strand.
GAGCTCGTACCCAAAGACCCTTGTTCCTCTTGCCCCCAAGTTATATATAGAAACGTTCGCTGTTTGACAGCCTTTCGCTAATTTAATTGTATTGCTCAGCGCGTTGGTTGAACACACGTAGCGGTCGAAAGGTTACGTACACCTGAAAGATGCCATCTCCTTTCCTCCAAGAAAAATAACACTGCCCTCAAAATGTACAGTAACCTGATACTGATTTGAATGAGTGGTGTTAGACTTTGACAATACTTTTAATCGTGATGGGCAGATTAGTTAACCTTCTTAGGAGCTTGCCAGCACCAGCGATGATTAGGAGGGGTGTGTGTTGTAACACTGTAATGAAAGGTTGTTTAAAACGTTTGCTTAACACCTGAATTCAGTGACCTTAAAATGTGACTGCTAAAAACGTGATTACCTTTCCTTCTGATTTGTGCTTATAGATGGAGTTTTATTACGTGTTTGCTTTTGCATTTAGGCTCTGTCTTATTTGCACTACGGCTAGAATCCCTGTCAGTGAAAACACCAGGTCCAACGCAGGACGAAGGGACAAGATATACAATCCTTTTCATTATTCATGAATGCAGCGTACACGGGACCTAAACAGCCACTCCACTTAAGAAATGAGAGATTTATATGGATGACCCGATTCATTAATCGTTCAGAATGTCTGAATATATTTATCCCAGTGGGGCTAACTTAAGATTTAATGTTTTGTCTTATTTTATTTCATTTCATGTCATTATGTTTCTTATGTGTTGTGCATCTCCTTTGGAACGTAAATTGCTGTCAGTAAATTAATAACCGACATTGAGACACCCCAGTATGGGAATCCAGTCTTTCCCTAGTATAGCCAGATTATTTTCATTGATGTTAAAAACTGGTATGAAACAGAAATGAAGGCGTGGTAAATCTGATTAAGAATTTCTTTATGGAAATCTTTGCTTATGCTACTAAAACTCCCATATGCCTGTGAAAATTGTCATAAAAACAGCTTGGAAAATATATTTTGTAAGGACTGCATGTGCATTTAACTTCAAACACCTCTGTTTCACATGTTTATTAATTCTTCTGTACAGTTTTTCCTCAATAGTAACCGTCACATAAACAACATGCTGTTCATTGCATATATTCTTAAGGTCTCACTGCAAACCATCGTCAGTGGGGAAATTCTGAATTTAAGCTAATTTTCATGGTTAGCTTAAGTAAGAGTTCCCTTTTATTTCCACTGGATACACACCAAGACGTTTTACGTATTCATGACAGCAGATGAGAAGATACTTAAGCATTGATGGTGTGCTTTTTGCCTCTCTAAGCGACGTTCCAGAGAAGTTACTTACACTTAGCGGTTTTGGCCTGGGTGTAAGATTATGAGCTATTTTTTTTCAAGTTGCTTAGTTCAACTTTTTTGACGACTTTGGAGTCTTTTGGAAGAGCGAAGCACTGCTCGGCAAAAATACCACAATAACGTGCCTAATAATGACTTATGCTAGCTCCCTCCTAAGGGTTTAATCCACAGTCCATTCTGGTGATGAATTTTTTTTTTTAAGTTATTTACCCGATTGACAGCTAGATGTCCTGCGTGTATGAACTGCGGTGGTTGCTTTTGATTACAGCGAGAGGTTGGCACCATCAGTTAGTCTCTCTGGTAGTCTGGGTTGGGAAAAACATAGTTGATGTAGCGTAACCTGCTTTTATCCTTCACAGAAGCAATTCAGATGTTGTTATATGGCAGTTGTGACATTTCTGAGGTATGTTTTTATGCAGCATTTATCCTAGTGGTGGATCTAGAGGCTGCTAAAAGTGGTCTCAGGAGCATCTACAGTGATTCTTTGGGCCTTTCTCTTCAGAGAGAAGGCAGAAGCTTCATCCTGATCCTGACCCAACTTTCTTTCAGTTCAGTTTAACTTCAGATCCATGAAGTCGAATTTGGAGCAGAATTTGGTGCTCCCCTTCAAGCTAAGAAAAAAGTACCTGATGGTTTTGAGTATGGGAATAGCAGTGCTCTTGCTTTTCTTCAATTTACAAAAGACCCCAAAAAAAGGCCAAGGGCCATTTCAACTCACTTATAAAATAAATGGAAGCTCTTCTGGTTAGGTATTGTTAACAGACCACACGCGTTGACCTGTGGGACAACAGACCTCAGAACAAGCTGTGAGATGAAGCTGTTAAGGATGAGATGTAACCAGCTCTGAGAAGCAGGCAGCCTTCCAGAGCCACCGCATCCCCAGTCTCCTACTGCTTTGCTTTTGCCAGGGGTGAGCAGGGAGTTTAATTCCCATGTTTCTTCCTTCATTAATCTATTGTCAAATTTTGAGATACCTGTATTCTTGCCTGCTAACACAATGCTGAATAGAAATTATGTTTTCAGTTGGCAGTCACAGAAACATATTTACTGGCTTAAAAAAAAAAAATAAATAAAAAATCTAGTTAGCTTCATTGCTGTTCAGTGCAGTGACCCGGCAGTGGTGGGAACAAGGCAGAGGTAGATGGAACTGTTGTTGTTCGAAGGTTAAGTGCCACCTTCACTGTGGCGTCTGTTGTTCCTACAGACTTTTGTAGAGAATGAAAGCTGTCTGCTGTGAGCAAGTAGAACAAATGCTGCGTGAATTTAATTCATTCTGAAAAGCATATATAGTAAACCACGTTTGTTTACTTCATGCTGTGGAATGGGGCCTTTAAGTCTGTTTCTAATTTATTCCAACTTAGAAATATGAGGTAAACACAGAAATCATGCATTAATAAAATCTCTTGATGTTCCCAGCTGGCATGAGAAATAACAGTTGTGGTTCACTGAAAATGACTTTGGGCCAACACTTTTGATGTGATTTTAGGTTTTATTTTCAGCCATGCAAGAACTCTCCTGCGATGCTTTCTTTTTGTGGTTTATGAGCAGTTAGTGTTTTTGTGTGTCACTGAAGAATGAGTAAAAAAAAAAAAAAAAATTTCTTTTACTAATGGCATTAGAAAAGCCAGGTTTATCCAATGTTTATCGTCACCAGAAGAGCTGGTAAAAAAAAAAAATAATAATCAATAAAACGAAGGCACATATTTGCAAGTAGTTATTTAGGGCGCAGGCAATGTTAGTGATTTGGTTCTATCTAACAGCAAAATTTAGTGGTCAAGAAATAGCTTTTATTTCTGAGATTCTTTCTTCTGTGCTGAAAATCAGCCTCGTTTCTCTTACCATTTCCCCGTCATTTGCCACCCTTTCATCCCTCCTTAGAACACACATCCTTCCGCTTTCTCTTTTCTCCATCTTTACCCCTGTGCCACTTCCTGCTCTCTAGTGTTGCCTAGCATCTTTTCTCCACTTCTTAAATTTTTCCTCTTCCGAAACCTGCCTGTACCATGAATCCTGGCAGTTTCTTGAATGCCCTCTTTGCAAATTAACATTGCCAAAAAGAAAGATCTGCTTTAAGCTGCAACTCAACAGTGCTCATGTGTTTGTATTTTTAACAGAAACTATTACGCCCTGTGAATTTGTACCACCTTTTGCGCATGAATTCATTCGTGTTGTGGAATATGGAAGAGAAGAGGTGCATGATTAGTATGCAAATTGACCTCTGAAATATGAAAATGTGCAGGACCAGAGTCTCATTTTCAATAAATTGTTGTATTTCCCCTGGAAATACAGAACATTAGCCAGGAAAAGAGACAATTCCATACTAAAGAGAGAATATTATCTAGTAATTAACGCGTTCAATACTTTATTACTTCAGCCTGATACATAGGCTGGGGTTTTTTACATATGGTAGAGAAAGATATTTGTTAGAAAGTCTGTTTTGTTTCATCTTATTGCTCCTTAAATGAATGATGTTGTCGTTTTCTCCTGTATTGTTAGAACACTAACACAGGCACTTATCAAAAGCTCTTCAAAAGCATGAGTTGAAATCCATTGACTTCAGCTAGGTGTGACCTGTGGTTTGCCCTCCTGATGGAGGAAGCTCTCCTGAATCAGCATCTGCATTGCTGTCTTTATAACCGCTGAGCCTACGTGGCTAATGATAGGGTAGTCCTTCCTAAGGTAATTCTCAAACATACCGTACTACTCATCTCTAAAGTCAGAGCCATCCTGGTGTCAAGGGTTGTTTGGTCCTCAAGTGTTTCATTCTGCTGCCGCAGCCATTAATGCTGCAGATAGTTATTTGTCTTACTGACTGTCAAGTTAACCATCATTATTTGAGAACATTGTCTGACTTGAGCTGTATGATCTGTAGTATCTTCTTAAATATCTGTCTACAATCCTTTTGCACTATTTAACTTGGAAATGCAATCCAGGTATCAAGATTGGATTTTTTATGGGGCGATCAGTGAATGATGCTTTTGTTGTACTTCCACGTATCATGACAGAGGGCAGGATTTTAAAAATAGCTCAGGACTGGTTTACCTTTTGCTGTCAGTGATGAAACGCCCCTTTATTTTTTCAAGCACTTCCAGAAATGCCACACATCTGAGCCAATACTGTTTAATGAATGCCAGCGAGTTCCACCCAGAACAGTTATTCCTTGTGCTGTTTTATTACTGGATGCACTGAGGGACGCTTTTTCCCCAGCAAAGGAAATTCCAATACATATACGTTGAAGTCTTTCAGGAAAACGATTTGCTGGGGAGAGGGGGAGAAAACCCTTCTCATATTCAATAAATATGCACTGCATTTAATTCTCATCAGCAAAATAACATAATATTTTTTTTCTTCCTTGCCTCTACGTGGAATGACGCTTGTCCACCTAACAACATTTTAAAATGTCGCTTGTGTACTGCGAACGTTTCTCACTGTTCAATACGGCTGGAACTTTTCTTACTTATTGATTGCAGTTCTCTCCAGCTTTACTCCAGACTTCTCAGACAACCTTGGCAAGTGGCTTTATCATTCTCCATCATAAATTTCCCATATGTAAAATGAATGGAATAATTCCTACCCCGCAGGGGTCTTTGTGGCGTAGTTCATTAATGTGTATAAAGCACTAAATAGAAAAGGGCTCTACAGAAGTTTAGAATATCACTATTGATATAGCTGTGAGTCTACAGGCATTCGGTTATTACAGACCAGAGGATGACAGGATTCACATCAAAGCCGCAGTGCAAATTTGTATAAATGCGATCTACATCTGGAGTGAGCACCAATTCATACGTTCTGTTCCCCAAAGAAATATTTACTCAGCTGCAGAATATGTATTGTTTTAGTGAACATCAAAAATGATGGGAGTTTAAGACACTCTACTGGCAGTAACCTAATTAACTCACTCTTGATCAAATATTTCAGATGCCAGAATCAAAATAATTACATCTGCAGTCCCAACTGAAGACAATGCGCTGGGAAATAACACAGGGTCAGTTCTTGGACTAGTGTTAAATAGCACAGATTTGTTGATTTTGGTGGAGCCATACTGATTAACTGCAGATGAGGGTCTGGCCTGCACTGTTTCAGCTGGAAGCTAAAGGAGAGTTGTGCTTTTAAAAAAACAAGGGTATCATATAGTTGAGCTAAATCTTTAAAGTCAGAAAGGTTGTACTTTTCATCGGCACTGAGTTTTGCAGAACACGCCGTCCTGGAGGAGAAATTGAGGTTGTGAAAGTGTTGGTGAAGTACTGTGTCTGTCATTTTGTCCTCTGGGTTGCTTAGACTTGGAATATATCTAGCGGAGTACACTGTTAATTACTCTCTCTATTTAATTCACCCTCAATGTATATTGTGGGTTTTAATGCTTTATTTGCTTGCTTTTCTTTTAAAAAATGTAGCATAACATGCTATCAATTACTGAGTGCAGTATGTTTATCTTGCAAGATATGCTTAATCTAATGCTAAACTATGCCAGGAGCTGAACTGATTGAGAGGGAAGATCTGCAAAATCTACCCAAGGCATCTCAGTCTCTGATGGGGATCCCTGATGTCTCAGGTTCCTTGACAGTGAACTTGAGAAAACAAAGCAGAAAGAGGACAAAATCCGGGGTATAGGTCAAGATTTTCTGACACTTAAATGCTTTTTTAAAATTGCTCCAAATTAATTTTTTGTTGTTGTTGTTCAAAATGTTGGTTAGGGAGCTATCACCACGGATGATTTAAGCAGCTGCTCTGGGAATGCTCAACAGAGATGAAACTTTCTGTCGTTGTAAGAGCTGAGTCATGGCTTCAGAACTTGCTCACTTAGCATTCAGTGTGAAAGCCTCAAATGTCAACTCCGAACTTTTAGACCTTCTGGACCTTTGCTTGTCAGAACCTAAGAGCTTCAGAAATATCAATAGCACGTTTTGACTGTTTCATTGTGTCGGACTGCCATCTCTCATCTCCCTGATTCAGTCTTTGGCTGTTCTCCCTTATTCAGGCTATCGATTTGTTTGTACGACCGTGATATTTTATAGTATTACTTCACACTATGAAAGGACTTTATATCTCCTGAATATTAAGTGATTTACTCCAAACTCAATTGAATTGCTGTTATGAGAGTTTGCAGGTAGAGATGGACGCTTAAGGACTGTTTTCTCCAAGAATGATTTAGTGGCAGAATCCAGGACTCTCCTGGCTGTGGGCTCTGAATCGCGTGCTCCGTTGCCTTTCGTGATTTCAAACACTCCCCATTCAGCATTTTGGTTTGGTTTTTTTCACTTTTGCATTTTGTTACGTATTTGCTGACTAGAAGGGTTGCTGAGAAAACACCTCAGCGTTTTCCATTTTCTAGATTTTATGATGTTATAATATTTGTCACATCTCTTCCAGTGATGGTCTTTTCAGACACCTCCTTATTGCTCTCTTCCTTTCTAAGGAAGAAAGGACTGGGGACTTCCAGACAGCTACAGAAGTGTCCCTTAGACAAAGGTGTTAATAGTACATTTCTTCCTTTTTTTTCTTGTAAAGTACACTCAAGAATGTGGACCAGCTAGTAAAATACCAACCCCCGTGTACTTCGCCGTAGGATGTGATAACATCAAAGGGTAATTTATGGTTCTGTTTGCCAGGTGTCAGTTTGCTCACAGGGCTAATTGAAGTAGTATGGGAATAGATATTGGTTCAACAGCAGAAGGATTGATGAATTGATTCATTGTAAATTGCTGTCGACAATTTAGTCTTTTGCTGCGCTTAGGCAGAGTTTAGGTGTAGTGGTGCCTGAGTAAGCACTGGAGATTCACAGGGGCCGGTTATCCAACTAATTCTTTCGGTGTTTTAAAACAGATTCTGCTTTTGTTGTGATCTTTTCATATTTTCTGGCTCTCGGGATTCAGATACGGCACAGAAATTGGTAAAATGTGGAATGAGGTGGCTTACGCTGTCATGGTATCATTCTCATTGGACCTGCAGGTCTGGAGAAGAGACTTTGCAAGAAAAAGACGTGTGGCTTTTCTCTACTTTGGAGTGGCTTGGTTTTTACTTTTGTTGCAGCAGTAGGCATGGGAACGGGCAAACAGATTTGCTTGGTTTTAAGCCTCCCGTTCTCTCCTGTGGCCGCAGTGCGGTTCGGCACCAATGCAAAGAGCATTCAACATAGATGCCCTGCACCTCCATGTGTGGCCAACGTGCAGGGGGGTGTAGCAGCGGATTGCTGTCCCATCTAACCCAGTTCTGCTGTGCAGGATAAACTGCATGGTTGAGTACGATGCCCCAGCAAGAAGGACATAGAACTGACGGCTCCTTGTGTCCACCACAGGCCACAGAGTTGGCTGTTGGCATTGCAGCGAAGGCGGTGGGAAGATGGGGCTGTTCCCAGGACTGCTGCCCTTCATGGCAATGGCCACACCATGGCATTGGCCACACGATCCCAAGACTTGGCTGTTGGCAACTGACTCTTCCTGTGCTGAGCTTGCTCTGGCGCCTCAGTTTATATTTAACATGACTAGATACGCAGACCGGCGGTGAGTGTACTTGCAGCCAAGGGGTGTGCATGTGTGAATGTGCCAGGCTTTTCCCTATTTTAAGAATACTTAGATGCACATAAATTATGTATTTCTTCTAATTGATGCATCGTTTAATACATCTTATCTTTTCAATATTTACTGCGTATTAATCTGTTGTTTTAATGCATTTCCAATCAACATATCTTCTGCAGTTGGTCTCCGGTGGCTACTCTGTGCATATGCAGTTATCACATTTCCTGGAATGAAATAATTATTGAAACATATTTCTCTTAATGCCTGCCTTTCCCTTCAGCTCTTCTTTCAGCTGCGCCAAGAGTAGGATTTGTTATTAGACCGAAACATATTGACCTTCTTGTCATTGTGTTTTTGCATCTCCCTTCCTGATTACACCTAAGCACTACAGCTGGATATCCATATTCATGTCGCTCTACCATAGAAAAAATAGTCCATCTGCATAGACCTAGCAGTACATCCCCACCTGAAAAAGAGAGCTTTACCCCATCCATCAAACTGGGAGTGTACTTTCCAAACGAGGACTACATCAGTGACACGCGCACTGCGGTGGTGTTCTGGGTATGTCATTTCAGCGTCCTGGGACGAATGCAGTGTGAAAAGAAAACTCAGAGAACAGAATCTGGGAGAATTAAACAGCCCATAATTCCAAGGAAATTAAGATTCAAAGAGATGAGGTGATGTATATATATATGTATATATATGGCCACACAATGAGCAGAAAGAGAAATTTGAGATGTTCCGTTATGCCCACAGAATTTAATTAGTGTTACAAGGAATGGATCATCCCGATAAGCTGTTCAGAGTAAGAAAGAAATAATGAAGTGTCTGTAATTAAAAATAGTGTTCAAAATTAACTGACCTGCATTTCTGATGCACTTCTTACCCTTGCACTAAGCAGAAAATAGTCCGTCTCTTTACGGTGTGCCTGTTAAAGGCCAGGAAAAGGAAAGCTCCCACTGACTTTTGTGGAGTGGGAGTGTGGTTCCTCTGCTCTGGCACCAGCCAGATGAGCACAAACTGGGGACTTGCCAGTCCTTTCTCCATCAGACTCTCACTTCCCACGTTTCTCCTGATGCAGTGGCGTGAAGCTATGGAGGTGTGACAACTGCTGCTCTGCCGACTGTAAAAAATCGGTGCGGACCAGGGGCGGAAAGAAAAGCCACTTCTGCTCCCTGAAAAAAGAATAAATCCCTGTGGAGCTCAGAGTGCAAAGCCTGGCTGCCTCTGTTTATGTCTAGAGCTTCGAGTGTATTGGCAAAGTTTTCAAATGTCCCTGGGAGATTTAGTGCGTAAAGCCCACCGAAAGCGAGTGGAGCCGAAGGGCTAAGGTTGCTTGGGCACTTCTGAAAATGTTATCCTGTAACATTATCCTCAAAGATCAAAACACCAAATTGGATACACTAGCTTAAATGAAATTACCGCTGCGTGCCAATCTTTTATCAGTCACTTGGCCCCAGGGCATCATCTGTTGTGGTCGGAAGAAATCTTTCTTATTTTCCCATGCTGTAAATTGTACAGTAAGGGTCAAAATCCTGTCTCGAGCTCACCACTATCTTGGTTTCAGCCGAGTTGATTAGTATGTGAATTAGTCTTGCTAGCAGCAAAATTTAATCTAACTTGTTCTGAAGCATCTGGCACTGACAAAGATACTGGACCCTCCGTCTATTCTAACACGGCAGTTGCTGTGTTTCAGAACTGAAGTGAAGTTAACATACTTTGGATGTGAGCCCATGGTCAGTGGCCATCTAATAGCAAGACTGCTGCAAAATTAAAACGTACTTTAGTTCAAAAATTGGTTTGAACTAAACTCAGAGCATGTAAGAATTCAGAGTTTGGGATTTCACTATCGGGAACTCGTGCACGTACACCTAATTGGAAAGCCACGTTTAGATGTGTCTCGGGAGATTTCCTGCTGCACAAAGCTCTGCAAATATGATCTGAAACAAGGAAAAAAGCTTTAATTCTGAATTTATTAGCTTGTGACACCTCACCTTCTACCTCACATTTACCAACGTTGCCCTTTGTCTTCCATCTCTACTCCAAACCTGCAGTCCATAAGAGAAAGAAAATTCCTCCCCCTTTTCCTCAGCGCACGGGCGGAGTGGAGGAGGTGGGAGCAGAGCACCCCACGGCTGGTTGCCCAGATCAGAAAATGCAAGGAGAAGCCCCTTGGGCTCCTGTGTATTTGGAGGGGAGGGATTATAACCCAGGATGGCTTGCTCTGTTTGCTATTGAAAATGGTCTTTAGCATGTGTAAGTAAGTAATATTTCTCCTTAGAGTCTTAGTTGTTCTTTCGACAACTGTATTTTCTTTTTCATCTCTCTCTTGATCTTTATTTATTTGCCTTTTGGCCCTCTCACCCCTTTGAGATGGGTGCATTTCATTTTGATGCCTCCTCGTTTCCGTCCTCCTGCGGCTGGCACTTTTGGGGAAGGGAAGCATAAGGAAAGGAAATCCTTCCCGGATGCTCTTGGCAGAAGGCATGGGCTGGATGGGAGCTGCACCCAGTCCCAGCCACCAGCTCTGCAGGTCAAGCCCTGTACGTCCCTCTCCTCCAGCTGCCGCTGCAGAGTATCTATGGCATGGAGGGTTCATCTTCATGTCACCGAGCACGTGCAGTGCCCAGCGGTGACCAGGCAGGCAGAGCAGGGAGGAAAGTGGTAGCTGTCTTTGCAACACTTAGAGTAATTTTGGCTTAACTGCAGCAGACCCTTTACTACTGATTACACTTGTTTTGAAAAGAGATCACTTTTTTCCTTACATTGGCTGGTATCATGTATGGCTATCTCATGTACTAGAGATTTTATCAGGTATGGATGCATACTCTTACTATATTGACACGTTTGTGTCGAAGTTAATTAAGCACGGCTTTCCTTAGTGTTTCCCTCAGAAATGAACAAACCAGATGTTTTCCTTCTTGCATGAATTTTACACCTGAAAGGGAAGTTCTAAAGCAGAATCTGCTGCAGTAAGAATAGTTTATAGCAGCAAGGCAGAAATGTCCCATATAAATATAGCTGACAACTGCCTCATATATCTGTAGAACTTTAGAAGGGTTCAGCTGATGTTTTATTTAGTAATGAGATGATGAAAAAGCTGGTAGAACATTAATAACCCTGAACACTTGGGCCCTGTAAAATGTCTCAGCCTACTTGTCTTGAAAAGTGGACTTTTCAAACTGTTTTTGAGAACAAACAACTCCTTTTTTTTATGAAGTTAAAGGGTATACTTGAGATAAGGACAGTAAGACACGGCGTACCTGTTACTTTACATGCCGGTGGTCTTGCCTGAGCACAGAGACGCTGCGTGCGCGGGGGTGCAGGAGCAGGTGCCCGCGCAGGGGCCTTTGCCGTCCTACGTCATTACCCTGTAGCGAGCGAAGAGGTTTGTTGGTTCACGCCTGCTCCTTGGCGTCTGCACCTTTGCTCCCCCGTACGTGTGAGACCACCTTCAGATTCAGCAGCACGGACCTTCTACAGGCTTTTATTCTGTGTATTATAGAGCAGTTACGCGCTTTCATAAATATCCATTAGATACATTTGTGTTTTCCAAGTTATTGTATTAGGTAGGGTGTGTCGGTTCTGCATTTTAAAAGCAGTTACCCCTTTTCTTTGAATATATTTGTCTGTACGTCCTCAGAAAGAAAAAAAATCAGATTAACTACCTTGTTTCCCGCTTGGTGCCGGGAATGTGTTTTAGTGACATCGTTTGGTATTTAATTAAAATAAACATAGAGAGGAGAGATTCTCCCTAAGGAAAGAAGCTGACTAATTGAGGCTTCTCTACATTAATTCAGAGCATTAATGCATTAATGCTTTTATAAAACTGTCTTTTTGACCTGCATTATTTATTGGGTAAAATTAGAAACTACTGTCAATGGCTCTAATTTGTCCACATAGAAAAAATCACGGGTGTTTCCATAATGCACCATTTTTAAATGGCTTATGATGCTGCTTAAAAGGTTTGCATGAAATAAAGTTATGGGGTTAAAGTGTTGTCCTATAAGTTAAAGTGTTTTGCTTACAAATGGCTAGTGCTGGGAGTGATAGGTTGCTGTACTTGGATGAGGAGCTGTGAATTGTTAATTTTCATTAACTTGATCACCTTTCTTTGCTTCTAACCTAAATGTCCAAATGTAAAATCCCAGCCTTAGCAAAAAGCATCGTGTTTTATGACTGAAAGGAACTTGGTAGTAAATCAACTCTTGCCTGTCAACCTCTTCCTGCCTGCAGAGGATGCTTTCAGCAGGACACAGCAATGCTCTCTGAGGTCCCCAAATTCTCAGAGGACATGTGTCTGCTTCATTTAAGCCCTCTGCCAGCTTTTGACACACTGGCTGTGAACCTGGAGCTGCCCTCTGCTCCTGCCAAGCAAGGGCAGAGGGCACTTGGTGCTCTTTAGGGTTGACATTTGGCATTCCTCTCTTCGCTCTCCCTTCTGACCTTGACAGGACTCATGGTGCGAAGCCACACTAGAGCTAGTCTGCTTGGGTATCTAAAAGGATCTTTATCTGGTGCTTATTTATATTTATATTTTCAACAGTCTCTCTTTTCAGGTGTAGGCTAGAAATTATTTGCCTTGATCCATTTTGGGTAGGATTTTTTTTTTTTTTTGCACTGTGGCTTTAAGAATTCCATTTGTTTTGGTTCTGTTTTTAAATACATGTCTATTTTTTTTTCTCTCAGACTAATGCATGCACATTTAAGTCTTTTTTATGTACTAGAGATTTCCCCAAATGTGAAGTGTTTCCCCTATGAAAAATTACTGTAAGATTTAAGAGGTAATGATAATATTTCTGCGGAAGGTTTTTTAAAAAAATGAAGCACAAAATGTTATGCCCGTGGGATAGAAATCATAAGATGGTTCAAAAATATACAAAAAGCTTGTCATTCTCTGATAAATTCTTAGCTTTTCAGACTATTTTTCTGTTCAACTCAATTAGTTTCAGCTAAAGGCATCTAGAGGCATTTTCCTTATAGGAATTGATGAGACTATTTATCTGGTAATTCCTATTATTATGTTGTAATTATACATAATGATTAATTTTTCATGCAGAAAGCTTAACTGTTTTTTCCTAAAAAGCATCTGATGCTTTTTATCATAATACAACACTTCTGGAAAAGCCCAATACAAGTGAGTAATAATGGAATATGTAATTTCTGTGGACGTTTACTAGGTTGGTGCAGTCGCTATTCTGGAAAACAACCAGATTTAGTGATTCACCACCAATGGTACTTGTAAGATTATATTGCTTTTCATAGCACTGGTCAGTCAGACTCTTCCTGCTCTTGGTACATCAGTGCTCCTCATCAGTGCAGTGTCTGAGCAGCGTCCTATTGTTTTATGACTCTGTTTTCCACTTTTGAAAGTTAAGAAAATACAATGATCTCCTTTTTGGGGGGTCTGGTGGGGTTTTTTTCCCCCACCAGTAGGAGTTAGGAAACAGTGATTCCCACTTTTTAATTTAATTCTGAAGTAATGACGAACAAATACAGATGCTGCTGGGCTTTTGTTTCAGTTTTTGAAGTTATCATACTTACAGTAATCGCAGTCCTTCTGGAGATTTTAGATGGCTTTCGTCTTTCGGTTTGTATTTAAAGAAATTGATGATAAATGACCTCTAGGTCTTTTGGCACTAAGGTATTCCTGTTCTAATGAGCTGATAAAGCAATAATAAGTGCAGTAAACTGTGTTTGTCACCGCTAACAAGGATAGAGAGGGCTGATTTTTGAGAGAAGTTGAACTAATTGACTTAAAAATAGTAGAATGGTCCCCGTGGGTGGCAGGCTACAGGCAATCTTTTTTCTTACTTAAATCAGAACTTTTAATATGTTTGTACTACTGCATGTGCATAATCTGCCCTTCGCGTTAATTATTGCTTCTGTAGCAGCTTTAAAAGAGGGTGCTGAAAGTGATGGCAATCTTCCAGTTAGCGCCTTTGAGACATCACTTGATTTTAAGATTAAAGAAACTCCATGCCGCTAGAATTGCTAATAACTGTTACCCTATCCAAATATTGCTATTTCTGTATTGAAGACAAATGGATTACCACCTTGGTCCCTATGACTTTAATGGAGCTATGCCAGTTTAGATCAATTTAAGATCTGTCGCATCCTTTTAGCTTTGCTTTGCTGTTTTGCATTGTGGAAGCAGTGTTAATTTATGTCGTTTATGCTCTATTAAGTTGAAATGGCATATACGTTCTTGTACTCCTTTGTTTGTAGCAGAGGACAAAAAGGCAGGCAATTCGGTTTTTAGTCTTACCTGGTTCCCTGCTTACATTTCTGTGGCTCAGTTGTCCTGAGTGCGCGTTTCTTTACGTATAAATAAGGTACGTGTCTGGTCGGGCCAAGGTGACGACTGTAAATGTACTTCGACAGCTTCAAACAGAAGTTGCCAGTGTGGTTCAAAGTATTGTGAGCTTCCAGCTCAGGGACCCGTTCCCAAAATGAGAAACCTGCACCATGAATTTGGGGATTGTGCCAAGCGTTAAACAAGCCGTAGCAGTTCATCGGTGAAATAGAGTGAATTTGGGAGCTCCTGTTACGTGGAGTCAGACCCAGGTAGGATTGGAGTTCGCCCGCTTGCTCGGCCGGGAGTGAGCCCCCAGACTCGAGGTAGCTCACGTGCTGCGCTGCCCAGCCGTTGTGTTGGAATGGTGCATTTTACAGATTAGCTGGAATAAATATCAATAAATATCATTACTGAAATGTGCTGATTTGCTGCATTTAAATACTGAGTTTCTGAATGCCTATTCGCAGGATGCTGAGTGTCATGAACTCCCCAGAGATCCCTGGGTTGCAGGTAGTAGCTCACAGCCAGTCCTGGTTGCTGATTTCTTCTTCCCAAACGCAGAGGCAGATTGCCCACAGCAGTTTAGGAATCTAAACACCAAAGCAAGGGTAGGAGGAGAGAGGATGCTGGCTGTGTATAGCCGTCAGGATTTTAATCTGGAATTATCCTGAATCACCAATATCAGAAATTCAATTTCTTTGTAGGTTGTTTTTACTGTTAACCCAGCAAATGACATGAAAGCTGGGCCGGCTCTTCTGGCCTGTGTGTTCAGAAGCGTAAAATCATAATACTCATTTCTGAAGCCAGATTTATGAAGTTTCCTAAAATGCTGGATTTGGCCTGCACGGTTCCAATCAGAGCGGTTCTAGCAGTTCCTTTTCATTTGCCTTCCGTCAGTCCAGGCTGACGGAGGATATGTTTCAGAGGCAGCGTGCAGGAGGAACGTACGAGGCCTGCTTGGTTATTAACCAAATTTAAGCACACACCTCCCAAGTACCTCTTTGAAATATTACTCTCAATTTAGCTCTTTGCTGCAGGTGTCAAGCAACAAATTTCAGATCCAGCTTATGCTGACATTTGCTCTTGGGGAGAAGGAAATTAGATTTCTACTAGTCTGAAACCAGAAACAAATGTTAGAACTGAGAGCAGTTTGTTTGAGCTGTAAGTTATAAGACTGCAGAAATAATGAAGTTGATAGCTGGAGCTGCTTTTTGCCCTTGTGTGCGGGAAAGCTGCAATGATTCCTTCTCTATTCTCGGTTTTTCTTTTCTTCGCTTTCTCTAATGTCTAAGATAAAAGGAGGGACTTTTCTGATTGTAATTCCTCACTTCAGAATCGCACGGTCTTTTCACATTTGCATCCAGCTGACACGGGAGCAGATTCTCCTCCTATTCCATGCGGTTTGGCACAGAGGCTGAGGAAAATCTTTCCGGCGGTTTGCGTGGCCAAAGGTTGTTACAGCCTGGGGCTGTGTTGGGGCCTGAAGAGAAGCAAAGAACCCACGGCTATGCAGGGAAGCTGCCCCACGACGTGGGGAAACGGGCAGTGCGGGGCACGCCAGTGCGTCCCTGGCCTCTGAAGCAGAGTGCTTTCAGGGACCCGTGCGCAACTCGGTCCCTCAAAAACACATCCCCGTGCAGAAAAAGAGGGGTTCAAAGCACCCCAGGACTCCCGCTCTCGTGGCAGTTTTCTCCTCGCCTGCACTGGGAACCGCTTGGCTGATCGACACAAAGGAAGCCACGAGCGAGCCAAGCTCCTCGCTGGGGCAAGCGAGAGCATCTCACCGGTGTCCTCTGCATATGCCAGAGCTGCAGTGTGTGTGTCAGCAAGGATCGGGACCATACTTGCCACTTTAAAGACAGCTCTTTGCTGTTTTTATTGACGTTCCTAGTTTATTTATCGAGCCATCTGCCAGCTATGGCATAAAGATTTTGACAATATGTTATGAATTAGAAGTTCTCTTCCTTTGATCACGTCCAAAGCAAAGCTATGGTTGTCTAAAACCAGAGGGATAGGGAGGAATAGGTCCTGCTTTTATTAAATGGAAAAGAAAAAGAAATGAAAAAAAAATAATAGAAAAAATGTTAGAAACCCCTGTCTCATCTGCACATGGGTCCTTTAAGCAGTGTTAAGTTTCATAATTACTGTTTGTTCTCTGAGAATAATTGTCCTGTCCAGCTTGTACTTGTCAGGTTGGAATTAGTCTGCGATTCGTTGAATGTTAAAGGACAAGTTTAGTTCCAAGGATGGGTTTTTTCGGTCTGTTTTTTGACCTACAGGGGTACATACATCAGAAATCCTGTTAGCATACAGGTAACAATACTTTTTCTTCTCATCGCCTCATCCTAGGAGCTGATTTTCCTAAAGACACATTTCTGCCTGGAGATTTAAATACTCTGAGTTTCTTCTCCCGCTGAAATTCATTATAGTATATGTTCAGTAAAATACACCGCATAATATATGTTTTGTTTTTCCACTAGTTACTGTAATTAGTGCCCAGCCACAGGCTCAGAGAAGACGATCAGAGAGAGCAAAAGTAACAAATCTTTAAATATCCTTTAACTGTTGGGAGAAGGGTTTTCTAACAGACATTTCTGTGGTACCAAATGATGACAGAATTTGCTGGACTTAGCCAGTGGACAAATTGACATGCCTCTGTAGAGGTGCTGCCCTGGATATTGGTTCTGCTGCTTCTGTTTGCAAATCCTGCAGCAGTATCATTTTTTGTGGCTGCCAAAAATGAGTGCTTTGACTTTTGAACTTAAATATACTTTTAGAAATAACCGATCTCTGCTGGAGCTTTCCTTTTGCTGGTCAACAAAAGGTACAACTGGAAAAAAAACAAAACAAACAAACCAAAACCTCAAAACAAAACGAAAAAAGAAAAAAACCAAAAGAAACCCCAACCAAACCAAAACCCTCAAGAGCACCCAGCCCCACCAGCAACCTTTAAGCAGTTTGGATTCAGTCCTTATTGCTATTGGAGGCTGATGGCTACGTCCTCACACAGTGGCTGGCTTAGTTTTGTGATCCATATGATGAACAGGATTTCCTGGAACGTATGTGACAAACAGGGAAATGCAGTACAAATAAGTAGAGAGAATTTTTCTCTGCCTAATTTGGGTTTATGGACTAAAATCTGTTGTCGAATCTGGTTCATGACTGCCATCAAAATTTCCAACAGCTTTGGAAAAATAATCAAAAGCATCGAAGGAAGCAGCTTGTTAGTACCAGAGCTTCTTGAAAGCGCATCAGATAGGTGCTTCGAAATAATTCAGGCTCTGCTGAATATCTCAGGTTCATGCATGCATTATCAGGTAAAATTATGCCAGTCCTCAGAGATGATTCAGTAGGAGGGGACAGCAGAAATTCTGTAGGGCTCTGAAAACCTCCCTAACTTCCCATACCTCCAAAGGAGCTGCTCGCTCCCACAGCTCGGAATCGCCATAGCTGCCTTTGGGCCCCCTCGCTCCTGCTGCGTGCTTTTAGGGCTCAGGCACTTTCATATCCCCTCTGTGAGTCTTTTTGATGTGCGCTGACACTCCAGCCAAGCTCCAGAGAGACATCAGACCGGATCGCGTGCTTGGACCTGTGGGTTTCAACAGGACGGTTACCTCTGCGGTGAAATTGTCTTTTCTGGCATCAAGACGTTTTCCCTCGTTACACTCTAGAAGGCTATAAAATATATTTTCATTCTTCCTCTGGCCTTGTGGTGACTTTCACAGGACTGTCATCCATAAATAAGGAATTTGTCTTAATTTAATATCTAACCTTAAGAAGGGAAGTTTTCTGGCCCTTTGCAAATGAATATTGAAATATTTTTGGCCTCTCAGCCTCACGCTTGCATATTATCACCATTGCAAGGCTATATATACAAGAAAAAAAATACATCAGGTTATTTTAAATGTGTTTTCAGAACCTCATAATTATGGATGACTTCATGTCAAATGTCACAGATTTGTTTAGAAGCAAAATATTTTGCGCAATCTAAGAAGCCTCAAAAGGGTGCTTTTTAACAGAGACAGTAACGTGGTGACTAAAGGACGTGATGAGTGCTACAAGCCAATATCACGGTGAACAAGGTGCAGACAAGGTGAGAGATATATATATGCATCCTTAGCCAAAAAAATACACTGATCCATAGGCTGAGCAGCATCAAAATGACCCCTCTTCACAGCCCTGGCACTACTGTAAAGCACGTACTGGTTAAACCCCAAAGTTTAATCCTCTTCTGTGGGCTCTCTGTGAATTCCCCCAGACTAGTGTTTTCTTGTTGCTGTTTCTTGTATCTGATTATTCTTTTTTACAACATCCCCACTGTGGGGCATCACCACTCAGCTTTCCTGATAGCAACATGGAGCCACGTCTGCCTGTGGTCAGTCATGCCAGGGACTAATGAAGCTTAGCAAGCAGTACATCCAAAGTGGGGCATTAAGGTCATCTTAAAACTTTCCTGCTGTGCTTCCCTAAGAACAACAGTGGCAGAAAATGTTGTTTAGGCACCTTTCTGGTGCAGGGAGCAAAAACACTAAAAAGATTGCTGACCAGCTTCAGGAGATTAATGAGTCCTTGGTGAAAAACTTGGATATAAATCCATTTATAGGGCAAGTGAGGCGAAACGGGCCAGCCTCATGCAGAAAGTCTGGGCATGAGGCAGAGAAATATCATGTTCATAGGAAAATCACAGATGGAAGATGGCTGTTAAATGTTTTGAGGTAAATTGAGATATGAATAGTACTTCACGTGATAAAACTAGCCAATGCACTGCGACCTGACAGCTTCAAAAGGCGGGGGGACCACGAGACAGCGGTAGGATCGCACCTTGGGCAAGTGGGGAGTTAACACGACTTCAGTGGATGGAGCTGTGCTGTGAACAGCTTTGTTGGAAGTTATAAAGGGTTAAACATAGTAAACACTAAAGGATTTAGGACCATTGTTTCTTCTTTCAAGGAGACTTGAGGGACCAGGAATAATAAGGGATAGGCAAAAGGTAAAGTTGATACTTCAAAAATAGGCAGAATGAGGTAAGGAAAATGTAGTGCCAACACATTTATCTATGCATACTCATAGTAACATGTATTTTCACATAGCATACATCAGAGGCTCAGGGACAACACACTACTGCAGACAGACACACGTACCTTCAGCACAGTGTTTGATCCATGGTTTTACTTCTTTCCCCTCAGCTACTTAGAGGCCATTAAAATGATACTCATTAGAGTGTCACTCGACAACACGTCAAGTGGTTGGCTTCCAACAATGGTATTTTAGAGCAAGCTGAAGTGTATATATTTAATTTAAATGAATACTGCAAAGTTGTTAAGATTATTTTATGAACACTTCTCAGCAAAGCGACACAGCTGGGAGAAGGAAATCTAACGCGTAAGTGTTAGTGGCTGAAAATTATACAGAATTATTTAGCCCATTAGCTTGTTAACCAGGTGCTCCTTGCACTTAGCCTTATTTTCTAAACTCAGGCTCTGCCTAATATTTACTCACAGGTAATGAGGTAATGTTGTTAGATGTAGAGGATACCTAATTCTTTCTTGGACTTCTTCCATTTTCAGGCTTAGGCAGTCTAACAGCTTGTCAGAGACATCTGGAATGTGGTTGTTATTGGAGATGGCTGAAAATGTCTGTTACAGCTTTTTTTGGAGGACAGAAGATAGGAGGATTTGTCTCTGAAAATCTGTGGAAGGTATCTTGTTTTCTTGGTTAAAAGCAAAAGTCTTTGGAAAATTCAGCCTCCCTTCCCTCCATCTCTGGTTTTGGGGCCAAGAAATTTTAGCTTTGGATTTATAGGAAAAAGCGTAAGCCTTCCTAGGAAAAGACAACACTCTACAAGAAGGAATCAGCTAAAAAGTCTGTCTGCCCTTACGTACATTTTCCTTCGGTACCGTATCTGAGCACCTAGGAAAGTTTTATATTTCTCAGTAGTTGTAATCTGGCCTAAACTCATTTCACTTTCTTTACATTTGTAAAATACAACTTGCTCTTATTTGGTTGTCTTTTCCAGTCCGTAATTGTGCTCTTTTTAGTCAAGGCTGAAAGAAGTCTCAGCACAACATCATAGCTGTTCCTTTCATCAGTCCAGCCCTTCTCCTGGCACACTGTGCTGCCTTTCCCAAAATACAGCTCGATTCTGCTTCCCCTCATGTGCATCGAATAGGCCTTTCCTTTGTGTGCAGCCTGAGCCTTGTAAACACGGGCACTGCAGGAATCCCTTTAATAAATTAGCTGTTGGCACATTCAAAACTTTTACATGATAGGGTGTTTTTCTGCAGCGAGGGAGGAATTTTCGTCAGATCAGAAGCTGTTCTCATCACGCTGTGAGTTACAGCTCGGGAAACTGCCACCAGTGTTATCAGCGGCAGCTCCGCAGCGTGCCAGGGGAACCCAGAGATCGATGTTTAACCCTTGCGCTGCCCTTGTGTTCCTAATTGGTCGGCCAAATGAGTGCGAGAGAAACCCATGCTTAGGCAGCGTGCAGAGAATCAAACTATTTTCTCTAATAACGGAGGCCGCAATCCTAGGAATGCATGCAACCGAAAGCATTATTTGGTGCCCCTACTCTTGGTACGAAGAGCCAGGCCCAGAGATAGGTGGTCAGCTTGGATACCCCACATCTGGTTTTATTTCCTTCCCTGTATCGTAGGCTTCGCAAAGCAGCGGTAAACAAGGTACATCATTTGATGTGATGTAGTCGTTGGAAACGGATTCCTGCAGGATTAGAGGTGCAATCACAGTGCCTGGCTCTTGAGACTCTTCTGAATAACAAGTCATCATATTGATTTCCCTTTATGGTGAGAAGTGAGGCGGTCAGGGGAGATGGATATAGATAAGCACATTTCTACTTAGACAAGAACTGGTTTGGGTCTGCTGGAAATCTCATTGCTGTGGAGGAGAAAATCCCCTGTTACTTTCCAAGCTATTAATCCATTGGTGATTACTTTATTAAAAGTTCCTCACGGTTCTTGTAACACTGTCATTTATAGGGTTAACCACGCAAGTATCTCCTGCTATTTGCTAGCTATTTTTGTTCCCTCTTATTTATTTAAACAATTTGCCATCAAAGACTAAGCAATGCATTTAGATAATGGCCACAGGTAATTGCTTTAACGGGAGAGTCAACAATGAAATTGCTGTTTTAATACCAGCCTGGGATGACCGTTCCCTGTTAGACTGTAAGAAAAGCAGTGTCATATTATGGTAAACCTCACCAGTTTTAGAGGAAATCATGTGAATTCCAAGCAGACAGGAGTTTAGCAGCAAAAGTCAAGCAAAACCCACAACTATTTCTTTGTAGAAGATCCAGCTGTGTATTAGGTATAATACGCCTAGGAGTGGTCGCCTCTGTAAATGGAAAACAGAAGGGGGAAAGGCTTTGTGCCTGTCTAACCTCTGTTCATGCTAACGAGAAAATCCTTGGGCTGTGTTCAGTCGGTGTTGGTGTTTTTCTTGGAAGGCGTGTTGGGCATCTTGCATGGCATATAATGCACAGTGTCTGCCCTAATGTGGTTTATGAAGTGTTCTGTGTGTATCTGTTCTTAGAGATTTGGCATTGTCTCTTGGGCTTGTACAGTATGTGTCTTTAAAAATGGCCCTCAAAAAAACCCCACCAACCCACCAAAACCCACCAGAAAGCAGAGACCCAAACAGCCCCCTAACACATCAGCATTGGTAATTCAATACACCACACCACTCCTTTGCTGTTAAATAGACAAAAGAAGTAGAAAGGACCCCACAGCTTGAAAGCTGATGCTATTTTGGTCTCTAACGAAAGTCTTTGCTTTGGAAAAGAAAAGATATTTGTTAAACTACTTAAGGAGTTAATTTTCAGGCACGGGAGGCAGAGTTGACATTAAAAAAAAAAAAAAAAGAAGAAAAAAAAAATGTTAAAACACGTGTGGCCAGACATTTTTGTTCTGTCAGGAAATGAAAACAATAGTCTATGGACCCTGATGCAGATTCAGCCTTGAAGAAGAATGCGGCCCAAGAGGCAAATCCTCCAGCTTGCAAACCAGGGATGATCTTCCCACTTAATGTGAGGTTCTGCCCTTTCCTGTTTGCAGGCTTATGTGGAGAGAATCTGGGGTTTTCTGCTATCTTTTATTATTGATTTCCCAAAATTAGAAGTCTCTTTCTAATAGAGAGGAGGCTTAAAAGCGATCAATAGTGTTTATCTTAGGAGACAGTAGTTCAAACTGCAGTGGAAGGTGGTGTAATTCACCCTTTCCCTTGTTACTTATTGTCTCATTTAGTGTAGTGCTGCACAACAGCTCCAGGTTTTAATGTTGTAAATCCCTTAATTATGCACTCACCAAATGTGTTAAAAATAATTTAAAAGTGTTAGTCGGGCATTTCTGACTGTAGCTCCCTCCTCCCGCACTCATATTCTGCTTGCAAATCACTACAACTTAACTATGTGATTTGTATTGGAAAGATTGTTTTTTTGGCTCATTTCACTTTATTATCTTTCAGCAGAGCTGTGACATCCACTTAGATATCTCTACTGCAATTGTTTCTTGATGAGATCAGATTGCCCACTGCAGCTATATCACAATAACTGTAAGATAAAATTCAGGCCGCCTTGCTTCCTTTTGATGAGCTGCTGTAACCTAGCTTCGCAGGGGGAAAAAAAGAAAAGAAAAAGAATAGCACATAAAAGAATGATAAAAAAAGAAATTCGCAATCAGAATTGCTCTGAGTTAAGGCAGATTGAACCTTTTAAATAAACACAACGTGAATAAAAGGGAAGTAGATGACTCCGAATGTTACGATGGGGTAAAAAAAACCATAAAAACTCCTAAAAACAGTGATTTGTATACTTGCCTCATTTCAAAAGAGAGCACATTTCAGTTCCTCTGATTGAAAATATTTTTAATAGCTACTTTCTGTTGCCAGAATGTGTTTAGTAGCAAGCTTTAAAACCTGTCCATGGCTATACTGTTTACTGTAAAGTGAGTATTTTTGTTTGGAGTTGTACTGATATTCACTGAAGGAATTCTGTCTGCAGCACTTCACACTCGCCACCTCGAATCGCCGACTCTCAAATTAAGCAACGTGCACTCATGGGAGTTTGCAACAGGCGATATTGTTTGACGTCATTAACTTTCCAGGTAAACTTATCAGGTTGAAACCTCATATGGGAAGTCCCACAGAAGGCTTCCAAGGCAAAAGGCAGGACCTTCTCAAGATGATTTTGGAGTTTAATTGTCACTTTCTTCTCAGTGAAGAAAGCATTAGGATAGCGGTAGCTTTTTGAGCATGAGCTACAGCCGGTAGCTGCTACGTTGCTCGCTCTGTGCCTGGCAGCGTTGCTGCAGCAGGTCCTCCTCATCACTGGTGTTACTCCCTAGTGCCGCGTTAGGGGCTCCAGTGAAAGAGCTCTGCAAGGAAATGAAGCCTAGAAATACGGATCCCAGCGGCAGTACATCCTGGGGCATACCACCCCAGGAAAACAAGCTCATTCCCAGAGCTGTTCCTTCTGGTGCTGCTTCAAATCCTCAGAGCCCCTTTTTGGATGTTTCAGGAGAAAATGACATGCTCTACAAAAAAATGCCGCCTCCCTTTTCAGCACAGTGAAGAGAAAATATCCATGCGGAGACACTTATATACAGGTAATGGCAGGAGGGATGTGACCCATTGTTCTCTTCCATGGAGGCAGAAGTGTTCAAGGTTCAAGTGGTCATGGAAGGCCTGACCCAAGCACCCTCATAATCAAAGGAGCCCGACTGAGTTCAGTACGAACAAGCTGGAGCCAGAGCAACCTTGCAAATCATATCAGGGAGTTTCAACTAGGTCATATGCCTCTGCTTGAGGACAGTGCAGTCGACATTGTTGCCAGCTCTGGTGATATTTGATGTTTTTTTCTCAAAGCTTGAGCTTTGGAGGCATACAAGATGCAGATTTTTTTTCTTTTAAGCTATTGCATGTGTGTGCTTTTGTCGTAGTTGGAAAACACAGGTGAAAACATGACCTGAGTTCCTAAAAGCTCAGAAATGACGAGGCAGAAGAGATACCCACGATTGTTAGTTTGTGAAATGCTGTAACTTTTAAGCTGTTATCATGATTTTGGATGGTTAAGGATGTAAATGTGGTGTTTACAGCAAAGGTATGCTTTCAGTTCCGCGGACGGAATGAGGCACGTACAAACCAAAAGCTGCCTTAGTCCCACAGAGGCTCAATTATCTATCAGGCCAGTGGGATCTTTTACTAGTAGGCAGAGTTGCCTTCTAAGGATGAAGATTCCATCTTCATTCTGTACAAGAAGTGTAAAATAATGAAATTTTTCCTCCCCCAAGAAAGCTTGCCATGGATCAAGAGGCAGTTCAAACCATCATATAACATTCCTTGAAAACGGGCATTTGTAGGAATGTCATTTTTGAAATGTTATAGTTATGGGACTTCCATTATATGTATTATAAATCCACGTTTTAGAGGGTTGTAATTTAACTGTATACAGTCATTCTGCTTTGAAACTTGGCATAAAAATCACAGCCCTGGAGCAGATATTTTTATAACAGAAAATACGTGAGAAAATTGACTTGGCTTTTCAGAGATTTAGACGTGTTCAAGTTGTCGCTCAGCGTATTAGATTTAGAGAAGCAAAATTTGTTGGTGAGTTACCAGATACAAGAACATGGAGCTTTGGGTTGGTGTTACGTGATCCACAGCATGTAATAATTTGGCTTTGATAATCATGAATAATGCAAATTCAGGGACATGCTGTGTGGATTTTAACACGGGACTACGGAATGTTGGCGTCGGAAGCTAAATCAGTTGGAATCATCTCCAAGATCAGCTTTGCAGGTAGTCCGTGAGTACTTGCAGGCTAAGTCAGTAGTAATGGATCTGAATAGAGCTGCTCACTTCTGTGAGCATTACAGTCAGGTCCTGGCTGTGTAATGGGGAAGAGGGCCACAAATTACCCGGACTATGAGATCAAGGACCTGCCGTCCTCGTGGCGCTCCAGGTTGCAGAGAGCTGGGAATCGGTAGCAGTTATTGAAAAGAGGTGCCAGGTAGACTCATGTCTGTTGTGGGAGTTGGTTGGTTGAGTTGAAGTGGTTTAAGTACAATGTTTGCATGAGATGTGCTTAATTCTTTATTTCGTTCCCCCTCCATCTACACCAGATTAAAAGGCAGTGGAGAGTATTATGTGAGTCTGTAGCTTATTATTGATGAATCATGTATGTATCTGGAATTTTGACTGTACCATACCGATTTTTAACACCGAGAATTACTGAACCTGGAGAGCAACTGTATGAAAGCGAGGTGCCAGACGAGAGACTTTACTATTGTAAATCGCTGTAGCCCCCCCCGGCAGCTACCCTGACTTACACCAGGGCCAGCGCCCTCCATTCGCAGTAGCCAACTCCCCTCTGCCCTCCCTGCCTTCTCCCTTTTTCTCTCTAGCTAAAATGAGATAAAGATGTCGCTTTGTCAGTGCGAAAGGCTGAGAGCTCGCCACGGAGCCAGGCAGAATAAGAGAAGGTGCTGAGCAGCACTTCCAGCAGTTCAGCTCCCTCTTGCCAGGCTCGGCACCCCTCGCTTTTGAGCACGGGGCCCCCCCGAGCCCAGCTTGGCCGCTGTGCTGAATTGAGTGCTAGTCCTGCAAGGCCGCACGATGCTGGGAGCCAGTGTATGATCTCGCTGTGTTTACCTTATGGATAAGATATGTGGTGTGGCCGCCCCAGGAGTGGTTTGTAAACTTACACTGTAAACGCTGTAAAATGTTTCATCTGTTGAAAGTCAGTCGGTTCAAATAGCCTTTCTTTCTTTTCTTTCTTTTTAAAAATCTCCAAATGAGTTTCTCTATTTCAAGTGGAGAAAATAGGTCCAAGCTTTATAGATCAATGTTAACCACATCAGATATTTCCCACTCTTGTTTTAATTTCTCCATTAGTTCCAGAATATAAACCGATGCTGAATAAATATGCTTATGGGCTATCAAGGGTATAGTGGGGCAGTTGTTAATAGCAGATGGGTGTGGTGTATTGCAGGCAAGGTTCTTTAAAACACTTTAAATCTGAACGTCCGGACAGATTGGTAGAAGATAAATTCTTGGCTAGGTTAATCCCACACAGACTAATTTATATTACAGATAGACATGTGTTTAAACAAATACAAGGCATGCATAAAATATCCCCTGATTTGAGAGTTACAACAATGATGGAGCAGATCACCGCCAGGTCAGCCAGGAAGCCAAAACTCGGGAAGCGTGGGGCTGACCTGACTGCAGGTGGTGCTCAGGCCAGCTGTAAGTCATCACTGTTCTCATTAACTAATCAGAGCAGGGGAGTGGTGAGGTGGTGTTGGTTTCTGGTTATTTTAGACTTAGATTTCCCCCATGAACATGATCATGGAGAAGCGATTTTGTGCCAGGGTGGGATAGCCAAGCATAATTTTTTTCGAGGTTGATGCAATAGATGTGCTTGTAGGTATGAGATGTGACCTTGTGAAAGCTCTCTGCGCTCTCACCTGGGAGGGAAAAGTCCCGGTCATGGCATCTCTTCAGACACAAAGGGTAAAGGAGGTGGAAAAAAAAAAAAAGCCCAGGCAGAGGGTGATCGGGGCGGGGGAAATCACAGCATGGGGATAGATAATGATGATACTGTCTCATTCTTATGTAATGCTTTTCACCAGGAGACCACAAAATAATTTGTGAGCTACAGCTCTCACAAAGGTGAAAGGGAATCCCAGTCCTGTGTGATATCCATTGAGCCTGTTGCATCTTGTGCAGATCAAAGAGAAGGACTTCAGTCAGAGCTAACACTAGTGAGCCACTGCTCTCAAATGTTTGGGGCAAATGAGGAGAATACAACAAAATGTTTGCTGTCTCACTATATAAAGTTAATTACAAAGCTGCGAAAGCACCTTATACCTGGCATGTAGTGTGAAAAACTCAGTAATGAATGTGCTGCAGAAAATTTCCAGCTGAAATCCGAACAGGACCATTTACAGATGCTTTGCTGAACAGAAGTGCCAAATCTTAGGTTAGGTTTTGGCTGTGGACCAAAAATACTTTCCACAAGAGGTGATTATTATGTATGATTCATACAGTGAGTCCACACGAGTAAAAATAATACTGCTTAGCTCTCAGTGTTCAAAGTGGTTTTACATTTTCAAAGTGCTATGCAAACATTAGTTAATTAATGGCATAAAGTAAGTTACATTTTTGTTCATTTAGCATTGACATTTTGACAGTAAATGGTTTGGGAGACTTTGTATGCATCAGTGCATTTGAGCAGCTCATATAAATTGTGTTAATGTTCTCAATTGTATTTGAGCAACATCTTAGTAATTTAGATACTTTTTGTCTTATGATGAGCAGATAGGTAGAGCGAAGGTTATCTGTAGATAGCAACGTACCATAAATAAGGTATCTTCTTGTCCTTCCTAATAAAACATAAATCTGTACTTACCTCTGTGGCTTGTGCGCTGTGATCTGCCACAGAAATAAACACACGGGTAGATGTCAGAAACCGCTAAGAGCCATCATTAGCATTCCAACTGCGGAAACAGAGCTCCATCCAGAAGATGGATTTTTGTGGAATTAGTGTACCCAAGGACAGACCTCAGGACTAGGTAAAGCACTGGAACATCTGCTGGCTATTTTCAGAGAACTGTCAGCCTATTACTATCTATTAAAATTAATTTAAAAGTGATCCCTTAGAGATGAATCCCTTTTTTTGCCTTCCCGATCCTCATGAAAAATGTTGGCGCACAGTTGACATTTATATCCCAGCAGATTTTTTTATTATTTTTTTTTTTCTAAACAACTTATATTAAAGTTTCGGTATCCTCTGTGGAAGACATTTGTCAATTGTATCAGCCTGGCTTAATGACCTTTCACGTGAGGACTTTGGCTGAATCGCAGACCGAGCTCACGTGCCAAATCTATAATCGTGTCTGCTTTCAAGCATAGATCTTCCTCGCTGGTCCCAGACCCTCACAGGTACAAATATCCCAAAAGCAGGCGCTGAAGTGCAACCATTTGTCTGAGTTGACCCAGCTGCCAGCTCAAGTTCTTGATTTCTTGAGAAATAAGTATTTTACGTCCCATTTTCTTGTCTCACGGCTCATCGTTCCGTCCGATCTCCCTTCTGAGTAGCAAGAAACATGCAAAGGTTGCGTTCAGAACACACGGACACCTGAGCTGGTTTCTTTCACGATGCTGGGAATTAACTGTTGCAAAATCTCGTGAAAATAACTCATGGCTCTACAGTCATTTAACAAAAACACACATTATCTTGTGGTGCCTACCTACCTGTCTCGGGCATGAATAGGGTGTGATTGTGACTGTAAGACGTGACTTTCTACAAAAAGAAAAAAAGAACTTTTGTGTAGGAAGGAGACAGCTAGACCTTTTTTTATTATTTTTTTTATTTATTTTTTTTAATTACGTGTATTTTACCTGGCATCTATCTGACACGCAGTAAGCAAATGATCCTGGGCTGATCTCCTGTTTGGAAGACACAGTGGAGTGAGCATCCTGGGAATAGAAGTGTTTTTTCTAGCAGTACGGAAGATGTAATAGCTTCCTCTTCTGCCTGGTTCTGTCTTTTTCTGGTGGCTAAAAGATTATCTGCAGCATTAGAATGAGAGACAGACAGTATTTGAGAAAATCAGCCTTTGTCCTTTAAAAATGGTCTTTAATATCATGCATTAATGAGTTTAATTTGATCTATAAATGATAGATAACTTAATCGTAAAACGTTTTCTTCAAGGAGAGAGATAAGGTAATATTTACATAAATTAGATTCAGTCCAGGTTTCAGTAAGAGCAACGGTTTCAGAGCTGTTTCAAGTTATGCCATGGCCTATATTCTTGGGGAGTCAATTTATATTTTTATGCTTCTATTTTTTTTTATTTTATTTTTTCAGTCAAGCTCTTATTTATCTGTAACAAACTTTTGAATGCGAGTTTTGCAAGCTATATATTGTTCCTTTATAACCTGGGTAGCAAGTATGTTACCCCTTCACTTTGCTTTCACGGCAGTTTTAATCCTCTCAATGGGGAGAAAAAACTTTCCACACTAATGTTATATCTATGTTCTCCCTCGAATGAAGAACAGAGAATATCTGGAGGTGTTGGGGAGGAGAACTTTCAATGCATTGCAGGTGATCACTGTGGCAGTGCTGCTAATACAGGTTGAGCGAGTGCATCCCTAAAAGTGCAGATTTTTTGACACTTGTTGAATTTTTGGAAACTTAGCTGTAGTCAGACAAACTAGGTGTCCAAAGGGCTGCTGGTGTCTTCCCACTGATCCAAAACCCCTTTGAAGTCAACAGCTTTTTGGGTAAAGAGTAACTAACATGAACGTTAATGTAGGATGAAGGTGAGAACGGTTAAAGAAGTGATAGCAAGCAAGGGAAATACCCAGTGTGAGCTTCCTTCAGGGACTGCTCTCAACTGCAGTAGGTTTGGGGGATTTTTCTACATCAAATCATGTATTTTGCAAAGCTTTCTCAGGTGAAACCTTCCAGGTTCTAGGTGTGTGTATTATTTCATATGTCATTCACCTGACCTCTTTTGATGGAAATACCTAAATGAGTTGAATTTCAAACCAAGTTTGTAAGATCAAGCTGGAATTTTTTCCTCTGTCAGTAATTTAAAAAATAACATGGAAAGCCCAAGTGACAGCAGTTAACAGTTGTAAAGTACCCCAGCCCCCGAGGTGAGGTAAAAACCTTTGCTCGACCTCAGTGAGAAAATTGTTGATGAGTCTATCATGACTGCAAATTTACTCTGCCCGTAACAGCACACTTAAAAAGTTATTTAAGCCATCACCTACTGCTTCTAGGAAATGTTTCTCCTGCCCTTTTTCTGCAGCTCAAACATTTATTGTGCATCCTCAGGAGCCTGCTCGGTGCCTCTCAGCAGCTCAAATGTTTCTGTCCCAGCCACAAGACGCCAACACGCTCCCATTCCTCCAGCAGGAGGAGATGCCCACCCCCGCCACAGGGAAGAGCGAGGGAAGCAGAGCTTTTGGGGACTGGCAGACATGTGGTTCCCACTGCTCAGGGACTGGTGACTTCTCACAGCGCCGGGAAGCCACTGCTATCCCCTGCCTCAGCAGCACAGCAGTAGGGAGCTTTGCTTTCCAGGGCATGAATCCTCGTTGCTCTCCCTGCTGATCTCCAGCCTAAGGCCTCCTCCTGCTGCTGGCCCTAGCATCCAAACCTCTAAATTATTTGTACCTGTCAGAAGGATAGGAGGTGCCATCACTCGGTGTCTCTGTGTGGTTTTAAAACCCGGGGCTGTTTTATATTCAAAATCTTGCAGCAGCCACAAAGATGATGGCAAGAAGGAGATTTTTTTTCTTCTTGAATGGCAGACTCTGAGCAAGTAGTGCTGATTCTCCTGCTGGCCCTGGGAAGGAGTGGAAATTGTATTGGTAGGTACTACGCAGCACTATGACAAAACTGGTAAAACCATCAAGGATAGAAAAATTTTCTGAAGTGACACCTCAGCCTCAGAGGTTTTGGTGTTAGTCGAACATCATGGTATCTTCTGGGGATTAATCTACCACACCTTGGATACCCAAACAGGCTTAGGACACTCATAATGATTGGGAATTTGGAGGTTTTTAAGTCCAAATTGTGCTGAAAAGATACTGAAAAAATCCATGTTGTAAGGTAAAATCTGGTGCAAAGTCAGCCTACGGGATTACAACGCCCTGCTTGATTGTAAGCCGCAATACCGTCTTATTTAGCAGAGATCCACAATGAGGATATAATGATGACTTTAAGTAAGCTGATGATTTATCTCCTAAAAAACGCACGGTTGTTGTAAAACTGCCTATCAGATATTTTCAGAGTACTATCCTTCACAAGCCCTTATTTAACGCAGTTATATTTGCATGCATACCCTCTCTTCACATTTGCCATTTGTCACTGAGATAGCAAATTACATTCATCAGAATCCATTCATTCCCCCGGTTTCGCTGAATACAGGATTATCTTGGCTGTGTCAGCTGCCCTATGACTGGTAACTGTGAAAAATGGAGGTCGCCTTCAGATATTCCAAACATGTATCTTCAAAGGACAGTAGGTATTAAGCTGGAAAAGATTAATGGGCTTTATGTCATGGTGTTTGTGTGGCATAAAAGTGAATTGTGCAGATTGATGGATATCTTGGTAAAAACAAATGCATTTTTAAACTACTCTCTTGGCCCTTTCCTGTCAAGTTTTAGTGACCATCAAAAGAAATATACTGAGACATTGCCTTAAATCCTAGGCTGATTTTACAGGTTTTTTCACCTTTAGGAAACTGAAAAACTTTTAGTTGTTGAGCAAAAAAACCCACCACATGTGAACTGTTAGCTACTGGTTATTTTCCAGTCTGTGTTTATATTAGAACAGGGCAATCATGTCTCATTTGTCATATAGTCATGCAATATGTAAGTAACTGGGACACACACAATTTCGTTGCTGACCATTTGCAAATTCCTCAGAAAATGTCGTCATAATTTCCTGGTTTAGATCCAGATTGCTTCTTTAGGGCAGCCACCCTGCTTGTCTGGCAGGTGCTTTGTTCACGCAAAACAGTAACAGCTCAGCACAGTCCCCAGGTCCAAAAGGGAAAGCTCTACCTGTCCTTGAATAATACACTGTATTAAAAAGGTATTGAAAGCACAGAGTGGATTCTCTCAAGGAGAATAGGTAACCTTTAAAAAAAAAAAACCCAATGTATTAGGGAAATAGAGTTATCATTATTGATTCTCGCAATACATGGGTACGTTGAAAGGATGTGCCGGAGGAAAGCTGGTGGTGTGCAGTGGAGCCTGTGAACTTTGCTTGTGGCCATTCATGGGATTTTTTTTTTCTTTTCTGTAGCATCTTTGTTTGAGAGAGAGCAGGAGAAAAAAATCCCACGATCCTGGTCTAGTTCTGCTACTCTTATTCTCTGTGACCCTGGGCACACCAAATCTCCACCTGGAGATAAAAATCTATCAGAAGTGTCACAAGACTGTAACGCTTACCTGTGTGTGAGATCTGTGGGTAAAAGCGCTTCTTCCCCGGAAAGTATTACAGCTTTTAATGAGTTTCAGTAATACAGAGATAGGCTTGTGCCGTAGCGATAACTGCTGAGGTGTGTCTGGTACCCGTGTGATGCGGGGAGCGATTTGCCCTCATCGGTTGCATATGAGCAGAGCTGTAGGAACAAGCGCAATAGATAGGGAGAGATGTTCTGGCGGTGCTTTACATTTATCTTGAGTTTCATTGCCAAGTGCGTTGCTACTGCGTTTTGTTTTAGAGGCTGCAAAGCCTTATGTACCATTCCTTTGGGATGTTGTTTATGTTAATATTTTAAGGTTGTAATAAATTTCTGGTGGGGTTTTTGTTGTGTTTTGGTGGTTTTTTGGTTGTTTTTTTTTTTAAATTGCCTTTGGACTTTTAATTATGTTTCACTCCAAGCAAAGCATGTTTTCTGTCATGAAGTATGATATTAAAGCACTAATAATAAATTTCTGTTTCTTAACTTCAGCAAGGCCACCACAGAAAACATTCCACTGTTTGTGATAAGCATAAATCATTTTATGATTCATGGGTTTTGTATTGTTTTTTTCTTTCAATGTCTCCCTAAGTAAATTGATAGTTTAAGTAAGAGTTGCTTCCTCACAGCTAGTCCTCAACACGTATTTGCTCTTGATGTGGTATCATAACGCTCCATTAATACCATTACGTGCAGGAGGTTTACTGTAATGTGGATTTTTATTTAGATTTTTGCTTTGGATTCAAAGAATCTCAAAACTCAAATCCATGGGGAAAAAAAAAAAAAAAGAGCTTTGTCCCAAGAGAGTATGTCTTTCTCCTTCCACTGAGCAGGACTGAAGGATGATCAAGAGGCTGCCTGGCGCTGGGCTCATCTGGGAGGCTGCAAGTTCAAGTATAAACGCGGGGTGTGTTTTGGCTCAGGTCTGCAGTGGATTTGAAGCTGGGCCAGGTGTGAAGATCTTCAGGCTAGGTGAATTGCTTTGTGAACATCATCACACAGTTCGTTGATTGTCAAATTCGCCGTATCACCAGCCTGACACCTCTGCCCCGCTTAAATCTTGTTATGAGGATGGAAGCGGCGCCGAAGCTTTGTATTTGCTATAAATACTTGACTGGAGTTCTTTCTGAGAGTAATCTGCAATTACAGACCATGATGTCATGCCGAGAGGAGCAGACAGTCAGCTAGGCTCTATGCTTTAATGGTTTCTGTGAAATTAGTGATAATAATAGGAGGCTGAATTTTAATTTATGGTCCTATGAAGTGAGTAGTTTTTACAAGGGCTGAAGCATTCACCTTTGGAAGGAGTGTATGAAAACTTCTGACCTCGATCATGGCTCGTTTTCAAGTGGGATGCAGTCCTCTGCTCTTTCTTTTCGGTCAGGCAGACTGCTATCTGGACAGCTGGCCAGATGTGCGCGGCGCTCAGGAAAGGCAGCACCGCTGGTGAAGTGGATCGCAGCCGCTGCGAGGGACGTGGCAGGTGCCTGCGTTACTTTACAAAGCTGGCATTTCCGTCTGTTAGCTGGTTGCAGTAGGATTACCAGAGGATCAGATCGGGCAGCGGGTAGGCTGGGGGGGAGACTGTCAGCATCAAGAGCATCATTTGCCAGTGCTTTAAGGAGACAGAAACAGCTGTCGGTCTCTTTGAAGTGTACCTCTGCAGGCAGCCAGGTCGATGCCTCAGCTCGGTCCTGGGCAGGGAGGGACTCTGTCAGAAAACCAGAAAAGAAAGAGATGGAAAATGGGGTCCCTGAAGATAAGCAAGTGAGAGCGCGCGGTATGGGGACTTCAGAACAACAAACTGAGGCCTTCCACAGAAATAGAAGCAATTTTACACAGCGTGCAGGGACCAGCTAGGACACTCATAGCCTGATCTGTGGTGCATTAAAAATCTCTTTCTCCTTAGTCTTTGCTTCCCACAACTGAGATGATGTTTCTACGAGAGCATGCTTTGGAAACCTGACTTAGGTGGCTCTGTACCTACTGATCTTTGTAAGGGAAGTCTCGTCAGGCAACAAAAGCCGACGGGGCTGCCTGAGCAGCCACAATCCCAACAGAGGGAAAACGTGGGATGGCGTCATGGTTGAAGGGTCAGGGCTTCTTCCTTACAGCACTGTAGTCAAGGAGACTTAATGAGTACAGGCATCTCTGAACTGTGACTGTTAAGGGTATGTTTGGGAAAGTATCTTGAAGATGTAGGGTAATGAAATCTGAATATCAGAAGAACTTTAATTCTTAAGGAGGCAAATGTTATTTCTGGCATTCCAGAGTATAGGCGCCAATCCAAGCATGCCGAAGTCAATAAAAAGCCTCCGTTTGGCTTCACTGAGTTTTTGAATTAAGTCTGCAGAATGTTACAGCAAGCTTCTGGTGTTCACCATCACCTTATGACAACCTGTCCTGGTGGGATCAGGCACGGGCTTTTCATAGAAGGGATTTGCCACACGTACAAAGAGCAGAAAGCTGCCCCGTTCTCTTTGTTGTTTGTTACCATTAATTTGATTTGGGATTGGGAAACATTTCTTACAAGCTAGCGTTGTTTTTCTATTGTGTACTGTCTGGCAGGATTTAAATTACAATGAAACTTGTCGTCACATATAATAAAAAGCAATCACTGCCTGCTGGGTAAATGTCTTGGAGCTGGGGATACGCATGGAGTACCTGGGAGTGCTGAAATGCAGTTGGGTATATTTTCATTGTGAGTTGTTATTTTGTTAGGACACAAGGTGGCAATGACATGGAAACACTCATTAGATGAATTAGTCTAGAATGTCTTTTGATCAGTTTTTTGCTTCAAGTCTATGCTTGACCTAACCTGGATGTACGTACAGTTATATGTATGACAACATTTGGTGTGCCCTGTGGATTGTGCTGCACAATACCCCTTTGTAGCCATGCATAAATGCACGACGAAGTATTGCTGTTCCCCAGACAGCAGGGGAAAGCATCAGCAGGCTCTTGTTTTATTCTGGTGTTGGATGTGGCGAGGCTTGAGAGCGTTTCTTCCAGCGGTGCGTGTCCATCTCGTTTCGTGTGCCTTCTGTGGGCGAGCGGTTGGTGGTGTCTGTGTGTCGGGGTAGCTCAGCCGCCGCGGAGGGCTGCAGCTCCCAGCTCTGCCGTGTGGTTTGTGGGACCCTCGGCAGCTTTTCACCCCAGCTCGGTCCCTGAGCGCCCATCCGCCCCAGCCTCCCAGTGAGCTCTTCTAGACCATTAGTGGTCTATGAGTGAACTAACCCAAGGTGCATTAACCCACCAATAAAATTAAAACTCACTAGGTGCAAAGTGCTCTCAAATTCACAAAACAAACAAATTCAGAAAAACAAGCAAAAAAAAACCAGGAGGAAATATTTTTGCTAGATCAGTGATGCTGCTCTTAAGACCAACAGTGCTTTTATACCTAGTGGAGGGGTTTTCAGTTCATGATGTTTGACTGTATCCTTCTGAAATCCTGGCGTTAATGGCTGACTGTGGGTCCATTCCACTTCAGAACAGCCTGAGCCCTGTGAGCCACGCAGAGTCCCAGAAGTTTACTGATCCTTATCAGGTACAGCTAACAAAACCGCCGGGAGGGTCTCCTCCTCAAAATTAAATGGAGCCTAGCAAGGAAAGCAGGGTCCAAGAAGAAAAAAAATAAATAAAAAAAAATCAATGTACTTGCAGCCTTGAGCTGTGAAGCTGCCTACTAAGTGAACAGCTCATGCGATTTAACTCCCTTCTTCCTGTGTTGCAGCACTCTTAATTTTGGGGTTCTTTGATCCACCTATTCATAGCTGTGAAGCGAGCAGAATTTAATCAGGCTTTGACAGGGGCTAGTTGATTTTAATACGGCCTCCGAAAAAGAGCTGTCAATCAAGGATGAGCTTTAATACCTTCAACTTGCAGCTCCTTTAAACTTCTGCTGCAGCTGAGTGGTGCTTGGTCGGCTGTGGAGAAGCCGGGCACCTACAAAAGGCGCTGGGGGCTCCTTGGGCACGCTCGGGGGAGTCCCTGGGGGCTACTCCCTCCTCCCTGTAAAGGGGCAGCATGAAACATCTAATCAAGTTGGCATTTCCTAGCCACATTGGAGGAGAGATTTCCCCTTTGAATAAGGTGCTGCTTTCATAAGTGCACATCCCAAAAGGCCTGCTGAGCTTTTGTGAGCCGCGGGCAAGCAGGTTTGGAGTCGCTTGGATGAAACCTTTCCTTTTCGTAGCTGGAACAGGAACAGTGAGGACAAGGGTTACTTTCCATATCTAATTTCGAGTTTAGCTGGGGATGTTAGATAAAATAGTCAGACTGGCAGGATGATAGAATATGGTTTAATTTCAGATTTACTTTCTGCCAACACATGCCATTCAATCAGATAAACACAGGATTTCAACTGTCATCACAATATCTTATGCATACTTAAAAATAGAGCGTTTTTTTCTCACAGCGGGAAGAAATTGAACAGGTTTATATATAGGATGTATACAGTCAGGAGGCTAGAAATTGTGAAACAGTCTGCTGTTTCTAGAGAGATTCGCTATCTTTAAATTAAAGAATTATATTAGAAGTAGTAGAAATTCTCAGGATTGCAGAAGTTTTATCATTGCAACTGCACAGAATAAATAAAAGTAAAGGGAACACCTTGGGAAGTTGAACTATATAAAATGAAGGAAACGTCTGTAGTATTTAGTGTAAAGGATATGAGACTATATAGAGAGCACGATGACTCGGAACTTCTCTGCGTGGGAATATCATTCCTCCTCTGGTTTGCAAGTTTCCATCCTTGCTCTTTGATCTGTCCCGGTTCACGTATTGGGTCTGTCACTGTAACGTGTGAATAAATGCTCTACTCGGGCGGTGGCGATAGGAGACAAGCTAGCATCACCCCAACGCTATCCTAAACCAATTTCCACGATGAATGTAATTTAAACACTCACTGTCTAAAGCTTCTTTCCTGAAAACACGCAACTTTACTTAGACGGAAACTCTCATATAGGTAAAATGTGGCACATCTTTCCGACGGTGCTTTACGTTATAAATTTGTGAGTACACAGAGGAGTATGGCTTTTTGGCGTAAGCGCTTAACCAGCATTTGGGTTCTCTATTGTATCCCTTGTGAAGAGTAGCCGATGACACAGTCCAGCAGATTTGTAAGATCTAGCCTGGTTTGTTTACGAGGGATGCACTGAACAGCTTGTTTCTGTGAACATCTTCACACACAGACAGCAACAGGCCGTTTTCTTGTTCACAAATCTGCCGACACGCTTCTCTTGCAAGCACCATCCACCCAAGCTCTGTCCTGCCGCTTTCTCTCCTGCTCACAAGCCTCTGCTTCCCTTAACGTAGCTTCTCTGTAACCTGTACCTTCAGTATTTCCTACCTAGTTTGCTCTTTCAGGTTTTTGTAGTCAGCTTTGATTGAGATGTCCTTCTTAGCAACTACTAGCATTTTGCAGCATAACTAATCGTTGCCTGCTCTCATTCCCTTCTGCACTCTGCCAGGCTGCTCCAGAATGAGCTCTAAAATGATGTCCTGGGCTGCTCAGTATAGTGGTATCTTTGAAGTCAAGACTTGTGCTTTGCTTTGAAGAGCAGCTCTAGCAAAAGAACAGCTTTTGCTACTGAAGATAAGGGAGAGAGGACATTTTTTTGAGAGCGTTCCTCCTGCCGGCATCCCTGCGGGGGGAGTCTGGTGCTTTTCCCAGCGTGTGCGAAGGCGCTCTTGAGGAGCTCTGCTACGACAGGTCGGCTTACTGCCCATGGAGACACGAGGACAGCGTAATGCCAGCCGCGATGCTGAATTTTCTATTGCTCAGGCGTCATCCCTTTTTGGTTAAGCTGTTATGCACTTCTGAGGAAAAACTTGATTACTGGGTTGTGGGTCCCTCAGCTCAGCCAGGGGAGGGTCTTTTCGACTTCCCCAGCTCCCTCCTGGAGCTGAATTTTGGCTGCGGAGGCAATCTGTGCTGGGCTACACAAACAGATAAAATGAAGAAATAGCAAGGCTAGAGTGAAGTCCAGTGTGGGTGGTTTTCAGTCGTTAGGGCTTTGGAATTCTGTTTTGTTTTTATTTTGTTTGGCTTTTTTGGGTCTCTTTTAGAAAAGCCTTCACATACAATGATCTCCCAAACAATTTATTTGAAATCATTGGTGGGTGGCGCATACATTATGGGCTGTGGTTTCATTGATATGCTCAGCCTTGCTAAGTAGATGGCATATTAAATGTTTTATTTACCCCGTGTGCTACCTGTCATCTAATCAGCCTTTGTTTTTGCTGCATTCTGCTTGTATTATAGCAAGAGTAAGTGGTTTCATGTAAATGAAAACCGCATGAAACCTTTTAAAGCCATTTTAAAATACTAAATGGTTTTGCAAATAGGTTTGTCGGACAAGGATTGGAAGAAGAGAGCTCTTTGCTTACCCATTTACTCTTTTGTATGCTTATTAGGAGCCCCCCATGTGACTCTTTCATCAAACGTTGCATCCCAGTACTCATCTAGAATGCCAAAAGTCATTTATACTGTGCTCAAGAGTGGTTTGCATAAACAGGAGGCAGTTAACAAAGAGTACAGTTGTAAGCTGCAATTGCAAATGTTATTTTATAAATTACAACACAGATGCACAATTAAGTCAAAACATGCGTCCCTGTGATGTTTTCTTGCTTGCCTGGAGCATAAAAGCGTGTTGCCTTAAAAGTTTCTTTGCTTTCAGTAACTATTATTGCCAATGGTTATGGTTGCGATTGTT
Source organism: Psophia crepitans (assembly GCA_013399095.1). NCBI lineage: Eukaryota > Metazoa > Chordata > Aves > Gruiformes > Psophiidae > Psophia > Psophia crepitans. The sequence continues at coordinate 4,322,936 of VWZZ01000616.1, forward strand.
TCACTGTGAATAATTTTGTTTCTTACAGGTGGATCGTATCATCTTCTGCGTCTTTTTGGAGATTGACTACAAAATTTTCAAGAAGAAAATGGGCGAGTTTTTCCCTCTAGGTAAGTGTAGTAATCGAGTGCCATCTGAGTTTTAAAAAATGATGCAGCAAAAAGACAACAGTTGGCGTCCTTTCTTCTTTCCCTGCTAAGCCAAATATTAAAATGTGAAATTTCTTTAAAGATCAGCTGCACGATAAAGGCTCTGATCCTGGACAAATGCGGACATTTAAAATTTGTGAACCGGTAAAACTACTTGCGATGCTGCTTTTGCAAAATCAGGGCCTGCTTTTGTATGCTCAGCACAGCTCGTTTCTTCATTCTCTGCTGTATCCGTATCTCCTCCTGAAACCTGGTGCGTGGCGTTGGCTCTCTTGACTCTGAGAGGGAAATGATTTGCACTAATGTATATAGCTCCTAGTGTATATTGCTTTTCCATGCGCTTTGTACACGCTTTGCTCTTTCATTAACGATGCTGGTAGGGTTTCTCCGGGTCTGAAAAGATACCGCAGGGGTTAGAGCCCAACTGTGTCTGAATGAGAACTTTAAACTTGAGCTGTCCCTGTGCAAGAATGAATGGGAGAAAGATGGCTCTCGCCGGAGCACTTGGGAAATGTTAGCCATTCATCTTACGTTTCACACAGGAGGTTACTTTCTAGAATTTAAGAAAACCTGGTGGATAGTAAATTTGTTAATCCCCCTCCCCCATACGCCTGTGATTTATTTTTATCATATATCATCAGAAATCTGTGTTCAGGTTTTTTTTTATCAACCTTCTCCCATTATATTTTGTTTTCCGTGACATCAGTCCTACTATATGTGACAAGATCCAGATTTGAGTATTTTGTTTTATCACTCCTTTCAGAAGTGGCAGTCACTTAAATACTCCCCACGCTGTCTGTGTGTCTGGTGGAAAGGGCCTTTGAGTAATAGGAAGCAGAGCTTTGGTGTGTTGTGATTCTCCATTAATTCTACAGGACCGCCTTGTCACAGGAGCCACAGTGGGGTCTTTTTCCTTTCGCTTTGGCTGGTAGTATGGAAATTGTGATGTTTCTGTCTCATCTCGCTGGAAGAAAGCTTTTTGTAGACAACTTTGTAATCTCCAGTTTGCAATGATAGGCAGCTGAAACTTAAAGACCTCTTGAGTTATTCAGGTAGCATAGAATGGTGTCTAGCTGCTTAATAATATTTTTAATAATATTTAATAATATTTTTGTGTGACTTTTTTTTTTTGGCAGTGTACCCCAACACATAGGATAAAGTGGCGGTACTGTTGGTGGCTCTGTCTCTGCCCTTCAAATTAAGCAAGAGTAGAATACAATGTCAGTTTGTCAACAAAGTAGAGCATTAATACTCACCTTCATCATTAAAGTCTCTGCAATCATGGATTAAAGCCTGATATTGTTCTAAATGTAAAATCCGCTTGGGTTTGAAAGCCTGAATAATAAGAAGATGCTTCAGAGCTGAAGCATGGCAAGCCCAAAGGGGAGAAGAGAGGGAGATGGGAGATTTATTTCTTTTTTTGAGTTTTCAAAACCTGACATTGTTGAACTCCTGTCTGCAGAGAACCTGTCTGATTGGGTGCAATATTATGTGAAGACTTAGAACTGCATTACAGCACATTATGTAGATGATCAGTTGTACCATTGTTTTAAAAATATGTTTATTCTTATGCACGGAAAGTTTGTACTTTTTTTTTGCTTGAACTATAACTGGGAGTTTGATATGGGACCATGGAGAGGTGGCCGTGGTGGGGACCCTCTAAGGTGCAGCAAATCCAGTGGTATTGCAGGTATGTAACTATGCAAAAGGTCGATCCAACGCTTACACAGACAGCTGTCCAGAGAAAGATGTTTTAGCTCTCAGCAGCCACGCTCTGGTATAGATTGCTAAAAGATCTTAGGACCTGTTTTCATAGGCTCCCCGGTGCAATTTTTCTTATAATTAATGATTCTGAATGCCAGTTTTGATACGCCTTAACGATGCTGGTTTCCAGAAGGATCTAAGCACCTACTGGCTCATGAGCTGGGGCTTCACAAGGAACCAATTTAGCATCCAAAACTTTATACCTGACTCTGTGAAGGATTTCCTGTGGTTAAGTCAGTAGTCAGTGATTTGGGAGATCTGATGTTAATGTCTTGTATCGCCGTGGAGGTTTGGTATGCCGTTATAGGGGTTACTCAGATCTTCAACTTGTGAGAGGTCAGGGAGAGGCAGGAAAGACACATGCTACCCAAATGACTCCATTAGTGTCCCTGGAGAAATGATCAGTATCTGGGTCTCTCTCCTGGAGGAGTGCCCTGATGATTAATATACAGTCTCAGGCTTTCTTTGCCCTCTTGAATTGACACTTTTCTGCAGGGTACCACCACTTCAACAGATGTCAGCTCAAGTCAGCCTCATCCTAAACTTTACCTACTGGTGAGAACATCAGTTCAAGGTCTGGATGGTGACCACCAGATGACCATCATGTCTGCTGTTCGTTCCTTTTTTCTGGTCTCTTGTGAGTAGCCATCTGGACGTAATGTGGTAGGCTTTGACAAGTTATCGGCAGACTGTTCTACTGTAGGGATATTCCATCTCTCTGCAGGACTCGTTTCTTGCACAGAGGACATAACCAACATGATTTGGTGTCAAGGAAGTAGCAACTCTTTCTATCTCTGGCATTAAATTCCTGATATTTAGACTGTGAGACTGCCAAAACTGGTGGTTCTGTTTTGTTTTTAAGTGAATCTATTAATGTAGTGAAATGAAAGTCTTTAAGGACAGATTTGCCCTAAATATAAATTGATAGGACGCTATCTGAACGCTCACAGGAGAGAATATGGCTCAGATATTGCTTTAAGCTTAGAGAAGAAACACCAAGACATTTTTAAAGCGTGTCTCACATTCAGAAACATTATGAAATACATCTGCTTTAATAGATGTGGACAAAAATGCTTAGAAAGAAGAATATATTCATGGAGTTATATACATAAATAGTTATTACTTTAAACCCAGTGCATTAATAAATCCAAAAAGACATCCAAGTGCTTGAGCTAGTCAAGTGATAATGAAATGAAGCTAGAGTTACACCTCAGTGCATTAGAGTAAGTGGAATATAGATATAGGGAAATTGTTCCATTAGTTGAACATATCATTAGGCCTATTTTGCTAGTGGAATGCCAGAGAAATTAGTCAAGTAATAGTACTGATATTAAGACAACTGCCAAGAGCCTTGTCATTTGCAAACTTTAAATATATAGGGGGAAGAGGCAGAGTGTAGCAAAGCTGTTCAGTAACAGACCAGTTGTCACAGTCTCATAATTTCTGATTTAATCTCAGTAACTAGTAGCTCGTACAGAACCCAAGCCAAAGCCAGCATGCTCCAAGGGGGAGCGCCACTTAACCTTTAACTCAAACTTAGGATCTTATCCTAGTGGTGGTTCAGAAAAAAAGTTTTTGTATGTCCTGGTAGAAAAAGAGTAAGGGTGGAAGACTGTTGCGGTAGAACCACCAACCTTCTGTGCTTAAGATGGATCACTGAACATATTAAGTGCAACAAAGTGATGATTTTTTTTGTTGTTGTTCTTTTTATCAATTGAGACCTATCTCCTAGTAGAATGAGATAGCCCAACCATTCTCCCTTCAGCTATGTTGGGAAATTCTCTCTTCTTGATCAGAGAGAATGTCTTGCTACATATCTTTCAGGCAAATAAAGTATTCTTGCCTGCAGTTCTGGCTCAGATGTGTAGTTCTTGCGCTGCGGGATTCATTGCTAGTATTATGAGTGAGCTTTCCGGGAAAGGAGCTGATAGTCATAACATTTTTTTCTCTTGGAATTCATTGTTTCTTCTAACAGAATTCTACATGTAGCCTCGATATGTCATGGTTTAACCCATCAGGGAGCTAAAACCACCACACAGCCATTTGCTCGCTCCTCCTGCCAGTGGGATGGGGGGGGAGAGAATCAAAAAGGAAAAGGTAAAACTTGTGGGTTAAGATAAAGACAGTTTGATAAGACAGAAAAGGAAGGGAATAGACAAAACAAGTGATGCACAGCACAATTGCTCACCACCCAGAGCCGAAGCTCAGGTTGTTCCTGAGCTGTACTGCCTCCTGGCCACCCCCCAGTTATACTGAGCATGGCATCACATGGTATGGAATAGCCCTTTGGTCAGTTTGGGTCAGCTGTCCTGGCTGACATCAGTGTGTTATCGACGTTATTCTCATCCTAAATCCCAAACACAGCACTACACCAGCTGCTAGGAAGAGAACTAATTCTATCCCAGCTGAAACCAGGACAGGATACTAGGCATGACTTTTATTGCTAAATGTATATATTTGTGAGACGGATCAGGGAATGGTATAAAGACAGTCCCACTTGAAAAGGTAGATTTACCAACATTTACCTTTACAGTGATATGTACTTCTAGGATGCTATTTGTAGGACTAAAATTACGAGTATTTGTAAACAGTTGCCAGCTGGAGGCAAAGATAACTTTTTTTTTGCCCCTCCTGTATACTGTGTATACCTAGCTACTTAATATGTCAGATAGATAATCTTGTAAGGACCGTTGGCAAATGCTTATTTTTCATGGTGGCTGTTGTATGTTACGAAAGGTTTATCTTGTAATGCTTCAAGTATTTCTAAATCTACCACCTGTTATCGGTGGATTGGAGAAGGGGAATAATTTTTTCTGAAAATGTTCTTTAGACAAAAATAATGTCATAAAGGATACGTACTATGAAGCTGCAGCATTCAAGGTTATATTAGATTCTTACTACTTTAAACAGAGTAACAAAATTACTTCACTAAAGCATAGCTAAAATTGTTAGAGAGAGGACAGGTTTGCACTTTTATTAGACCAGTTGATAGATGGAAGATGCAAGCTTTTAGACTCCGTGTCCTTTCAGAGCTAATGAAAGGATGCTGAGCCCGAGAGCTTGGTTGGGTTTTTTTGAGCCATATCAGTTGGCGTTAGGAAAAAAAGAGAGAAATTGCTTCATCTTGAAAAAAACTTTCTCTCCCCTCTATTCTAGGTTATGACATTTAATGCATTTTCTGCTTTTATCCTGGTTGACAAAAACACTGCCCTCCCTACCCAAAGCATATGGATAAGAGTTACTGTCTTTTATTAATTCTCCTGTTACTTCAGGAAGGTGCACAGCACTCTAGTTGTGCATAAATGTGCAAATATATTACAATTGCAGAGGAAATTTATTGTTAAGAGATCTACCAGGCTTGGAATCAAATTGGAAAGTGTCTAAATGGCTGAATGAAGGGCTTTGTATTAAAAAGGCAGATCCCTGCACTAATACGTGAGTGAACTCTTAAGCAGAGATTGTAATTTCTGTACTGGTATTGAGAAGCGTCGCCCTCTCCGCTTAACATGGCAGACTTCACTGGGACAGCAGCAGTCCTCAGTGTGAGCAAAGGAATGGTAAGTCAGCCCTCAGTAAGTAATCCTGTATCAAATGGGTAATTCGTTTGATAAATTTAGCCTCTCTATTTGCATTTGCAGTGTTCATGAGCCGGTTCGTTTCCTTAATTCATCGCCTGAATGTATTCCACAAAATATTTTTCATGGGCTTTATGTTACTCTGTGGGTAAGTGCCAAGCGGTTTACTGGAAGTACCCGATATCCTTTATCCGAGATTTCACCTGGGCAGGGATTTGCCTCGGAAGTCACGAGGCTCTAGTTTTTCTCACTGGCTCAGGCAGGTGTGTAAAGGCCACCGGGGCTTGGAGCCCCCCCCCAGAAGCAGATGTTAGGCAGGAAGATTTGGGGAGTTTGAAATCCCTTCTCCTCCTGATCGATGAGGACCATCCTGAAGGTTTTGGTTGCAGCTACTTTTCCCGTCTCTGTGCAGATTTTTCAGGTTGTCATGTTCGCAGCTGATAACCGCCTGTGTTTTCACAGGTTTAAACTAGAGGCAGTCAGATTGTCATCTCTTTTTCTTCACTGCTTTCCCTCGCAAAGCTTTCATGGCACTGTGGATGGGCTGGGTCCTTGCTGGTGACACGGAGCCTAAATTTGTGTCCAGACACCTGCTGCGGATACGTGAACACCTCTGGGGCTGAGCAGAAGCTGGGACAGAGCCGGAGTGACCGGCCACAGCAGCAGCAGGCTGGGACGTGGTGTCACAGTCTTTGGCCTGTGCCCTGGTTGTGGGCAGGATCACCTGCAACCCTGGCGAGTTTGCTGGAAGGAGTGAAATGATTCTTGCCTCCCTGACCCCACAGCTCTGGTGGAGCTGCAATCCATGCTAGTATATTGGGGTGCTCAGGGGACTTCCCGGTTTCTCTGACCTGTGAAACTTTTGACTTGTCACTTGGAGATCCTTCTTGGCTTTGCAAATGGTGAATGTGCAATGAGATGGTGCATGACCATGCATCTCTTTCCTCTCCAGGACTACGTATCAAGCCACGGAGAGCATACCAGGGTACCACTCAGTATTTATGCATTCACAGCCATCTGGCCTGCTCTGGACTCCATGCCGGCATTTAGTGTTACCCCAGATTGAAAATCTGGGGAGGGAGTCTTGTGTTCAGGCAGAGATCAGTGAGGGTTTTTCGGTGGGTTGAAGGCAGCCGTGGTTTTGGAGAAGCTGTGGCGCGCTGACAATTTCACATGGGTGCAAAATGCTCTCTGCACCCGTTTGAGCTGTCTTTATATTGGAGGATGTCATCCTCAGATGGCTTCTGCAAGACCCCTTGCTGAAGGACTTAATTCAAAACAGCTGGGGAGAAGCACAGCCCTGCTGTTTCCCATGATGTTCCTTGCCTCTCAGTAGCAAAGATTTCACAGGAAGCACTGCTCACATGGGGGAGCTGGAAGAGCCTGTGCGCCAGAAGAGGATGCTGGCGTAGCTCTAGTTCTCTCTCACAGCACCTACAGATCCTGAGAAAGTACACTGCAACGTAAATAGGGTGCTGTAAAAATTGTTCTCAATCCAAAAGTTTAATATAGTCATAATGCTTAAAATGCCTGTCCATTACAAAATGTGTCTGAAACAACTTACCTCATAAAATCTCAAGCTAACTAAAAGCTAAATGTGTTTGTAAAACTGTGGAACAAAGTTTTTCTATGGCTTTTTGTCTTCATTTACCATGGCAATGAGTGTGCCAGTCGTACCGCTCACTGGGGTTGTCTGTCTTGGCCAGTGTCTCCATGTGGTGCAGGAGGACAAACATGAAACAGCTCAGGAGAGGTGCAGAGTGTGTAAGTCATGGCTCAGATAATGTTTTCAGCATCTTAAGGTGTATGCAGACCAAGAGAGGGTTCCTAAGCACCTTCTAACATGGTAGTAGGTTTCCAGTACCTAATAAAAAGCTAACGGGCAGTTACCTACTTCAGTTTGAATCACCATAAAACTTCGTGGTACGATCCTTTCTGAATTATTTCCTGGCTGCTGACAGAACATTGCTGTTAGACTTTGGCTGTGTGTTGCAAGTATTGGTCACCTCAAAGTTTGGGCTTGGACCCTCTGGTTGTACATGGTTTGACAGAGGCTTGTTGATATTGTCTGCTGTATGGTCTGGAAAATGGTTTGCTGCCTCATTCCCGATAGCAGCGGTGGCCGTGCTCGGAGCAGGGTATGGACAGGCAGTGGGACCATAGCCCAGTAAAGCGCTGCCATTGGGAGCTTTTGCTTTGCTAAGTGGAGCCGCCTCTTCTTTGCTTCAGTGGCACCTCGTAGACATTTTCCTTGTCTCCTTTTGTGAGACTGACGACGGAGCCTGCAGTCAACCCAGAAGTCAGGGGAAATGGCTGTTCCGATGTATTAGTCCAAACCCCCGAGCTCTCCAGCTCCTGGGAGGCACCTAGATAAGGGCTGTGTTGAAGCAGCGAAGTGGCAGACGGTGAGGATGCCCTTGAAGGCACAGGGGTCACACGCACGCGAGGACCAGGCTACTGCGTGTGTTAACAGCGTGGGAGAGCACGGGGAAGATGATGAGTGAGGTAATTAGAAAGGTGACTGTGGAGCAACTATTTACCATCCCTTGTAATGCAAGAAGTGCACTGTGTCCCAGGAAATGATGAATCAGAATGAAAACAAGCAAAAGGAAGTAGTTTTTCAGCCAACACACAGTTAGGGTATAAGAACGCTTGCTGTGAGGCGCTGCGGAGCCTGTAGATCTTAAATACAGTTAAAAAGAGGATTAGCTCAACCAACAGAGGACTGGTCTAACAGTGGCTATTAATTACCACGGTCTATGTGTAACCTTAGGCTCAGGGAAGGCTGGTAGGGAGAGGGAAGTGTATTGCTGGTCTGTTCTGTGCTCAGTCCTTCACACACGGATGCCTGGCACCAGAAGGTGAACAAGCAGAAGCCTTTTCTGTATAATATCTTGCGCAAATACATATTTGATCAGGGATCTTTTCTTCCTGCTGCGTTGCAGACTGTGGCATCCCATGTAAAGCATTCCAAATGTGTTTTGTGTCATGCTCAAAAATACCCTGTCCTCTCTGGTCACTGACACTGAGTCACTTCGTGTGCTCAAGTGCTTCTAATTGCAAAGGATGCAGTTAAATTTGTGTTTGTCTCATTTGATTGCCTCTGCCGTAGGTTACTGATGAGATTTTGTTAGAAGCTTGTATTTAGAAATGTGTCACCACATGCAAAACGTACCGGTTTGTGTGTGACTACATTAGCATACACGCGGGTGAGAAATCCACTTTAGTGCTTGTGTAAACACAACAAAGTTGGTTTCAGTGTTTTAGGGCAGGGAGAAAATAAAGCGCTTTTGCAGTAGGTTCTTTTTTTAAAAAAATCCTGATATATACTTTCCCAAGGAGTGCCTCATTCCTTTTGTGTAAGCTAGAAGCATCTGGGAAATAGAAATCTGAATCTGATCCTGGCTGTGAGCACCATTTCCTGCACTAAAACAATGCTGTCCAGTTCACCCGCAGTGGGAACGGCAGCTACTGCGTAGCCTTTATGTGCAGCTGAGGCTTGTATGGGTGTATGTGTTTTACAGCAGATCAAGTGATACGGTACATAAAAGAAGCCATCTATGTGGTGACAAAAAAAAACCCCAACCAACAGTGCCTAACTTCTTAGGAGGTTGGTACTAAGGATTTCTATTTGATAGGGCTTCAAAAGCTACAAACGCATTTTACATTCAGTGAGACGCCGGTGTTATGGGGCTGGGGTAACTAAGCAACACAGGAAGAAAAACGGCACCGGTGCTGCAGTAAGGCCAGGATGTGCAGGGTGTATCAGTGGAAGGTTTTTTTTATAATCAGACTAAAAAAAGTTGATTAAACTTGCTCGGTGTCAGGTGGAGGTTTATATAGCGCCTGTTGCTCTGTATGCAGGATTGCATGATTAAAGGATACAAATGTTCAAAACCAAAAGAAATCCTATTTCTTCTTCCAAAGCAGAAGAATGTGCTTTTTTTTGTTAAGGATCTTTTTGTTTTACTGTTTTATTTTTTCTTCTTACGAGCACTGAGGATGAGGGAAAGCTTTACAGAACATAGAATTTTTTTACAAGTAGACGTGAAAAGATTCAGGCCTGAGTTTAGTTGATCTCATCTGGCAGAGATTTCCAAATCTGCTTTTCCTCAAAGAAGATGTTCCCTTTTTCTGTGCTATTGGTCATTCTGTTGTGTTCTCCCAGTAGAGAACCTAGTTGGAGGGATCAGAACAACCCAAAGAGCTTGTGAGCTCCTAGGTTATTGCGAGTCTCGTGTATGTTTGGGCTTCATCAAACCCTAGGGTGTTCTCACGTGGTTTACTAAGCCTAAAAATGTTGTTTTTTGTAGCAGAGTTGGACATATAGAGTCTGCCCGTAATTGTGAAGGTCCTGTTGGGTAGTAGCAGGGGTCATGAGCAATCAAAAAATGATTTTTCAACTACTAAGGATTGAAAACGGATGTGAGGCACATAATCAGAACACACATACACGGGTGTTTAGATGATCATGTGGATAGGTGGCTGAAGCTTTGGGACAATGCTTTGGAAAGGCAAGGGTGGTAGAGAGAAATATGGAGAGCAAGAACCCACTTGGTCTTTCCAGCTGCTGGAAACCTGATATTATTGCAGTTTAGACAGTTTGCATCAGGCGGGTGCCCTGGCCCGCACTGCCACCCATTCCCAGATTGGACAGGAGAAGCCAGCAGAGACTGCCCCAAAATGGGATCAGTTTTCCTCAGTGTTGCGAGATTGTTGTGCCACTCGTCTTCTGTTACTGTAGTGGAAACTGTACAGTTACTGAAGTAACTGCTAGGCAAATGCTTGAGGGCAGGGCCACTGTTTCTGCGTAGCAAATAAACTCAATGGGATGGCTGCAGCGGTCAGCACTGAAAGGTTTTATGAGGTGAGTTTGTTTTGTTTTGGCTTTTTCTGAGGCATCATCAGTATGATCACCAGCTTGTCCCTTCAACCTCCTGTGCAGCTCTGCCCATCTCACTGTGCTGTTCGCCAGTGCGTGTGTATACAGGCTGCAGAGCGGAGCTTGGTCCGGTCCTACAGTGCCCTCCCAGCCCCTCCCTGGTGGTGTTGGGTGCAAGGAGGAGCAGACCAAGGCACATAGGTCGGCTAGAAAAAAGGAAACGTCTGGAAATTGGGAAACAGTAGAAAGTACTGAGAAAAGGATCAAATCCTGAAGGATGAGACCAGGCAACTGAGGAGATGTTAGCGGGAGGCAGGGAGGAGCTAGCAGCATGAGGTGCTGTTGGGGGAGCGCCCGCAGCCCGGGAAGCAGACCCTGAATGCAGATGAAACAGCAGCCTCCTGCAGCGGGGAGCTGGCTCTTGGGTAAGAGCTCTTCAATGCATGCACAGTTAAAAATAAAAGGTGTTTGTATAGCGTTGACTTTCTGCATGCTAACATGAAGAAGAATGCAAATAGAAGCGTGAGCAACAAGGAGGAGGCGGTTTAATGGCTTTGGGGATTAGCAGCGGTATTTAGAGCCTTTCACCTCTCTGTTCCTGACATAAATCTTAACACAGATTGATGGTTTTAGCCATCTGGCTTGGGTTTGCTTGTATGCAACGACTAGTGAGACAGGGAAAGAACTTGACCAGCAAGGAAAAAAAAAAAAAAAAGAAGTATATGACTGAAGAAGGCATATTCTGCAGTGTCAGTAAGAGCAGGTATGGTGCAATTATTCTGTTTCACGGAGCTCAGCAGGTATCAAAGGGAGAGGGGAATGAAAGAGTAACAGGCGTCACTTGGTACATGACTGTACCGGGGAGCCTGTGACTTATATAGATGTGTATGCTCTGAGCAGATGCTGCCAAACGCAAAGCGCTCTCATCTTTAGAGATGTAGTTACCCCAGATAGCATAGGAGTTAGAGGGTGACTTTCACAGGTTGACTCTGAACTGTAAATTATTTTATACTTGACTGGAAACTGTTCTCCCATACATCACCCATCCAGTACCTTAATTCTATGGACTACAGTCCAACATGTAAGCTGGAAAACTTTGCGCCCTCAACCATATGACACATTTTTGGATTAGATGGCTTCCTTGTTTCCTAAGCCTTCTAAACAGTGATAAGAATTTTCTGGGGGATAGGCTGACCCTTGCAGGGGGTCACTGTCAGTCTTCCTCTCATTCCAGGCTGCAAGGCCTGTAATTCCTTTTCCAGCAAGGTCATCTTGGTAGAGCTTCCCAAAATCCAGGGCTTTAATGAGGAAGCCATGTGAAAGGTCACTGTTCTGCTTCTCCAGACAAGAAAATTAACCAAAAGTGGGTACGTGCACACACATACTATAGCATGTTTTCCTAGTCAATTATTTTTCTTGAGTAAGGGTGAGAGTTACAAAGGTCCTCACCTCTGGTCTTCCAAATGGGGGGAGTTTGGGCAAGAAATATTGACAATATGTCTTTAAGGAAATGTTTACTGTTGTCAAAGATTCACTCTTGGGCTCTTATGTGGTTTAACTCAATTTTGCTTTGGGATTGACTGCCTTTGGTGCATATTTCAAACCAAAGCAAACCTCTAGAAGGCTTCTTCTAGATGGGATAAAAAAAGGGAAAGGGAACATGAAAAACAACAACAACAAAACCCCACCCACTAGATATTACAAATCTAATTTATGGCAATCCTGGCACCAATTTTGGTTTACATTAGGCATGTAGAGCTTCAGTAAAAAATACTTTTACTTGTTTCTTCAGAACCAGTAACCAAGAAACTGCCTGTAATGGCATTTTTTTGGGGGGAAAGTGAATTAATTTTGCACATAGATTTCTAAAACATCGGGTTTTATCTCAAATAATTGGTTTTGGCATAGAGCTCTGTCAACGAAATGGGGTGTTTGTCATTTCTGCCAGCCACACCAAGGTCAGTGAAAGCGACCGCTTTATATTTCACAGGGAAGCACTTCCACCAAATGCATTAATAGTGTGAGAGTAAGAATTATAGACACATGAAGTGACTGGGGAGTGCTGTGTGCCAAAGTGAAACTCAGATTCAGATCTTGATTGGGATAGAATGTTCAGAGGCACCACAATGACCTAGAGATCATGTCACCAAGCAGTTGCAAGCCCAACTCCCATTTTCAGAACTGATGTAAGGACTTTGCCGCCTTTCAGCAAGACTTAGGTTCCTTTTCCCAGAAAAAAAAATAATGAAAAAATTAGCCTTTAATTCACAATTAGTTCACAAAAGCAGTCTTTGCCTCTTCATAATTATGTTGCATAATGACTTCACTACTTTTTAATAACATCAGATTTCTTGTCTCTGTCCATTATCACCAGCTTAGAAGCTATTCTGTTGCTTTGGGAATTTCGTATTCCAAGTCACTTACAGTACTATAATTAAGAACTTCCGCAGAAGACCAGGTGATATATGTATGTTAAGATATTATATTCTGCTGATTTAGTGTCAAGTCTTAGATTAATTTGAAATTTTATCATGCTGCTTTCATTATAAGGGCTTCCATGGAAAAAGCATGTTATTGGAAACTGAATAATTAATAATCTCTATGTTAGCCAAATGTTTTCTGAGTGGTTTGTTGAAAAATGTCAGGACTCCAGTTGAAAATTCTGGCTCTGTTGAAGTCAGTGGCAGAATTCCCATTGGCTTTAACAAGAATTTTCATTTTCCTATCTCAAAAATTACTTGTCACAGCTCCTTAAATTTTCTGTGAACAAATGTATATTTGTACAGTAGGAGTCCGTGTGCCTTTTTGATCTCTAAAACAATTGTTTTCAGAATGAGGAGAAAGGAAGGAACATGCGTAGTGACTTTTTTCAGCCCTGGTTCTTTGGACCGGACTAAAGTATGCTCAAGATAAATGTAACCTGCTGTCATTCAGTGGCTTCTGAAAGCCCTGCCCTCCAGATCATGTCTGAATGAGATGGAAGGGAGAGAAGGATGGATACAGATCCATCTGCTGTAGATGGATCACAAGCATCCGTGAAAATTCTCACATTTGTGATTTTAATGCTTCTGGCAAACATAATTCCTAGTGGAGGCCTCTATGACTAACCAATTGTTCTGTTCTCCTGCTACCTAAAATAAAGTTTCAGGCTCCAAATCTTGATGAAAGCAGAGCTTAATCCTCATAACGTGTCACAGCTTTTGGATCTCGGCGGAGTTCATAGTGTAAAGATCTGGCCCTTTAAATTAGGACCTAATTACTCCTGTTAGTTTCCATTACCATTGATCATAATATTGCAAAACTCCTTCAAATGGTGGTCGTAATATGCACATGTCCAAGTTTGAAAGATGTCAAGCTTTAGACAGAAACTGTAGGCTTGCTACAGAATTTGTATGTGCCCAAATCCACTTAAAAGTGTATAAATGGAGTCTATATCAGTTAGAACCATAGTTGACATAAACTTTTGTGATCAGTGAGCTCTCCATTAGATGATTAAGGCTCTGGAACATTGAATTACCTAAGTGTTAACTAAGGCTAATAACGTTATTTTGTTTTAGTCATCAAAACCACTTGTGGTAAGAAATATAAATTCCTTTGTTACTGAAATGCAGCTTTTTCTAAAAGGAATCTGTTTTCTTCATATGTAATCTTAATAATTACAGGTGTTGCATTTTTGGCTAGTCCATGGTTGGCCTTAAACCAAAATCCCGTGTGGCAAATTGATAGTAACTTCATTATGTGGTATGATTTCTGGATAACTCGTTCTCTTCTTAACAAAGCCAACTGTTCCTGGGAAACAAAGCAAAGTGAAACTTGACAAGTAAACCAGAAACTCTGCTAGAAAAGTGAATGCAATTTCATTTTATACAAACCATAATTTGCAGAATTCTGTAATTGTGCAGAAATTTATTCCCTGTCTTTATTGCCTGCATTTCCTATACCTGATAGTAACAGTCTAGTATCAAAACCCTCTTTTACCATCCACCTCCAGATCTCACTGCAAGATGTTAAATGGGAGAAGATAAACTAAGCTACAAAATTTGAAATTTGGATAAGAAATTTGAAATGTGGACTATTTCATTTTAGATGATTCCTGGTGGTCTTATTAATAGTTTTGTTGGGGTTTTTTTTGACAGATGATGCTAATGAAGAAGGGACTGAGCCAAGTGAAGAGACAGGTGAGTAAACAATATTTTATGCTGAAATATATCACTTCTCCAAAGCATCAACCAAACTGAAAGAATTCTTGAAACTAATTGCCTTAGTTATGATAAGCAGTGCCAATCATTTATTGCCAATGTTCTAACAGTCATCTGTGGTTTTTAACATAACATAGGGTAAAATATCCCTGTTGATAAATAGTACACAGTAAGAATGGCTGAGACTACCTTTTAATGTCATCAACTGTTATGAGCCTCTGGGTGGTATTCAGTTGCTTTTTATTAATAACTAGTTTGAACATGAATGGGAAATAATTAAAATCCTGCAGTCTCTTTGTCTGTAAAAAGGTGTGAATTCAGCAATTCTTGAGTTATTTGCAGTTCTGATTCGTGGCCATGATTCGTTTGCAGTGAAAACGGTAGCAAAACTCTCACGCAAACTCTTAAATACGTTGGACTTCACTGGACAGTATTTCAGAGGACTTCTTTCCTGGTCCTCCTAGTTTGTGGTTTAAAACAAGTGTCAACGTTTAGGGTTTGTGGACGTGGAAAGACTTGAAATGGAAATGATGGGTAAGCATAAAGGAAAGAAAGGCCTGAGGAACAAGAAAAGGAGAGGACAGAGGATTAGATATCTCCCATGAGGACAAAAGCTTCCAGTCAGAAGACTTTTGCTAGTTATTTTTGTAGAGAATGTCATTCACTTAATCTTCTTGATCAGGCTTTTTGTAACAGGCTTCTACTACAGCACCTGTGTTACTTTCCCTGCTGACCTTCACCTAGAGGTTCTCAGTGGACATCTACTGTTTTATGAGAGACTTCTGTGCAGTGAAGGACTTCATTTTATACTCATCATACCTCCCCCTACTCTTCTCTACCTCTCCTTCCGAAGTAGCTAGTACCCATCTATGACAGTGCACCAGGCATGTGCACCATCTCCCAGGTCTCTGTGACCCTGATCCCATCATAGCCAAGTCACTGTGCAGGTACTTCCAGTTCCTCTCTTCACAAAAACATGCGGGGTCAGAAAGGTGAGCCACATGGAGAAAGGCAGAGATACACCAGCCAGAAAACAGAGGTAAAAGCTTTTGAAGCAGTATGTTGGTTGCTTATATTCACAAGATCATCCTAAAGATGAATGGATTATGATGATTTATGCAAGCAGTTAATTAGCTTAGAAATTAGAAATACTTGAAGAACGGCGTATATGCCTAGATGTGAAAACATGGATATACAGATAGATATATGTTACACTGACGGATTAGCACATTCTTTTATGGCTGTTCTAGCCTGTTGATTTTATTACATATAATTATAATTACTTTTTAGTGTCGAGATTACTGGATAGGAACTTTTAGAAATTTTAATACAATTACTGTGATTAATATAGTTGTACATACATCCATAAAAGCAGAAAAATAAAGACCATAATTATACAACAAACATTTGCCAAAGATTATCCTGCAGTTGAATTTGCAGTATTCATCTAATACTACCAACTTCATTTTTTACAGTTATCATGGCAAGTATATTTTTATAAGCCAAATTATTTTGCGTTTTTGTCTTGTTGCTTTTATGAAGATTATGCAAATTACATTGGGTTTGTTTTGCGGGGTTTTTTTAATGCATTTTAAAATTGGAATTAAAAGGAAGTACATTTCCACTTAATAGCCGGTCTTTTCTTTCTTGCCTTGCATCTTTCACAGCTTCATTAATTTAGGTGAAGCTACATAGCTGCTCTGGGAAATTATCACTGAATTAAGTCATTTGAGGAAGATATTTCCCTACCTGTCCGTTTCTTTGTGCATATAAGTTAGATGAGATCATAGCTTCTCTCACAGGTTTGCCCATAGGGTGCTATGAGCTTCAACAGCACGTACCTGGTTATTTCTTTATCACTTGGAGATACTTTGGGAATCAGTGCATTGATTGTCAGCAATCAATACCTACGTGGCTAAAGAGAAGTATCTTTTGTGTATCTGCTCCAGTAGGAGGGCAGATACACAAAAGTTATGCCCTTTTGACCTACTTGCGTATGGACTTCTTAATGATTGTAGGGTGCATTTGTAGGAACTATTTAAAAATACATAATTTCCGCATTGAGAGGAGTTTTCATTCTTATACTTAGTTTTTTATCAGTTTGAAGGATATCTGCTTTTTACTGTTCTAAGGGAAAAATGGAGTAGCAACTTCTAGTCACCACTTCAAGATATTAATTGAATAATCATTCTTCACTCCACTTAACTTCATGGGTCATGACTCCAGCAGATGGAGTCAGCAGTTGGCACCAATATTGATGACCGTGTTTTTTTGAGATGTCCGTATCCAATCTGCTTTGGGGTTATTGCTACAATTCCTGTGCTTAAGGGGGAAGAAAAAAAAAAAGGAAAAAAGAAGTATTGGATTCCTGGAGAGCACACGTTGCAGACTAGCCACGTGTGTACGACCTTTGACAGAGATTCACATATTCTGAAGTTCAACTAAATTCCTGTGCCTCCAACTTCCTATTGGCTAGGTATTTCTGAAGGCAAGTATCGAACCATGAGAAAACACGGAGAAGTACATGGACACAAATGAGATTGTGTCTGTACCGATTTCTGTTTGAAGACTATAGTAGAGTGAGTTGGAGGTTACAGAATCGGTCCTAATTTAAACCTGGGGACAAGAATTAGAGGGGAAAAAAACCCCAGATTGATGCTGCTGTTTTGTCAGCTGAAGTCAGTGACTTCAGTGCACACCAGGTTAGGTCTTGGGAACAGCTAGAGAATTAGCTGGGAGTAAGGAATAACAGATGACCGAATGTGTGTATTATGGAGTGATGGATATATTATGAAACTGATCTGTCTTGTGTTTCTACCACCCCGAAGTGCAAATATCTCATTACATGCAGAAAAGCCTTTCTTTCTATGGTTTCTCTTCAAAATAATAATTACATCTGCCAGATAATCTCCATTAATATCTACATTAATACTATAAAATCAAGAAGATGAATGATCGTTTTAGCAAGTTAATCACATAACGTCACTGCATATACATATATTGGATGTACTAGAGTAAGATAAACATTTTAAAACCAAAATAAACTAGTCTTATTAAATATAAACTCTCAAGACCACTCTTTTAATGGCATTTGACTCGTGGCATTTTAACCCATCAGTTTGTTATTCTGGCTGCTGTATCTTGTAGCAGCTGCTGGTTTAACGGCACCATTTAATCCAAAGCGCTTTGATGTTATCGTATGTCATACAGTTGGCTGTTGGAATGGCTTGAGTCAAAAGGACAGATATAGTAATAGCAGGTACGGAACTGTGCACTTCTGCATCTCAGCCTTCCTTCATGAATGATTCCCTGCGTAAGCGAGAAGAAGGACCAGATGACTGAATAGTCTTGTCTACCTTTAACTTCAGTGATTTAACACTGCAGGGTCACGATGCTTAATGTTTTAAGCTCCATTAAGGGAAGATTATGCTAAACTTTAACTTCTGAAGGACTTTGCTTTTATATCCATAGATTCATGTCTCTATGCACAGAAGCATGCGAAATAAGTCCTAATACTGCCATAATTGTGTGTGCAATTGCAGTGATTGCATGTGGAAACTACAGAAGCATGTGCTATTAAAAGAAGCACGGTCCAGATTCCTGCACAACAGTATTGCATTATTATGTACTGACATGAGTTAATTCTCTCACCATTAAAAAAAAAACAAACAAAAAAACACAAAACAAAACAAAACCAAAAAAAAAAACAGAAAAGAAACACACAGAAAATAGTTTCAATTCTGTTTCAGTTCTGAGTCTACATTCTCTTTCAATCTGTCCAGCTTCACTCTCCACCAGGTACCAAAACCTTTTGACCTCACCTGTATGAGTGTTGCCACACTCCTTTCTCTCATTTTCCATCTAATAGTTGTTTCGTAATTAATGCCCTGCTGGTCATCCCATTTTTATCCTAAGCATCCCAATTAACCATTTATTCATTACTTCAGAAGCCACAGCCAGCTAGGAAGGTGGGACGAAGGATCTCGTTCACACTAACAAGGGAAGCCCTATTATAAACTGCTGTATAAATACAGAATTTCTTTGTATGTTCCACGGTGTGCGTGCTCTTATACTTGGACACTCTTTTTTTGGAGGGAGACTTTCTCTTTTTTTCTGAGTTGAAAATAGAAATCACTTGTAACCAGGGAGATTTCAAAGTTGTGAGGGATTTTGGGAATAGCTTGCTTGGAGACACACTGTGAGATTTAAGTGGCTTGTTGACCTGCTGAATTAGCCTATAAAGAAGAATCATTTCTCCCAGTGTTAGAGCTCAGAAACCTTTTTGCACAGATGATCTCAATTAGAAAAGCTTTTAATGCGATCAGCTCAGACACCTGTCTAGGTGTGCTGTTTTGAAACAGAAATTTGCAGGCAAAAATGCTGTAAGATTTAGCTAACAGTTCTGAAAGATACATGCTGTTGGAGAATAGAAAGGGTTAAGAGTTGTATTTTGACCATAATAAAAAGTCATTATTTTGAAGCCTGCACAAATCCTTTTCTTTCTCTGAAATGGGCAAAATCTGCTAAAAAGCAGTGAAATTGTGATCGAAATCTTGTTCTCCTGGGACAGGTGCCTCTGCATCCTTTTGTGAGCATTTTAAGGTTCTTTATAGAGTGTAAAAAGATTATTTCTTTTGAGATAGTAACCGTTCTGACTTCTCTGAATGTAAGCCTCCTCCCTCTCTATCTTTGTGCTGTCAGTTTGGACATTGGTTATATTATCTAATGTATTCAGATACTCCTGAAAGACCTGGCTGGACACTTGCACTTAAACTTGATTGACATTTGACTTGTGGGACTGGAGGAAGGCCCACAGATTGGTTAGATGATAAAATTCATGACTAGAGGGGTGAGTGTTGATTGAAACACTCCTATTGATTCGGTCCCCCGATGTGAATCGTTGTCAACCAAAAAAGAGAACGTAGCAGGTAGCTCAGAGTGGCATTGGAACCAAAGAAGCCATACATCAATATAGTCCACTATAAATATTCAAGTTATTTTTTAAAAGAATGGGAGACCGTTGACAGGAATCAATCTTTAAAAGCCTGGTTATTTTCAGGATCTCTCTTTCGTATTGAAGCTCTTGTTGAACTGTATCACCATTGCTCCTGAGTAACCCCTTTAAAGGGTTGACAAAGTGTGTCTTTATTTGGCAGGTTTTGCCTTTATTTTTCCCCACAGTATTTCTTGTAGTTACTCCCACGTTCTCACCATTCCAGGAATAAATTCATCTTAGCACTTGAAAACTCTTGTTTTCCTTGAAATATTGTATTTGAATTTCAAATTCAGATGAGCAAATGTGATGACATTGACACATGACATGTCCTGTGCTAAGTGCTGTCAGGAAAGGTCTACCTCTTGATACCAAGCCAAACTTCAAAGCATGTTCTGCTTTGCAGTAACTCACTTTAGTTACTGATCACTAAGGGCCTTTCACACTCTGTGAACTATATGGAATTCTATAACAAAATAGAAATTCTGTTGTAGCAGAAAATTTTTAAGAACAATATTCAGTTTGGTTTTTTTCAGGCAATGCTCATTCCTTCAAATTAAGCAAGTGAGATGTAATTTAATTACTCACGTACAGATCTCCATTCTGGAACTTCTGTTGACATTTTGAGCTGTTGCTTCATGTAAATTCCTACCAGCTTCCCAATCTGTGCCCCGCCCCCACCCCTTTTTTTTTTTTAATTTGTTAAGTACAGTAGAATAACCAGTTTCCCAGGAGGTCAGACAGAGAATGTTTCTGAGTTTCCTGGGCTCTGTGGAAGATGCACATCCTGTAAGATGTGCAAAGCCAACAATTCACTCCCTTTTTGTCTCTTGAATGAATACAGTAATTCCCTTGACCCTGCAAGTTACCTTTCCACATCCTCTTGTACTTCTTTCACACCTTCTGTTTGGAAACTTTTGGCATTTGGGTTCTAGATATATACAGTTGTGTGATGGTAGAAGGTAAAAGGATAGGATCTACAGTTCTTAGCAGAGCTGACTCCTTTATGAGAACTGGTCATCTGATTGCTGAGAGCTGTTTAAAAATCCAGTTACACACAGAGTAGATGATTGTGTGGGGTACGTATGAGAGCAGAAGAGACTGGAGTTTTCAGAACACTTAAGCAATTTATGATACACATGTAGATAGCTTTTTTTTTTTCCACAGTTCCTAATTAGCTAATTAGTTTGAGGTAATACCATGATTCTCATTGTCTCACAGCATGGCAATAGGGGTAAATAAAGCAAGGTCATATGTCTTCCTAAATTTCCTGGTTACAAGTGGTCAAGGTTTCTTTCCAGCACCACAAAAGTATGTTTTCTTCAGGCTTCTCCTTCACCCAAGTCCTCAGCTGGCCACTGGAAACTGGGAGGTTTGATGGAAAGTCAAATGACAAAGTCATTTTTCCCGTTGCAGTTGAATAGATTCAGTAGGTGCAATGAATTGAGTTGTAATTGTCTGCCATTCTCTGCTTTCATGGTTAAGCAACAATGTTTGAAGGATGTTTTAATTAGTGAACCTGCTTTCATTAAATGTCTTCATTTACAAATACCTTTATGATTAATTTCCAGCTTGGCCTCCCTTTTGTATTAACAGGCTTTCTGTGCTACCAGTTTGCGCCTTGAGGTCTATCACAGCAAACAGGCAATAACTTCATCCTTTATGTTAAGATGACAGGATATTTTGAAAATGTTGTAGAAAAAAGGTCATAATTTTTAAACTTTAACCAACTGAAATTAAACACTGTGAACTTCAATCCCTATAAATAGGGGAGAGCATAAAGTTAACTGGCCTCAGTTGCTGGTTTTACTTGGGAGGATTTCCTTTTCCTCCATCTTCCCGGTACTTTCTGGATAAAAGGTTGAAATGGATTTTTTTCAGCCAGAACACTTCTATCTTGTAAAACTTTCATTTTCTTAACTTTACTTTGCTATCAAACTTGCTTCCCTATCTTTCATTTCATTACTAATTTCAGTCAATATTCATTTGTTACTGTGCTATAATATTGAATGGACAATTGAGCTGAGGGGAGAAAATTCAGATTATTTCTTCACAGTTCCATCATACAGTATGATATATATTATGCTAAAAAATAAAAATTTAAGCATGATTAAATTTTTTATTTCTAAAGAGCTTGTGAAGTACGTTATTTTAGTATGAGCTTTCTTCACTGCTGTCATATGAAAGTTAGGGAAAGTCCAGTCCAAGCTGAAAGATACTTATATAAGACTATTGTAACAAATGGCGCAAAAAATAATTTTAATAATAGAAAGATAAGCATCGGGTGCTGAATGGAGTGCTGAGATAAAATGTTCTCACACTTGTGGTATCACGCATAGTGATAGTTGATATGATAATTTCAAAATAATATGTATTTATTTTCTGTGTTTAAAGGATTGGAACAAAAAGGCCAGCCTCCATCTCCCACGAAGAGCAAAGCAGAGCAGCCTGAGGACCTGCAAGATGATGCTGAAGGTAGGCGGTCTGACAGCTTTTCAGAGCTATTAATCAATTCGGCATTTTGTGGGGAAAGGTTTACTCTGAATTTTGGGGAAAAAAAAGGAAAACTTTAAGACCGTTGTTTGCACACACTTGGAAAGTTCTTTCTGGCCTAGATCATGAGACTGTAATTCTTCTGAAGTGTATTTTTCATCTCAAGGTAGATTCAGAATTACAAGTGCTATTTTCATGTGATGGGCTACAGGTTATTGGTGATATAAAATGAGAAATTGTTGCTGGTTTATCTCTATCCTGTTCTAACTTTATGTAATTAATAACAGAAAATGTGATGCATGTTGTGCAGGGCTTGGGTCATTGTCTGGTTGGTGAAGTTGGTCAGGTAAATCAGCCACCTGCTGCAAAACACAGAGCAATAAAATTCTTGTTTTCATTTTCTACAAGAAATTTTTGCTGTATCCCTTTCCACTCCAGTTACGGCATTTATGGCTCCAGACCTTACGCCGTGTATTACGTCTATCCATGGTCAGAAGTCACAGGTGTTTAAAATTATGCCAGTAGTGTTGTTCCTGTAAGAGTGCTTGCCTGCACTTGAGTCTTCACAGGGGAGCTTGTCCATGTGTGTGGAGGTAAATGTGGTCTACGTTGTTCTAAAATTGGATCAAAGTATCTTTTCTTAATCTGTACCTCATTGGGAGAGTTGTTAAAAGACGTTAACATCAAAGACTTATTTTCAGAGCGCAGAACTTCACATTGCTCTCGTACATGTGGAAGAGCAAAATGCCCCAACACTGGAGAAATTCCCCTTACGTGAAATAGTTAGAAGGATGAACCTTAATCTTTAATCTATGACAGTTCTTATCATGGATTCTCTTTGACCTAATGTTCCTCAAATGACACATCTCATTCTGCACCTCAACCAGTGGCTCCACGGTCTTCATCATTTTGACCTAGGGCTGTGCATTCAGCTCCTAAAATATTCTGACTGGAGCATAGTGTGAGTCATAAAGAGCAGAAAAATGTTAACATCTATCACTTTAAGTAACTGCTAGTAATGTCCTGTCACTAACATTGTGACTGGTTGTTAATGGCAAGTACTTAAAGCAATAGCTGTCATCGCCTGGAAGGTGTGGGGGACCCAAGAAATCTCATCCCGACTGGTCGTCTTTCGTCTAAGGTTGGACTAAACCCAGCTTGAAATTAAAATATGAATTTTATGTTTGGATTAGAGAATTCAGCGATGACAAACCACATGTCAATTTGTATGCAGGCTAAATGGCGTGTGGGATCGTGGTGTCGCTTTCCATATTCCTAAATAGGCGCAACGATAGTTTTTGTGATACGTTTTTATATGGAGTGTGGCTAAAAGCTTTCATTGTGCCAGTGTCTTTAAAAGAAAAAGAGAGGGAAGAATGCTGCAAAACTGTAAGGTTTTCCTTCCACTGAAAAAATAACTGATGATGTTCCACTAACTATTTCTGTGGCTTCCTAGATACAGTTTCCTAGTTTACTATGCCTGTCAATGTTTCCTGGTGACCTACAGTTCACTCTGTGGAGCACAAACCAATATATTGGAAGGGTGAAGTAAACAGCACGGCAATAGAATGATTGCATTACCCTCAAGCTGTAAAATGCCTGAACTCCTTGAATTTGATGCCATACAGTAGATTTTGCTGATGCAGAACTGAGGTCTGTAACGCATAATCACCGCTGCAGAATTTAATCTAGCGGGTGGCGGAGTCCTCATCTCCTTAGGCAGGAATCAGGCCCGTAATGTTTAGGACTGACGGTCTAAATTTAGACTGGAGGGTGGTTGTGATGGGAAAAAAGGGGTAATTAAAGTGTTTGCTGAGGGTAGCTGGGGAAGAAGCCTGGATCAGATTTCTGTAGCGTACCTGTGCCTCTGGTTTGAAGAGGAGTCAAGCCGTTAGGCTCCAGACGCTGAATTCCTATAAAGCTGCCGGCTGGCTGGAGTCTGATGTAACACACCTGTGAGCCGCTTCCATTGAAGTAAATGGGATTTGCACACGTTTGTCTGAGAAGAGGATTTAGTTTCTACTGTTCTAATTGTTAGCTGTTGGCTTTGACTAATTAAAAGAACTTTTAATGGGAAGCCTTGAAGATTATGAAAGCTGTGAATATGTGACAAGAACCAGAACTACATGTCTGAGTAATTTTAGTTAGGCAGGAGTTTGTCTTCACTTCCAAAAATCTGCCTCTTTTTTTTTTTTTTTTAAATTTCTTCTTTTTACAAGAACTTCTGAGTAGCTGATGCATATAAACAATCTCAAATAAAACACAATAAAGCCAAATTCTGCCTGAGGTCAACTACTTTGAATTTTCCTCATGGTAAAACTGAAGGGCTTTGCGTTCAATGTGTTGAAATGCTGGGATAGATGGTACCCCAAATTAAAAACAAAACCCAAACCAGAAAAAAAACCAACAAAACAACAAAATGCAAATATCAACAAACAAAACAAGCAAAAAAAAACCACAACAAACCAATCCATAGCAAAAAAAGCAATTCCAAAGATACTTATGTTTAACATAAGATATTCTTTTTCTCTTGGTAACATGAGCAGATATAAAATATTTAACAAATCTACAGGCAGGCACTGGAAAAATCAGACTTTTTTTTTTCTCTGCTTAGTTGCCAGCGTCCTTTTAGACAGATGATGGGAATACAACTTTCTCTTTTAACAGCCTCATGCATGCCCTTGTGGCGGTCTGGAAAAACTATTCCACGAAGTTCAGTAATATTTCTGCTGCAATATTTTTCTCCAGCACGCCAAGCTGGTTCATTGGCTAGAGGTAATGGAGCAATATCTTTTCAGTGCATGTAAAAATCTCCGCAGAAGATCACGGAAAGTAGGCTCCTTCATTATTACCCTCTCTGCAATCAAGGAAAGGCGAATAAGTGGCTGTATGTAAGGAGCTTGTTTTGCAGTAAGCTAAAATAAACACTTGACATGCTAATGAAAGCAATTTTATACTGAACCTCTAAAGTATTAACAGTGTCTGTTATTATGCTATTAGATATATTGTTCTCTGCCTTCAGACCGTTGATAGAGAAAAGCAACTGTGAACGGCATAGCAGATTCTCCTGTCAATGGCTGCACTCAGTAGTTTTTCATTGTAGTGCCGGTTATTGTCTGGGGAAATGGATAGACTGGATACATGGAGAAACATTCTTTACTCCCAGGTTCCCTGCAGTATTTCAGGTTTGACATGTGCAAACATGCAGTGTAATTTTCTCTTCTTTTTTTTTTCCTCCCCTTCTCCCCCCAGCCCCCCACCCTTTCCCAGGTCCTGGGAGAGTAAAACCAGCCAGTGATGATTTTGCCTTTCCCTCGGTCAGGTGCACTCAGTGATTGAGTGATTGTAAAGTCTTGGGCGAGAAAATATCTGTTCGGCGCTAAACAAAACTTAGCACGTCTTACTTCAGTAGCTTCGTAACACAATCGTAAAGTAATTACGTAGACACAACGGCAGCGCTTGTCACAGCGTAGCAGCCACGAGTGAGCACAAATGCCACAGGTCACCTGTACTTATCCCACTGATTGTCACCAAGCAAAAGCGAACAATTTTTACAAGAGTCTAACAAAACAAAAATGTGAAATGTTCCTTATTTCTCCTAGCTGCCTCCCCAAATGTCCTCCTTTTACGTACCAAACAGCGAGGTGTGTGCAATAGATTTTTCTTGATACTAGGAGAAGCAAAACTGTTTCCCCTTTCCTACCTTACAGGCTTTCTCAGTGAGATAGAAAACGGAGCCAGCCCAAGAGCTGCTCCATCCAGTCTGCAGGTGATCAATATTGTATCAAAAACGACTAATACATCTAATAACAGCAGCACAAATGCCTGATCTTTCCCCTCCTCCAGGAGAACGATAATCAATCCATGCAGCAAAAGCCATTTCTGTGTCTCCTGAGGTCAGGATACTCTTTGCCCTCCCTCAAGGGATGTGAAGACAGAACTGGAGCTGTGCAAGTTGTCTTGAGCCAGCTTTTCTCAATAGCTTCTCCCGAAATGAATGACTAGATTCTTCCTGATAGATTGATAGGCTGTTGGTCTCACGCGATCACCTTAGCTGAGGCTCAGTGTATGTGTGAGGAGCTGGTCTGTTGGAATTGCTCATCTGAGATGAACTCTGCCTGCTTTCTGTTCACTTGGTGGGAAGGAGAACAGTTTGATGGATAAGCCAAGCCAGGAAGGTCAAAATGAACACAAATCACCTGTAAGATAGTTGGTAGAGTTGGTTCCTTTGCCTGATGGGGTCATCACACTATTGACCCGTTGGCTTTCAAGGGCAGCATCAAATGTCTGAAACGTTGCTCAGCAGTGTCAGGAGTCCGAGGCTCACCAGCAGGTTCCTGCCTCACTCTGTGGACACTCTGTCCATGAGAGAGTTCAGTCTAGTGATTCGAGTACACAGTAAAAATGAGGCAAAATGGAATCGTATCTTATCTCAACAGCTCATTGGTTCAGCAGGTCACAGCAAAGAGGTAGGATGCTCACCAAGGAGGAGACACCCTGGGTCCTCATCCCTTCTCCCAAAAAGTTTTTGTCCAGTGATAAAAAGTACATAGTCTTGGGACTAGAAAATAAAACTCATTTTATGGCTTAGTCCTGAGATTAACATAAGGCTTCCACTTCCTGGTTCTCCTTTATAGACCGCAGGTTTTGCAGCTTTGCTGATTGCTCCCTAGCTTCGTAGAGAGGGATTTAGCATACGCGCCCACAGCAGCCAGCAGTGCTTGGCTTGTGCTGCGTTCCTCTGAGGCGGGCTTAGGCCTCCCTGGGCCTGGGGTGCGTGCAACTGCGGCTGCGCGTTACCGTGTTTCCATTGCACAGCGATATCCGAAGTGTCTTTTCACAGGGCCTTCTAATACTATGCAGACCTGATTGTCTCTCTCTTTAAGGTGTGGGTTAATATTAACGAGATTTGACTTCCGATTATTTTTAAAATGCTCCTCGGTTTGTAGCAAGCAATTCTTTTGTCATCTGAGAAAGCTGTAGCTACGTTTCTTCTTTGCATCCCACAGGGCACTAATATTCTTCAATGAATTTCTGCTCCACTCATAATCTACTAAAAATGAACATCTAGACACACAATTATACTTCAAAAACACACACTTTCTTATTCGACCTTAAAAGTGCTACTTCTCATTAAGATAGCTTAGAAGTTACTGTGTTATTTTTGCCACCAAACCAAATCCTTAAATGAAATTTCAAATTAAGATAAAACTACTATAGAAGAGATTCCCTGGGAAGCGTGTGTATCAAAAATGTCTGTAAAATGTTTCACCTTAATGCAGATTGCTTATATTTAAAGTGATACTATTAACCCCTGTCCTTTTTTGTTGATAGTTTCTTTTTTCATTTCTGTTTTGAAGTCCACCATCTGTCTTGACTGATTGCAGCTCTCAGAATATCGGGTGATCACTTTCCACTTAGCCAGGGGAAAAGCAGGACGTTATCTGTGGGTTTATTTGTATTTGCTCTCCGAGTACACCCTTCTTAGAAGATTCTTTTCATTGCTGAAGTGGCTTCTACTGTTTCATCAAATGGCTGTGCTATGGCCACACAAGACAACTTTGAAAATGCGACTCATTTTGGCCTCTGCAGGTGACGTGCAGTCCTGTTGCTTCGACCATTTACCCATTTGGGTTTCTTTTAGCTGCCGAATGTGTGTGTGTATAAATCATACCGGGCAAACAGTGGCAAGTCCTGTTTTCACACTAGATGCTCTGAAGAGGTTTTCTTTCTGCTGAGGTGAGCTAAGGTGCAAAATACTAAGTTACTAAAGTGACTAATGCAATGTTGTTAGAGAAGAATTATATACAGTGACAAACCCGCGTACCTGCAGGGGACTCATCTGTCAAGGAATTCATTTCTCATTTCTAACCCTGATGCGAATAACAGTAAACCATCGTGATTGTTCAGATCCAGTGTAGAAGACAGGGCTAGTCCTGAATATTCTGAAATATTAATGCAAAATAGCGTGTACTTTGGTTCATGTTTTATGCGGTTCTTAACAAGCGTGATCTCCTTCATGGCTTCTCTGTCCATTTCTTCACTTTGTTACGTAGCCACATCGTGTGATTTTGTGACCTGTATGCAAAATAATTGGTCTCATGTTTTATTTTGACTCCAGCTTAGAGAAGAAGTTGTGTCCCAGTCCTTAATGATATGCAGTTACCCAGTCTCTTAGGCACACTAGGAAAGCATGAATGAATAGTAAATTGACATAACAATGATAAAACGTGTGATAGCGTTGTGCACCTTTAGGTATGGGGTCCCTTTCCTTCCCTGTCTCTTAGATAGAACTGCCAGTAGGGCTAGGAGCCAGGGCTCCTCCGTTCCGCTCTGAGCTCTGCCCCAACCTGCTCTTCAGCGTGCATCAACTCACGTGAGCGATTTCTGTCCGCTTTTGTACGATAACACTGATAATACTTATGCAGCACAGTGTGTGTGTATTTTTTGTATGAAAATGCCAATTGTATCTTTGTCCTCTCTATGGGTTGCATATGATGTCTGGGATATGATGTCCATATTCTGGTTATGTTGGAGAGCTCAAGCTTCCAGGAGATGTCTGCTTTCATTTGTTTTGAACAGTCACAGTTACAGATTGTCAGAAATAGCGATGATGCATCTTTGGCAATGAAATTTTAGCTGTCTCGTGCCAGGCACCTGTATTGCAAAATCTGAGTCACGCTGTATGTCAAACAGAAGCATCACACCCAGTGAAAAACCAGCCTAGCGCAATATTTCCAGCAAAGTTATGTATGAAGCAGGTTGGGACAAATCTGAGTGCTCTTGTCTTCTGAGCACCTAATTTCATGCTGTAGCTCTTGCTCCGCACTTCGTCTCACAGAATCACAGATTGGTAGGGGTTGGAAGGGACCTGTAGAGATCATCGAGTCCAACTCCTCTGCCAAAGGAGGTGCCCTACACTAGGCTGCACAGGTAGGCATCCAGACAGGTCTTGAATATCTCCAGAGAAGGAGACTCCACAACCTCTCCGGGCAGCCTGTTAAGAACTGTCTCCTAGTTCTTCTGTAGCCAGGAAAGCCGAGTTACTTGCCTTGTGGCCCACGGAGGAGTAAGGAGAGGGGAACGCTGCTAGTGACTTCAGTGGGCTTTAGGTTAGCCTGCTGTATTTCTCAGGACCTTAAATAGGTGAATACAATAGTGTTATTTTTAACCTCTGAGATAATCCCCACGAGCTACAGTTTTCTCATTCTTTTCCCACACTCCTCGACAATTCTTGACAAAATGCTGCATGAGAATGAAAACCTGTTATTTATTACGCTGACAGCTTCGCTAGGCTGGGTGCACTGACAGCAGCGCGTTCGGGTCTGCGTCGGCAGTGAGGTAAATTGTTGAAGCAGCACGGATGGAAGGAGTCTCATAACTCCATTAAACAATTACTGCAGATAACTCTTTACTCACCCTTCTTAAAATTTACCCCAAAGGGGTTATATACAAGCAGTGATTAAAACTGACCTAAATCATAATTTAATTAAAAGAAATTAAAATGCAAACTGAAAATGTTCGGTAACCTCAGGCCACCACCCTAATGATTCATTTTAATGCGTTTGTAGTTCTGCAATAATGGCCTTTGCGTGTATGTGCTTTTTGTTTCATGTCTGATATCATTTTGCCACTGGAATAGTCTGAAAATGGTTGCAGGCTGTAGGATCTTGAGTGTATATATGGATATACGGGTGCTTTCTTCTCACATATTAGGAGTTTCACTGAAGTCAGCATATCTACTCATGTGTGCGGAATGTAACAGCTGTAAGATCAAGGCCTATATTTTTAATTTTCTCATTAATTAGTTTCCCTGTTGTCCTAGAAGGACCTTCACATCATTAGTGTGATTACCGTGGCAATATTTTTGTGCTGTAAAACAGATAATTCAAAACTGGCATCCTTTATCTGCCAGATCTTGGTTTGCATTTGCCTTTGTCACAGAAGCGTGGCCCAGCTTGGAGAGACGCTCAAGGGCCAGACCATGGGAGAGACGTGTGGTCACTGGCCACCCAGAGAACTAGCGGATGCGCCCAGGCTTGCATGGCAAGTGCTGTGCGGGGATATAACAGGGTCAAACCCACGCTGGAGGATGTGGTAGAGACACAGATGTAGGAGTGACAAACCAGATGTGAGCCTGGGGCGCAGGCCCTCTATTCCTCTTATTTCTACTCCAGGAAGGAGGAGGCTGGTTGAAGGAACCTTACTCTTTTGACAGACTATGGATAAGCACAGTACGCTTTCTTAGTAGCGAAAACAATTTTGTTATTAACAACGTCTGTGTTGGAGAGGTAGAAGTCAACTGGTTTGTACTGGTTATGCAGAATTTCTTCCTTTAACTACAAATTATGCTTTCAGCAGTTCTGTTTGCTTCTGGAAAATGTGAAGTTTTGCACCAGGTTTTGAGATGTCTTTCTGCACCGGCTTTTGAGGCACTGACTTTAGCCTCAGCTCTAAGTACGTCGCTGACTGCTTGTGAAGAAAGATACTGCTGAAGAGAAGGAGGTGTATGAGCAAACCTGGCACTTATTCAGCTCTGAAATGGGAAGAGCCAAGAGGCCAGCAGCTATTAATATTTTTGACTTGCCATGTTTGTCGCAAGAACAGTGAAAGATGTAAAAAGCCATGTGCCTCCAGGCTGTCGCAGAGAAAATGGGAGGAATGCTAAAACCTGCTCTGGTGCTGCTGCTGAGAGTTTGTCCTCTGGACTTTCATAAAGATCTTGTCCCAGCCCTCTCCCATCTGACTGCTTGGTTATTATTTATCATATCATCTGCTTCGTTTTGGGGCTGCTACTGCAGCTGGCACATCACTGTGCATGCTAAATACCTCTCCTTAACATAAAGTGGGCAGGCACTCACAGAGTATCCGGTTTTCTAGTTTAGTAAGAAGTGCTGCTTGCTTTGCCAGCTTGCTGAGTGTGCTGATTGATCACTGTTTAGCCTGTTTTCTACCAAAAATAAATGAGAGTATATATCACTGGAGGGGGTAAGGGGTGGATTTTCTTGCTGATCCCAAAGAAAAAGGCCAAGAGGAGAGAGCAAGTGCCTATCAGGCAGTAGTCAGCTTGGCGAAGGAAAGCAAAATATATGGCCAGAAGTAGGTATTTTAACGTCTGATGTGCTTATTTTGTTTGTACGTTGCTACTGTAATTCTCAAACTCCTGGTTTTTTTCAAGTGACTGCCATGCCGGGGAAAAGAAACAGATGTTCCCATTTGCCTTTTGATGTGGCTCAAAATCATTTACATTTGCTGGCCTAAAATGACACGACATGTCGTTCGCCACTTTTTCTGTCTCCTTGGGAGTGAGTGACAGATTGCTGTTCAATTACT
The DNA here is from genome assembly GCA_013399095.1 of Psophia crepitans. Classification (NCBI taxonomy): domain Eukaryota; kingdom Metazoa; phylum Chordata; class Aves; order Gruiformes; family Psophiidae; genus Psophia; species Psophia crepitans. The sequence goes on from VWZZ01000616.1 coordinate 4,354,324, forward strand.
GATATAATAGAAAAGAAGATATTGTAAGGACAGCTTTCACCTAAAGGAAATGCGATCGCCAATTGCTGCAGTAGTGGAAAGAGAAGGATGGCAGACACTGTAGAAGCCATCTAGTGGAAAAGACATTTTTATTATTAATAATGTCATGGGAAAAACTCAAGGGAAATGCACTGGGTCTGGCTTTTCTGCCTGGAGAAAAGGAGAGCCAGGGGTGAATAAAAATACGGTGAAAAACTGGCTCGCTACTCTTGTAAAATATATTTCCAGCTCTTTGCCTTGAGCATGTGCTGCTTAAAGCCTTTCCATTTGCTCTGCATCCAGCTCCAATGGAGAGCAATAATTACAGAAAGACTCTTCATCAGTAGAAGACACTCGGTGAGAGGCTCATTAGAAGGGTTTTTAAAAAACGGGAGAAACAGTTTGTCAGACGCTTTGGGATTAGTCCCTTCTCCACCCTATAGTTTGCTTTCTTATTGGCATATTTGTGCTCTGCTTCCTCCCTTTCTCCTGAGACAAAGAGATTCTGCAGGCCAAGCAGAGCTTAACCCTTCCTTCTGCAAGCCATTTGCTTGAGGATCACTTGTCCGCTCTTAATTTTTTAGCGTTTCCTTTTCTCTAATTCTATCGAAGCTCCTTGGCAGGCACGACACGTACTTTCAATATGCTGATCGAGATTAATTTTCATGTCACGATCCAGTCAGTCTGCTGGACTGGGTCAGAGTACAAGAGGTGAAGCTTCTGCTTGAAGTCTCTTACTTTTTCTTTCTAAAGGAACAAAACGAAGTGTTATATGGAAAACATGTTGAGAATCCAATATATAGTGCTGTAATTATCGTTCTATTATACCAGTTTTAAACAGTGAATCTCCAGTGAAATAATAGACTTGGGGCTGACAAAACGTACTGATGAATATGTGCTTTATCTGGTAATCTGATGAACCAGATGATAATTTAAACTTTCTTTTGTAGTTTAAATTTGCCTTGAGTAAGTGACATTAACAAGAGATGTAGTCCCCTGGCAATAAATGTGAATGAATCCTTGAAATACCTGGTTTTAGCCAAATAACTCAGGGTTATAGTCATATTTGTTACAAGGAATGTAGAAACAATATTGTCATGAAGTGTAGTTTTACATTGTGAATGCAGTGAGGTAATTGCAGAAATTATTTTCAGTGATGTATCAGTAGTTACCATTTATGCCTGACCTGCTTTTTTCTGAAAGTGAAGTCCTTCTCTGCAAAGCGAAACATGTTGCACTTGTCCGTAATGAAATCCTTTATGCTCTGGCATCGCTTGTCTCACGGTGATGCAATATTCTCTTTGGATCTGACCTAAAGATTGGTAAAGATTTTTCAAGTGTCACTGAACTGTTGTGTTACAGGATTGTCTTGAACGTACTGTTCCTTTCCACAGCTCCTGAGCTAAATGACTTTATCCCTTTGAAACACATCCTGGTGATGCAAAGGAAATTTTTTTTCCCCCTTATTTATTAATTGCTTGCTGCAAAGCTTGCAAAGCCCCGAGCCCATGTTTTAAAGGAAAAGGGGGAGAGGGAGAGTAAAGTTTAACTTCCAGCACAGCTAACTTGCTATTTTGCGTGCAGTGTTCCTATCGTGCACGGACAGGCAAAATGCTGGTTTTGAAAAGAGAACTTTTTGATTTCAAGGGGAGGAGAGGGAAAAAAACCCAGCTGGTTTTATCAAGCCATTTTGGTCATCCGTGTAACGCTATTTTTTACAGGTTAGAACTCACTAATGTGCTAAGAAATCACTATAGCTCGTCACCCACGAAGGCTGGTTAAAATCAGTACAAAGAGTTACCAAGCAGGCAGGAGGCCCGAACCCCGCCGATACCATCCAGCCGCTCCCTGCCCAACTCTCCCCTCTCAGGTGGGCTGTCAAACTCCTGCTCCATCTCATCTCCTCCTGAGAGCAGCTCTCCGCAGGGTCAGCCTGGAAATACTTCTCCGCTAGTCCCATCTGCTGGATGCCAGGATGTATTGCCTGCTGCAGAGAGGGAGAGTGTCATACCCCAGCCTTTAAGTATTCGCTGAATGCAGCGTGCCACCAGATGTACGTTTGCTTTTGAAAAATACCCGCTTTCTCTGGTTTTCCTTCCATCCACCTAATTGCATTTGGGCTACTGCTGTTCTCTTCAACAGATTCCGTGCGTTAAGTAAAAGCAAGGTGGAGGCGCGAGGAACTTTAACCGCGTTGCTTTAGAGAAGCTGTAATCAGAAAAACCCAGGAGCCAGAAAAGATCACAGCAAAAAATATGTGTATCATTATCAAGCCATTTACAGGCCCGGGAATGAATTTCTTTTCTCCCAGTGTATATGCTCAGCAGTCAGTTTTTCAAATGCCTCATTAAGGCTGGTACTCAGCTGTTCTCGCCATCCATCTCGCCATGCTGGAAAAGAGGGAGTGTAGCCGTCGCATCTGATCCAGCATGCTGCACTGCAGCCCCTAATATTATTGTGAAGCTAAAAGAGCCTTCTCCATCGTTGGAAATACAGACTTCCTGATATATTTCTAATCGGGACAAGCAAAGCTTAAGCCAGCTTGATCTCACGTCCATAGAGATTCCCCGGGGTATTACTTTTCTCAGTGGCAATTCGCTGTTTGGTACCTGCCTTCCGAAAGGGAGCTGGAGGGAAGAAAATGGGTAATGAATGCGAATGCAAAGTAGTGGAGAAAATTGGGAATGAATGTGAATGTAAAAAGGGGGAAAATGCATTCAATCCTAGCTTGCATTCAAACCTACTTTGGTTTATTTTGCTCCCTTCTCTGCAATCATTTGTGATGCATTTTTATACTTTATGCTAAGTGGCATTGTGCCTTTTGCTTTAAAATGAAGTTTGGGCGATTCTCTCCCTCCTATCCTGACCTTCCATAGGCATTTAAGTAGGTTCTGCAAGTGGAGAACATAGCCACTTCAAGGATCTTCTGGAAACGTGACTGGAAGAAAATAATCCTGGAAGTAAATATTTATGAAATACATAGACTAAGATCAAGCAACATTTTCATCTATTGCAAACAGTGTTTAGGGAAAAGTACCTTTATTTGGTATACAGGTATTTCCAGTGTGCCTATTGAGGTACAATCTTTAATCTAACCGCCCTTCCTCAGCTTGAGATGTGAAAATATGACTGTTTTATATGTAAATGGTTATTTTTGCAGGTTTTTTTGCTTTACCTTTATATCTCTCCTCTTTTATCACAGCACCTTGCTGTAAATTAGCAGTTTGTGCTACAATTAATATTGCTGCTGCTGTTAAAAATAAAAAGATATATCATAAATAATTTTTATGTCTTTCCCTTGATAGGTGGTAACGGCACAGAGAAGCAAAACACCAAAGAAACTGAAGAAACCAAGGCCCAGAGCCAAGAATCAGGTTTGTGCAGAGATCCTTAAAGGACTTCCTTAGGTTTTATCCACCTTGGTGAACAATAACCTTAGTCAATGCAATTGACAGAGGATGTTTGTACATTTTCACCAGATTAGCTCAAGTCTTGAGCAATTCTCCCATTAGAGACCGAAACTCCATTTGTTATGAATGAATCTATTGCATTGCAGGAATGCAGACGTCTCTCTTTAGTTTACCAGCTCTGCATTCTCCCTTTAAGGTGGACATATCACTGGCTAATCCTTTAACTACAAAGAAATCATTTTCCCTCTTCCTCTACAACAGAGTAGCCCTCTGCATAGACTAAAAATGGGGGAAAAGAAAATTGGGAGAAGCAGAAAGCAGGCTTCCTTTGACAAAAACTGTGCTTCTGAAGATTTTAAAGGGTATTTTCAAGTTTTAATAAATTGTTGACACAAGTCTCAGGGGTTATGAAGATTTAAATCCGTACAGAAAGCTATTGCATATACTGTGAATGAATGTCAGAGTTCAGGAGCAGCGGGTTTTGCAGATGGCGTACTTATAAATTATAGTGAGTTCAGTATTTTAAAATACAATGTCAATCTGTGTTCACAATAGCTTTTCTTTCCTTTTTTTTCTGTTTATGGTTATATTTTTCATCCTACCCAACTCCGTTCAATGCAAAAGACAACTAGACTTAATGAGTTACCAAAAAAGCTGGAGCGACAATCAAAGTATCTATAAATTCCCTTATTTCTTAAGGATTTCTTTTAGTGTAGTGTTACACATAACACAATGCTGCTCATTTGTTGGGTTTTTTCCTCATTGTAATGCAGGATGTTGCCTACACATACTTAATCCAGAGGGCGTAAAAGTTTTCTTTAGAAATTCTTTTTTTAATCAGAATTGAAGATTGTTTTCAATATATGAAACATTGAGCTGAAGAAGGTCAGTCAGTAAATGCAGCAAAAAAAAATTGAGAAGGCCTAGATTCTTGACTTACCTTGTTTGCTTACTGCATACTGGCTATTTCTAGTTGAGGAATTCATTCAATGAGAGTCCTTCTTTCTCTCCTATGCATTGGGCACTATGTTTTTGGAAGTGCAGCATTCCTCCCTGCACTCCAAAGGTCAGTCTTCTACAACTAGGTGTTAACAGCTGATGCTGTCTGCAAGTGCTTGAAGTCCTTCTGTGTTTCATGTCCTCTTTATCACCTCTTCTTTATGTCCTCAGGCAGAACATAAAGCAGTGGGAGATGAAGCCATAGGCACAGAGTATTACAGAATAAAAAAAGATTCCCATGGACCTCAGCAAATTTTGGACCTAGGCCTTTTATCCTCCCCAAGATAAGCATGCAGAGGTGTTTTGTAGTACTGTAGGACAACCACATTTCCTTTCCTGGGTTTTTCACATTTATACTAATTATATTCTAAACAGGCGAAGGGGACAAGGGAAAAGGGAGGAATGAGTTGCGCTGTCTGAATCTAGACTGTGTTCTGACTCTCTGACTAAGCGGGGGGATATCTTTGCCCAAGCAATATTGAGCTTTGAACTGTACCAAGTACTGCTTGGCTGCTAGCTCGCCTAAGAGCTAGTACTGCTAGGAGCTCCGAGCTCCAACTGCAGAGGTCCTGTTAAACCTACTGTCTACAGATGCCAGCTACAGCCCATGTAGCCCATGACACTTGTCGGCTGTGTTCACTCTGATGAGGTGCATATTTCCCTGGTATTTTGATTCATAAAACAGTTTGAATGAGATACGTTTCATTTTTCCCAAGAGAATTAAGGAATACGTACCTCTCTAAATTACTGCTCTTAAATACATCGTGTTTTTCCCAAACCCGTCATTATGGCTTGTTATGTTACAAGCTGTCAGAGCTGGTTTATCAGAGCCGTGATGTACGTTCTTTTGCTATCTCGTGCTAGTAGTCATGTTTTGTTACTCTCATGAAGAGAGTCAAAGAAATGATCCAGACATTTTAGGTCCCAGATCCAGACATTTTAGGTCCCAGATCCAGAAAATGTCACACCTTAGGAACGTGTTTTAAGTACATGCCTAAAGATAGCGTTGTGCCTACACATGGTCCATGAATCACCTCCTCAACCACAGGCACGTAGTGTTACAGGGAGAAATTACTTGGCTTAACGTTTATCCCTACTGGTTCACACAGTGACAAGACCAGAAACGTGTACAATTACCTTGAGTTAGTTACATTCAGCTAATGAGTTGCTGCTGCTTTTCACTCTACTCATTGTGGAGACAAAACATCATCAGGAACTTTTAGATTGCTGCTTCTGTGCCCTTTCTTGGCAGTAGGAAATGGCCTGATTTTCTAAGACACGCAGTTGTATACCTAAAACGTTTCTAATCGCTGTGAATGATGGCTGCAAGGAGCAATCCCGTCAAATGTTAAAGTTCGTATTTGTATTTTATGAACCAAAAGGCATAACCTTCCTCCGAGTGTGACAAATCACAAACCTTATACTTGGGTATTGTGACAGAAAATGTAGGAGAAAAATTAGACGCTGTATTCTTCCCCAGCACATTACATAAAGATGTATATATTCTGATTACACAGTAGTGGAAAAGCCGGTTATAGTGTGCAAAGACTGGCCTGACATTTTTCGGCTATTACTGTGTGGGTTTTTTTTTAAAGTCCTGCCTCCAGCCTGTCATCAGTGAACCTCACAGTTAGCACGTGAAAAAACAAAATGGCAGGTGGTTCAGAGCTCTTGTTTCAAGCTAGTTAAAAATACTCAATGACTCTATTAGGAAAAGAAAATGGTCAGAATCATCAGAGCCAAGCCTTTTGAAAGAAATTAAAGGCTAGAAATGAAAACAAAGGCCTATAAACGTTTTAGAACTACAAAAATTGCCATGAAAAAGCAACAGTGCACGTTAAAAAATTCTATTAAATTCAGGTCCTAGTTTTATCTATTAACTACAATATTTTTACCTGCATGCCCTACCAGTAAAAACTCCAAGCTGTGGGTTTTCAGGGACTTGTTAAATTTCAGGCCTGATTCGTGAAAGCTTCCATTTTCAGGAAAGCATTTGCATGTAATCATTTTGATTCCAATGGGATTGATTCATGGACATGATTAAAGTTAAGAATGGCTTAATTGTTTTTTTCTCAAAATAGATGGATTAAATGAAAAAAGGAACCTCAAAGCAAATAGCAACACCAGCTTACCCATGAAAATGATAGCTGTGTTCTGATCCTCTGTATTATGAGAAATTGAAATATAGACTTCCTCTGGCAGTATTGCAATGTAAGTTTACCCCTGGCTTAGGGAAGACAACCAGACCAGTAATGCCCGGTGAATGCAATGTGAATGGACAGAAGCCCAGAAAAATCAAATTCAGGCCTAGTATCCTGCTTCAATAAGGGGTAACACTTTTTGTTTTGTTTTGTTTTGTTTTTTTTTCCCAGTAAAGTGCTTCATCAGTTTGCTATCTAATGTATAACTTCTCTTTCATTTCCTTGGTTCTTATAGATGAGACGAAACCTTCAGCTGTAGCCGGTCTATCGTCATCAGAAGAAACAGAGCTGAGTGAGGATAAAGGTAGAGATTGTCAATTGTGTTTCAAAATATCCAGTCCCGAGAGGACATTTTGTAAAGCTTTATTTTCCTTTGTCTGGAAATCGCCAAAATCACAGTTAAACAATACAAAAATAGGTAAATGCTTGGACTTTCATTTGCAAACGTCTTTGTAACAAAGTACTTGGCACCAGCTGCTGTGCTGGTAGGAGAGATGCCGTGAATTCCTGAGTCCCCTCGTTACAGAGGTAATACTAAAATATCATGCATGACATATCAGAAACAAGCCCAAAGCTTGGGCTCTCTGGGGTGACTCACCAGTGACAAGTTAAGCGTGCACATCTACCTCGGCAATACCAGCTCTCTATTCGGCGCTCTCCTCATAGGGAAAAAGGAAAACACAATAGCTATAAACACATCAAGAGGAGACAGGAGGAGATGAAGTCATAATTGAGAGGGAGAAAGTAATGTTTATCTTGTGCAGACTGTGCTGGGCACTCAGATCATTTAGTTTGTGATAAATATTTAAAAGTGTCATGGGGCCAAATGACAGGGAGTTTAGGAAACAAGGAGAGATGATCTAATTTGAATGTTTCAAGCTGGCATTTTTCCTGTGCAGTTGTTGGTTTACGGATAGGAACCAGCGTGCAGATGTACTGGTTTTGATACTCTTATGATATCACACTATTAATTGCTTGTGCTGGTCTATGGGTTTTGGCATTTTTTGTGGGGATACGTCAGGAAAAAGCCTGGGTGATTTATAAAATGTTCGCTACTGGTAATTCAAACCAGAAGTTATGCGATCTGTAATAAATACAGTCCCTCACTACAGCCTCCGAGAAAGACTAATAGAAAATTTTAATGCATTTCACTGAGATAACATAATTATTAACATCCATTAACTTATTTATTTTAAAAGATTTAATGTTTAATTCAGCGTCACTGCTTGACTCTCTTCTCATTTTTCTAGATAAGTGTGACAGGGTGTGAGATCTTGCCCTTTTGTTCCAAAGACACATGCTAGAGAGCCCGCATACTTACCTGATTATGAGTTCAAAGCCTTGTGCGGGTTGATTTAAGTGCTCTCTTAACTGATTGATTGATTGATCCTACATGAAAAAAAAAACAAAAAACCACAAACCCTTGCTGGAGCACTGGCTTTTGCGTTTGATATCTTCACAGGCTAAAGTCGTGGCAAGGATAGTGGAAGACAGAAATAGTGATAGATTCAGCCCCAGAATAATTGGTGATTGCCTGCCATTCGTTTTGCCTTTTTTGCTGACATTTGGCCGGTTTATGTATCCTGTATCTGTAACATCCCTCATCAGATGTGGTTTTTATGTTTCATAATGTGAGGGTCACAGAGAGGCTTTGGATTATTTTTTTTCTTTTGCTGTCTTACAGTCTTTCTCAAGATCCCGACATTTTGGTATTGCTTTTACTGCTTGTTTCTGACTAAGAAGCAAGTGCCTTCTGATACTGCTTTTCAGTGACCATCTCAATGTGTAACCACTCCAGTTTTTTTGACCCGTTGTATTATTTCTCTCTTCTCAGGAAAGTAGCCATCTTGGTGCTATAGGTCTCACTTCTCCTGTAATGTGCCAGGAGTATAGTGTTTTCCTCTCTTCTTCTGGGAGGCTGACAGAAAAGATAGCGCCCTGAGAAATCCAGAGGGCAGTTTCTCTTTGATGTCCTACCTTTTCTCAAAAGTACGACAGAAAGCATCTGGTGAGGAAAAAGGAGCGAGACAGACTCTCCTCCATGTATTTTGTCTGTAAAGTCGTACAAGTAGAAAAAAAGGCAATAGTGGGGAAAAGAACATGTTTTGAGATTTGCTTGCTAGTTTTTTTTAAACATAATCAAGAATTTGAATGATGAGGTCACTGCATCCATCACGCCATGGCTTTAAATCCTTATTCCCATGAGTAGATTTTCAGCTTTTCCGATTTTTGAGTTCTTTTACAACGAATACTAGTGTTACAAAAATCTTGCTACCACTTGGGAAATGGCACTTCTACAAAATCCTGGCATTTCTGAAAACACCTGCTGCTCCCGAAATAAATTGCAGCCTTCAAATTGTTTGCCCACGAAGTTAACACAGCTAAAACCTGCCAGGTTCTGAAACATACTCATTTCTGTAGTTTATCTTCAACTAAATGAACTGGATGTAAAGCATTTTAAAAAATTATGTGTTCCCAGTCCTTCCACCTAATTACTGTGAAAGGAGATTAGTGGCAAATAAGTCTAGGCTACATATTCCCAAAATGCATAGTTTAAACCACTCGGAATAAGAGGTTTCCAAGCCAACTATGGAAGTATAGAAATCTTTGAAATGTCAATTCTGGTGAATGCACCAAAACAAGTGTTTTGACTCCAACTGGAGTTGACTGATTGTTTTTCTGCTGCTTATTTTTTCTCATATTTCCCAGATTAGAATATAGCAAACACATTGAAACATTTATTGCTCTAAAATGTAGTGATATTCAAAACCAGAGCACTTGCATCTCTGCTACAACGGAGTTCTAGTATTTTGTCTTACCTGAGTCATCTTTATCAGGTTGAGGGTTTTTTTAAAGGAAAAGGGGAAGGATGGGAACATGAAAGGGGATATTTTGTGATAAGTGGATGGAACAGTGCAGAATCATGTTTTGAGAGGCTCCGAGTGAAATGAAAGCCTACTGTGATATTACAAATCTCATAATAACGTGAAAGTATATCTGTTCTGTTATTCGCGATAGAAGAGAGACTGTCCAGAAAAAGAAGTCCACATGGGCCCAGTTTGCGTGTGACCTTTGAGCAGATGAATTTTTTGAGTGCTGCCCATCCTCAGGAAAAAAAACACCACCAAAACACACAAAAAAACCCCTAGCAGAACAGTCATATTCCAAGAATATCAAGATGTTTGATGTTATGCTGTGGAGGTGTCCTCTTATTCCAGTCTGTGCCAAGTTTCTATTTCCACTGTCTGGAAATACCACAAAGAGATGTTGCAATTTTACCCTTGAAAACTTGGATGCATTACTATTAGCTCTTGGGGGGGAGAGCTGACATCTCTAGGCAGCACCTTCGCAGCGCTTCATTACTGTGCATATGGAAGTAGATCCTTTATACACAGCGTATTTCAAGTTAGAGATGCTTCTCTTTATGAAGTGTAAGGGCAGAACAAAGTGATTAGAGTCATTAATGTTTATGCAGCAGATAAAACACGTATCAGACAGGTTGCACTCAGTCTAGTGTGCCTATCCATACAAGATTGAGCTGGGACTACAAACTCATTTTAAATGGACCATATTGTGTATAGCTGTGGATTGGGTTGAATCTGTGATGATTTTTTTTTTTTTTAAGGCGAGTATATATGCGTGTGTGTGTGTGAGAGAGAGTGGGTTCCACACCTTCATCTCAGTTACCTGTCCTACCAATTACTATTTAACCTGATTTAATGATTGGGCTTTTTGGTAGAAAAATAAAAAAAAAGGAACTGGATTTAATACAGGTGAAGAGCAAACTCCCCCTTATACAATCATGGCAAAGTTTCTGTGCACAATACACTGATTTTAATTCATTAGCACTTAATAAGACCTGAATTTTCATTTGAAGGTCAACTAAATTAAATAACGTGCTAATTAATTTTAAAAATAAAGTAGCGATTAATTATTTCCAGGTGTTCACCAAAATCCACGCTCCTGTGGGAGTGCCATTTAAAGCAAGTCACTATTTTTCTACCTTCTCTGAAAAGGAGTCAGAGTCAGTCAGCTGGAGGGCTTATGTTGTCAGAAACAGAATTAGGTGTATGCCTCGGTTAGCCCTAAAAACTCCCTTTATGCAGCCCAGAAGCCTGTAAGTATCCTGCCTATAAAACGTAATGGATATAAAATTCCTGTTTGGCCAGCTGTGGTTGTCACCATGGAAAGAAAAAATCTGGACGCCCTAAAGATGTAAGTGACTGACAAAGGATAAACTGAAAGGACATTTCAAATGCAGGGGAGCTGTGCAAATCGACGTAAATTAGACATTGATAAGTGGGTGAAAAAGATTGACTGAAAGGCCAATATGTTCAAAAAGAGGTGTTTAAAATCAGCTCTTAAGTATATATTAAGACATCTAAATGAATGACCTGATTTTCAGGAGTGCTGAGCGCTCAGCAGCTACCAATGAAATGGTTTTACTTCGCCCTTGGGCTGTGATTAGACCCGGAAAATTTCAGCCTGAAAATTTTCAATTATAGGTAACTGAAAAAGAACCTTTTTAGTGGAAGAGTTTCAACACCCACAAAGGTAGCTGTGGCTCTGCATGCCAGCTGCAGTGATAACATTTTTCTCTCCCTTGGTGAGAAGGCTTTCTGTGAAAGCAAATTGGCTAACACAAGCTAAGTGGTGTGGTTTGGGGTTCTTTAAAACAAGGTACATAACCATCACCATCGACTAAGTGCCTGTTCTAACGCCCTCCGTAATGGTCACTTTGAGCTGTACACAATGCAGGTTATTCACTTTCCCTTTTAATCTGACTTTTATCTGTAGCAGTGCGCATCCAGGTGGGGTCCAGCCCGGGAACTACTCAAGAGGTATTTCTGCTCTACCCTTTGCCAGTACAGGCAGCTGCAACAGCTAACACTAATCTACTGGACTGGTTTATTTAGATCCTACTTATTTTTATATATTAGCTGACCTGGAGCCATCCTCTGATACGAGTGCCTACTCCTTCCATCTCAACCCTTACCTTCAGTTGCGCAGCATCCTCTCCTGGGAAGGGGTCTAACCAAGGCAACGAGGTTTTTCTCGTCTTTTTCCTTTCCCAGAGCCCTGTGTAACAGGCCCTGCCCCTTAGGGCAGCAGCAGGACGCCCACGGTTATCATACCAGCTGCACCTGAAGTTTCTCTTGTGAACAGAAGGTGAGGTTAGAGGAGAAGCCCTTCTGTCCGCTCAAAGCACGAGCGGGTGGGAGCATTGCACTCTGGACCCCACCTGTGGAGATGAACTGCCTGGTCTATTACCCGAACACTTGCAGAAATCTCTCTACAGGTTGTTGCACCTCAAAAGGTCTGTTTTACCAAGCCATATAAACTTGGTCTCCAATAAATCTAATCTGTCATAAAGATAGATTAAAATGAAATCTTGGTGGATATAAAAATAACATTTTAAAGTCAAAGCTCAAGAATATCTCCCTAACTTCTCATAAATCACCATTTTATAGCACTTCATTTTAACACATTTTTCTCGGTTTATGAGGCAAAAGAATACCCTAATCATGTGGCAGCCTCCATGCACACCATTACCTGTAATTTTAGACGCCTGCTTGATTTCTTTCACTCTGGAAATATTCCAGTCATTTTTCACAGTATCATGCTTAAAAAATAAAATGCACTGAACCTGTTTCTTTCATAATGACCAGCTTTTTCCCTCTTTAATCTTCTTACAGCTCCCTAAAACATGGTGATTTATCTATGCCGTGTGCAGGACCCAGGTGTGTTGCACATTAGAAATGACTCAGTAAATAAGCCGTGCAGAGAGTAGCTGGGGAAGTGAATTTTGAAAGATCATTAAAACCACTTAACATTCAGATCTTACCATTTCTCCTCTTCCTTAGCATTTGCAAAATCTTGTTTGAGCAGCGTTGCTTTATACAGTCCAAAAAAAATATGAATGGCATGGAAAAGCGTGGGGGTTTGTGCAGTATCGAGGCAAAATAGTGTCTGATTTTCGGCAGGAAGGGTAGGATTGATATTCATTGCAAGCTACACGGTTTTCTTGTAGCTGAATTCAACACACAGTTGATATATTGGAGCAGTGAATGTACTTGGGGAGTATCCTGATGGATTTACTGAAAGCCCAGACATTTTCTTCACAGGTTGTTAAAGGCTGGGGCTAATTCCCAGGTGCATTCAACCACGAACCCCAGAAGACAGTAGTTTCTGTACAACGGAAGGGTGCAGACCCAAGTGCTCCTGACGTGGACACCGTCACTGCAGCCACCAAAAGCGGGTTTGAGGGAACTAAGGGATGCTCAGGCTTCAGTGAGCACTTCAATGCTTGATGTGCAGTAGGTCTTAATGGCCTATCTTTGGTTCGTTTGTGTCATTAAACGTCATGTTCGGTTCATTCATGTGTGATCAGTGATGAGGTTAGGAACTGTGCTCCAGAGCAGTATCAGAAACGTTGTTTATTTTCAGTCCTGCCTGGAGCAACGTTAACCCTTACAGTCCCAATTTGTGGTTACCTGAGGTAAATGGTGCCCAGTATGTTTTATCAAAAAAATAAGCATGCTGTGCTGCAAAATAATATCCTGGCTTGGGTTCTCTGGTATTACTTAACAGATAAGCAGCTGTGTTAGGGGATGACTAACGTGTAAAAAAAATCAATTAGTTCCCTAGACAACTGGAGATGAATGAAGGCTCTAGGGATGGTTGCAACTTTTTTAGGCCCTGGAACCATTTGGGACTGTGATACTGTCTTATGTCCACTTGCATAAGGCTCTAAAGTGCTAAGCAAGCACAGAGAACCAGCTGGGCCCAAGGAATACCACTCCCGTACTGAAAACTCGCACGCAGAAAGTAGTACATCATCAGCATTTACAGGATTCCCACCGCTGCTTGCCAGCTGAAATGGAGGTGGCACTCTGGCCTCGTATCCAGTTTGGGAACAGCTTTTGTAGAACGGTGCATTTGGTCTTACACTTTTACTCTTGCACGGCTCAGATTTTCTTCATAAATCTGGGTTTATTGCTTTGATTTATTTTATTCTTGTTAATCCTAAAAGTAAATCTGTCTTTAGACCTTTAGGCTTGAATATTTGTTCTAATATTTGCATTTGAAAAGAAGAAATCTTTGACACGGTCTTGACCTTAAAGATTTTGAAACTCAGAATGTGCATATTAATGCAAAGACTGATTTCTACTGCTGAAATAAGAGCGATGGACGCTTACAGCTAGACAGTATCTTGTCTGCGTTCCGCTCTTCAGAAACACACTTTACAAAAAATAACTCCTGCAAAATTATCATTGTATATTGCCTGGGATAATTTAGAATTTTGTGCAATGAAATTGCTTTCTTGATCCCTGAAACAATTAGAAAACTGTTAACGATCAAAACGGAAGTTTAACACAAAATTACAAACCCATAAGAATAAACTGTGCGGAGCCAGCTACGGGAAGGTGTGAAGATGTGCCACAGAGCGTAGGTGGACTCTAGCTGTGGTGCCTAGCGCTGGTGCTCAGCACAGCTTGGGGTCATACAGGAGAGACTCCCCACACCGTGTTAGAACTGTAGTTTGCCATAAGCTGCACGATGCTCCGCCACAAGTAGTGGCAATGATGGGGCACGTGCGTCAGCCAAGCTCGAGGCTCCTTAAACTCCATTTGTTACTGTGGACCAAGGCACGTAATTGTTCTTCTGGCACTGGGGACTGATTTTTGCATGAAACTGGAGTCATTCCTCGCTGTGGGACAAATGGTGGCACCTGTGAACTGAGATTGAAGGCACAGGTCTGGAAATATGAAGTACTTTGCAAGATGTGTAGGATAAGTTACCTCTACGGTCTGATGGGACAGACCTGCGTGCATCTCTCCTGCCCACAGCAGGTAGTATTACACCTGATCATTGCTTTTGGCTCTTTAAAGGGCTGTGTTCGGGCCCTGGCTGCACGCTACTGAAGGCAGAGTACTTCTGACGTCAGTACGGTTCCTTTTACAAACATGCAACTAAATCTCTTGTGAGACCCCATCTGGGGTACTCCAGATCTGCGGCCACTAGTACAGGAAAGGTATGGAGCTGCTGGAATGAGTCCAGAGGAGGCCACAAAGTTGATCACAGGGCTGGAGCACCTCTCTTACGAGGACAGGCTGAGGGAGTTGGGCTTGTTCAGCCTGGAGAAGAAATGGCTCCAGGAAGACCTAACTGTGGCCTTCCAGTACCTAAAGGGGACCTATGGAAAGATGGAGAGGGGCTGGTTACAAGGGCATAGAGCGATAGGACAAGGGGGAATGTCTTTAAACTAAAAGAGGGGAGATTTAGATTAGATGTTAGGAAGAAATCCTTCCCTGTGAGGGTGGTGAGGCCCTGGAACAGGGTGCCCAGAGAAGCTGTGGATGCGCCTGGATCCCTGGCAGTGTTCAAGGCCAGGCTGGATGGGGCTTTGGGCAACCTGGTCTGGTGCAGGGTGTCCCTGCCCATGGCAGGGGGATTGGAACTAGACGATCTTTGAGGTCCCTTCCAACCAAAACCATTCTGTGATTCATACAGAAAAGGTTTATATTAATTTAGGATATGGGGCTCCAGGCGGTACAAATCTCAGCTTGTTTGATATCCCGAAAGCTTTGTCAAAAACTTCAGCAAAGCCAAAATTTCACTCAATGGATGAAAAGTTTGCTTGAAAAATTCCCTACAGGTTTTTAGTGCCATTCCCATTTATACCAAGAAGTCCTTCAACTTGCTTTTTGATTAAACTTGGAATTTGATGAAATCCTAATTTGTTTTTGCTCTGATTCGAGCTGATAGGGTAATCCCTTGTAACTCGCAGCACAATGCGGCATCCTAGTACGAAAAGCCAGCGCAGTGGTGCAGCTGATAGCAGTGAGTAGAGTTTTAAGTCCACAGTAGGGTGAAAAAAAGTGCAGCAAGGGCAAATTTTAGCAAATTGTTCATCAGTGAGATATTCTGCTTTCAAACTTGGATTTATAAACTTATTGTCATGCCACAAAAGAAGTTAAGAAGCTGTGCAGGTAATTAAATTTTTGCCTTGGGGGATTATTTGCAGTTAATTAAAGCCACACACTTTCAGTGCGTACCTTTTCTGCAGATTATTAAATTTGGATCCGATGTTAACAACCCAGCTTTCTCACTTATCCATCAGAGATTTTTCTTGGCAAGTTTCAGGAGCAGAGTTTTACAGGGGTATCCTTTGGTATATTTTAAGATCTATCCTGCTGTATTGTAGAAAGGGACCATCCAGAAGTAGAGCCATAACAACACTATCATGGCGTAATTTATTATCACGCACCGTAGATCTTTTGGCACTGTTACTTAAGTTTTCCATCTACCAGCATTTTAGAAAGCGTTTCACTCTGTAACACAAATACTGATTATCTGTTACCGTTGTTATGACCTCAAGTGTACTTACCTCTGTGGCTTGCAGAAATGTCCGGTTATGGATATGGCTTTGGGCAGTTCATTTTGATGGTCTGCCCCTACAGGAAAGCTGGAGAGGGGCTGTTTACAAGGACAGGGAGTGACAGGACAAGGGGTTTAAAGGCTTTAAACTAAAAGAGGGGAGATTTAGATGAGATATTGGAAAGAAATTCTTTACTGTGAGGGTGCTGAGGCCCTGGAACAGATTGCCCTGAGAAGCTGTGGAGGCCACATCCCCGACAATGTTCAAGGCCAGGTTGGATGGGGCTTTGGGCAACCTGGTCTAGCGTAGGGTGTTCCTGCCCATGGCAGGGGTGTTGGAACTAGATGATCTTTGAGGTCCCTTCCAACCCAAACCATTCTATGAAAAGCAGTCTTGGCCACCATAATGACCTTGGGAGTCCTGTCATCCAGAGAAATGAGGCTAGGATTTGCACTAGTATTTATAGGACATAGTATTTGTCAAGCTTCTGGAAATCTAACCACAGAAAGTGTTGTTCTAAATAAATAAGAAACCACTTTATTTATCAAGTAGGTGGTTCGTGCTGTTTCTCGTAGCTTTGTGCCCCTTCATTCATTAGAAATAAAATTCTTGGTAGTGCTGCTGATTATTTTTACGCATCCTTTCTTGCCAGCTCCGTGTTCAAGGTTTGCACTGCAGGCAAAAAACTGCTCAGTAAGTGCACAGAGTTTGAAATCATTTTGAAAAATTGAAACCCATGAGTATACTTTTGTAGTATGTAAGTCTGTGATTAAACAGGTAGAAAATCTGTCAGCGTATCAGAATGCCAAATATGAAGCTAGCACCTAAGGGCTACTTGTGTCTGAAGTAACTACCAGATTTTTCCAGCGTGAAAACCGCTGCAGGATTTGTTTGTTTGCTTGCTGTTTCCTCAGACTCCCTGAAAGACTCCAAAGGCACACAGGAGAGTGACCCAGTGCATCCTGTGGGATGTGAACAAGATCAAGCTGAAGGTAAAGTTTTGTATCAAAATTCTTTAAGACAGAGATAATGAAACAGTTGGAAACCTTAGTTCTTCCAGTTTCAGCATCCAGTGGTTTTCAGCCTGACCTCTGCTGCCTTAAGAAAACGCTGTTGGCTAGTAGAGGTTGTGTGCCAACCAGCTGGGCTGCGGTAGTCTCAGGTGTGGCTGGAAAAGGCACTTGTCTCCAAACATGTGGGTTTAGCCAAATTGATCTCAGGTGCATAGCCTTGTTGTTATTGTCCTTTTTCTGTTGTTGTTGTTGTTCTAAATGCCTGTGGAGTAATTCATTCCTTCTGCTAAGCTGACTGTCAAGTGCGAGAGCTTTGCAACAGCTCCTATGAGAAACAGCGTGCCAACGCTGAGCTACAAACGGAGAAATAAAAAGTGATGTAGGGTCAGTTTCGACTAGCCATTTAACATACTTAGAGTTTGTTAAATGATATTTTCATATACAAAATAAGTCCAACATTGCTCGTTTGATAGAACAAAAGCTGTACTTGGCTGAGAAGTACCATGCTGTACGTTAGGTTCGTGTCCTGTTTTCCTGAACTTGCCGTGGCTTTCACGCAGCCATTTACGCTGACGTCGTTTTCAATTTGTTGCATTAACAGGGCAGCAGGATGTTTCTGCAGAGGAGGAGGTGAAAACTGGGGCAGACTCCCAAAGCTCCTGCATGGAAATAGAAGGTACTGCATGTGCCTTGAAACCAAAGAGCAAGATTAACGGGCAAAAACACTAGCTGTTGTTTGGATATTATCAGTAGCGTTTCAGTTCCCTTTCTTTCTCCATACCCACAAAGCTAAATCTGGGCCGGATCTTCTTACGGTAACTCTAAATTCCACCCTGAGCAGGGGAGTATCTATGGATTCTGGGTGATAAAAGCTGGCTGTGACTGTCAGAGGAAGAAGTGAACATTGCATTTCTTATTCCTGATGACGAGCACTTCAGCCGTGTATGTTCAGAGCACTGAGCGCTCTGTCCCCCATCCAGCAAAACACCCGAGTACGTGTGTGCCTGGGCTTGGGACGAGTCCAAGTGAAGGCCCATGGTTGGAGCTAAGCATGTGAGGGTTTTGTGCTAAATCCCAGAAAGCTCAGCATCTTGAAGGATCAAGGTCTTCCTCTCAACTACAGCCCCTTGGATTTCCTCAAGACAATTTTTGTATCTGTCCTCTCAGGGAAAAGGATCCTTTTCCTCTGCCAGTGTTTTTAACGGTAATCTCTGTAGTCTATGTTAATCCTTTTATGTCCATTCTGAAAAGCCTTACTGTTCATCATCTTTTTATCAAATTTATTCAGAGCCATTGTTGAAGCAAGAAGACGTAACAGAAGTTGAGACATCTTTGATTCGTGATGCAGAGGAAAAAGAAGGAGGAGGAAAAGAAGACGAAGAAGGAGGTGAGGCTACTTATACAACAGATTGGGGCAGGGCTCATGTTCTCCTTTTCTGTTGTGAGGAAACATGGAAAGAGCACATAAAAGTGTTTTGGTTTGGTTTTTCCTTGAGTATTGTTTTGTTGTATTGGACTTGGATTTACATAGGAAAATACAGTGCCAAAAAGTGCATGCTCAGGTTCTAAAGCGACTTTAAAATAAACACTGTTCTCATTGTTGGTTTTCTGCATTAACGTGCATAAGGCTGATTAAACAACCAATTTATGCCCGTTTAAGTACCCTCTTGATCATGTTCACTAGAAGCATCGAGAGTATTTGCAATAAATGGGTATGATACTTATTTGTGCAGTCATTAATAGAGATTTAAGTAGTAATTAACTGAAACTAGTAATTCTAATAAAGAAACCAAGATTTGGAGGAAGAACACAGAGTCTTTGTGAAGCAGTAATTTTTTGGGGGGAGTAAAGTATTTAAATCCTCAGTAATGCTTTTGCAAAGAAATTGTGAAGTTTATTTTTAAGTGTTGGACACTTCTGGGAACCCTACGTTCAGCTCACCATTTGCAACAGGCACATGGTTATATAAAAAATAACATATTATGTAAATAATTATCTAATTGCAAAGTAACTGCAAGTTAATAATTATATGGTCGTTTGTAGAGCACATGGGTGAATTTTACGGTTCCAAATTAAAATGCAGACATGATTTTTATTGAAAATTCAGGTCAATACTAGCTGTGTTGTCCTAATTATGAACTCCTGTTCCCAACCACATTGACACCAACTTAATTGCAAACCTGTGTTAGTAATATTGACACTTAACTTCACTGCAAACCCAGGTTAATAGAACCCCTTTGTTCACATACAGCCAAACAACATTCCCTCTCCTTTTTTTTTTTTTTTTTGCCTATCCAAGTTGAGACTAATCACATCGCTTTATTATCAGTCATGTTAACGGTATTGGTTTTGTGCTTTATTACTGATGGTGAAAATGGAATTGATATAATCCTTACTTCAAGTCCGGGTAAATGGTATTGCACTACCTCAGTTGCAAATCCAGGTTATATAATACAGGCTCACTCTGATTGCAAATACCAAAGTAGTTATGTTAATTTCCTCCTAATAGAAATTATTTACATTTTATTTTATGCCTCATCAAAAGCAAGTTGGACAAAATGTACTTTCATTATTTGTACATTTCCTTCTCTTTAATATTTGAGTGTCCCCTACAGCTAGTCACCGTCATTTAGTTCTCAGTGGAGAGATTATATTTCACCATCTGTTCTACCTACTATTAAAATATGCAACATTAAGGAAAAGAAGGTAATGTCAGAAAAGGGTTGTTCTTGGCACTTTTCCTTTTCCTGCCCCTGATTTAAAAGGTACACGTACTAAGTAAAAAGTTCTTCCCAAACATATTCCAAAAATACCTGGGGGCTCAGGTATTGTTCCTGTGCAAGATTTGTCTAATCCAAAGCTCCTTGAAGTTCATAGAAGGACTCTCACTGATGTAACTGAGCTTTGGGTCAGTTCAATAACAAGACGAGATGATGTGTTGACTCTACCTGCAGGGCAACAGCACTCAGGTCACTGCATAGATACTCTGTTGAGCTTCCTCTGAACATGCTGTCTTTGAGAAAATAAATGGGTGCTTTTTCAGGGTTTTGATAAGGGAAGGAAATTAACGCTTTCCCTTCCTTTGTTTCATTCTTACGGGTATAAGAATGTGTACAGCGAGTGCCCTCAGCACTCATCTTACTAGATGCTTCCAGTTCTGGTGGGCGCATACTCAACCACAAAGCAAGGTGGATCTGGACAAAGAGAGGTAAAAAAAAAAAAAGATAGAAAAGCAGCTGAAGTTCAGGCTGATAAAATAAGATGCATTCCCCAGAGAGACTCCTCTTAATGGAAAGAGATTACCTGGCATAAAACAGAGATTTAATATGTAACATTATTTTATGTAACCCAAGTCCTACCTTATAAACTAATTCGTTTAAATAGTTTTCCAGCAGTATCCACAGTACATGACATATGATGAAATGGCATGTTTTTGTCTAAGAACACACAGAAGAAAAGCTGACACGGGACTGCTAGTCCTATCTGAAGTGGTTTTGACCTGTACTAGATCTATGCGCATAGCCAAACGTAGCAACTACTAAGCTGCAAAGCGCCCTGTCTTTCTGTTCCATACCTGATGCTTTTTTTTGTGTTACTGAGCTCATCCTGGAGCAAAGGGTAGCATATAGCTGCCTCTCTCCTCTCTCTCTTACGGGGAGCCATTAGATTAATGGGAGCCATCTGTGACCTGTGCTGTCCCCAGCATTGGAGCTCTGGAAGCCACTAAATGACCAACAAAGATCAAAGTCCCTTTTCCAACCTAAAGCTAGATTTCTGCTTAGTTACCGACTGTGCCTTTGAAGCGTGCTAGGAAATTTTTCAGTGGTTTGGTTTTCTGTGGAAAAATTACTGTGTGTTGCTGGTTTTGAGATGTCTCAGTTTTCGCAAACTTCTGAAAAACCATAAGTAAGCTTCTGACCTAATTGCGCAAGTTTTCCTACCAGCTCGTCTGTGTGTTTTGTGGGGGGTTTTAGGGCTCGCAGAGTCCTTTCTGTACAGCTTATTTGGCTTCACAGCTCCAAGGTCACACCATAGTGTGTGTATTACCAAGCAGTCACAGATCCTGGCTCTTTCGAGGTTCTGGGGTGCCGGGAGCCCAGAGGAACGAAGAATCGGTCTTGGCACTCTCATGACTGTTTCCCATTGCCAGCAGTAAGAAACAAGCCAGATTACTCTGAAGAATTTAACAATGTAAGGCACTGTGTGTGTTTCATAAAAACCTGCTGTTGCTTTTTCCAAAATCAGTAATAAAATAGAGCATGTGCCAATTTATTCCCTTTTTTCCTACCATAACTTAAAGTTATGTATTACTAGGGAGCAGCTGAAGAAAAAAGACAAGCTAAGATGCCTTTTTAATTTTTTTCCAGCTACTATAATGCACTCATTCTTGTTCACAAAAGAATAATGAAAATCTGGGTTTCTTATAAGATTAGGGAATATTCTCAAATCCCTTTATTAAAAAGCAGCGTAAGTGGTGATCGCTGACCTATTTGCTGACTAGGTAAGTGTTTACATGGCAGTCCCTTTATATGTACACTTGGAAATAGTCCTGTCATGTCGTAATGACCATGCATTCAGCATTTAGTTGTAGTTCTAATCAGCCCAGTTTTTCCACAACACAATTTGCAGAAATAAAACTCATGTTTATTTGTGTAAATATGTAGCCATTTCCTCCCCTCAGCCTGCTCTCCCCTCTCTCTCCTTATTTCCCTTTCTCTTTCAATCTCCCTTCATCAAACCATTAGATATGATGATTTCCCTCACTGATCATCTCTGGAAGTTGCCTAACTCTTTGGAGGATAGGATTTCTATCAGGAATATGAACATTGTTTCTCTGTTGGCTCTAAAATCTTTTGTCTTATTGTGCTGTTTGGAACATTATTTGAGCTTGACCTGGGATGTTCCTCTACCCAAGAAACAAATTTAGAGCGGTTCAGTAGCATCCTCCCTGGTCAAAGGATACATGTATTTCTGTTGGATAAGTCCAGAAACGCAGAAGCAAGACATTGCTGAAGCACAATCAAGGAGCAAAATGACATAATTAATGCCTATAAACAGGATATTAAAGTTTCCAGGGATTTAGTTTGAGAACAGGACACAGCCCTTACAATTATTATTTCTGTGCAGTTGCATCTTAGCCTGTCGGAATATCCTGTTTAAGGAACTATATTAGCCACCATCTTTCATCCTGTACGAACCGTACAATGTTAAGGCAGGCTCGGGAACGGGCTGGAGGAGGTTTCGCAGTTTAAATAATTTGCAGTATGTGTGGTTTCCTTTGCTGATCCTCTGGTCAGGGCCTGTTTACTGTAAATTTGAATTCTCTATAATTTCTGTCGTAGCTAAGTGCAGTTTTGCTTGACGGTCTTTGTTCTATGAGTAGCTATGTAGCCATCATTTTGTTCATTCTTCTCTTAAACAGCTAGATTTTCAGGTCATTTACCCATCTGTACTTTAGGAAGAGAGATAATTTTTATGGCATAATCTTAGAGAGAATTAAATATTTCAAAACCTAGAGGAAGAGAGCTCTCATTTTTTTATAGTTTCAGTCTCAGGCATTTATAGGATTTTACATGCATTGGTACAGTCGTAAATAATGTCAAAATAATGACTTTCTTTGATGTGACATTGTGGCTATAGGGAAATGAAATACTACTTGAGAAAGATCTTTTTGGGCAAATCTAACATCTTCATTCTTGAGTCATGGCAATTGGTTTATATTGGGTTTTATTTTTTATTGATATTCTATTTATTTCTATTATTTTATTTATTTGTTTTTGATTTCTTTACCAACATTTTCAGCTTCAAGTGGAGGTGGATGAGACATTTTGGGGGAAAAAAAAAAAGATATTTTAAAATATCTTCCTTATATGTCTTAAAAAAGATATTTTCGTTTTGTTTGGAAAGAAAAGAATATAAAGATATTTTGCAGGGTTGTGGCTTCTGAAGATCTAGTATAAAGGCTCCAGCTTCTTTTATTCAGTTGCCTAAAGAAGAAAGGAATAAATATCCTGAATAGGATACAGCATGTTTGGTCTTTGATAACAACCCATACTTGAATGGATCAGATGATATATTTGGGGCTGTTACAGAATAGTCTGGCCCTAAATATGAAATATATCTGTAAAGTCTGCTTCTGGCACTTATTGATATTTGGCAAATAGAATTAAAAAAAGGAGCACCTTTGAACCTTTCGCAGACATGCTGGAAGTGCTGAGGAACCAGAAAATTGTAAATGGGTATTTAAACTCTCATATCCGAAGCTCGAAGCTACGCAGAGAGGCGAACTGCTGCGCAGCAAGTAGCTGGAAGTAGTTGGCGGTATGCCGTAACAAGATTATCACTGGGAAGCCACAACAGTGCCTTCAGCCAGGGGACACCTCTAGGTTTTAAGAAGCCTGGCTTTACATGCCTTTATTTTCTCAAGAACTTCATGAAACTCAGGTGAACTTTGCCGTTGCAGCAGCAGCCAGACAAGGAGCTTTTGCGACCCGGTTCTGCTTGCCAGCCTGCTGCGATCAATCTGTGGTGGTCCCGGGCTCTTTGATCTGTATTGCCCGTGCGAAGCGCTTTGCTCATCTGAAGGCATCATAGCTGTGGCAGAAAAATGCATCCAGGTAATGTCTATGCCTTGTGGAAGTGGCAAAGGCCATAACTGCAGGCAGGGAAAAGAAACCTTTTGGTTTCTTTCTGAAGATTCCTTTTGGAAGGGGAGGCAGCATTGTTTTCCAAGTCTACAAACGGCATGTTGAATTTCATAAGCACGCTTAAAACATCCTGCGTAGGTATGGAATTGGGGTAGCTGTGATAAAAGCTGAAGACTGGTGAGGCTGACACGCCAGTGCGTGCCTCTGAGCGAGCGTGCTCTGCGCTCCACTTGGGTGTTGCAGCCTGCTGGAGAGGAGCGGGTGCCTTGGTCCCAGTGTCTGTGGTTATATTTGTGGTGGCTTTGTCAGTTCTGGACTGGGAGGTCTCCAGACTCTTATATCAGCAAAGGGTAGTTGCTATCGGCAATTGCTTCACTGATGGCGATGGATCAGCAAGATGATTAGGAGGGAGCGTCACTTCTGTGGACCAGCTTTGCTGATCCATGTCCCCTTGCGGGCCGTCATGACCAGTAGCATGCACCAGCAGGACCATGGAGGTGATGGGGTTCATTCGTTTGCTAAGCACAGGCCGGTGCAGAAGCCACACCACATCAGGCAGCACGGGCTCCCAAAACGATGTTTCTCCTTGGCTCTGAGGGAGGTGGCAAATGGGATGCAGCCCCCCTACAGACCTTCCCTAAGGGTGCTGCCTGGGCAGCGCTGTGCATTGGCAGGACAGGGTGGTTATTATACTGTCAGTAGTCTGCTCCAGATATTGATTTCACTCTCCTGGGGTGTGGGGAAGTCTTTTTTATTTTCCCTGCCACAGGAGGAATCTGTTTCTTTTCATTATTCTCTGTATATCAGATTCTAGCCTGAATGTATGTAAAGAATAGGTGGTGCAAGATCAATTTTAAGTTTTAATTATTTTTCATCTCTTCCAATGACAAAAGATATATTTTTTCTGTGTGCTTTTCTAATAAAAAGTAGAAAACCTAAGGAATTTTTCAGCTTGAACATTTTGCCTGCTGTCACAGTCACTTTATGTTATAAGGCTTGATGGTAGGGTACAAGACAAAAAGCCAAAAGGAAAGAAAAAAAGAAACAAGAAAAGGGAATACTTTAACAATGATAGTGTTTAAGGTTTATTGTGTGTATTTGATTGCTTTCTTCATTTCATTTTCAGTAAGCAGCATAGAAAGACCATTATGAATTGGCAATTTTTATTTCATTTAAAAACATCATCTCTTTGTTCTTGCTGAAGATGTTGACAATGCAGCTTTTGTTTAGTTTAATTAACTCATGTTACAGTACTGAATTGAAACACACTTGGCATTAAATCAAGTAAAATAATTTTTAGAAGTCTTTTCCATATCCAGAAAATAAAAAGAAATTAAAAAATCAAATCTTCTGAGAAGCTGGAGGAGAAACTGGGTATTTTTAATGGAACATTTTGAAGTGCCATTTTCATTTTTACTTTCCATGGTAGGAATGCCAAAAAATATAAAGTCATGAAATCCCACTGAAAAGCAGATGCTGTGAAGTCATTCTAAGTCCTCATACGTTTGTAATAGTATGACATGATGTTACATGCTTTGTACTTGTGAGCTACAAGGCTTCAAGAGCTTTAAGATACTGATAATACCCTTTTAGCATATGAAAACTGGAAAGATAATGCAATCCATATTTCCTGTGGTGGTGTCCAAGCCTTCTAGGCTTTGGTTTTAGCTGAAATCTCCAGAGAGCCAGTGGTGCCTTATGCAAACAAAATGCATATCTCTTCCAAACCATCTCAAATAACACCCAAGGAAGAAGTGAAAGGAATATGGGAGGCACACTGACATTTTAGAAACTTTTTCCTGTAACATATTGAAAAAGTAGGGCTCGCTGGCCAAGGACTGCACTGTTACAGATGGCATCATAGTTAACAGTGTATCTGGAAATTAGCTTTAGCACCTTCAAAGAAATGGCTCCATTTTTAAATATACTGTATGGCTACAGAGGCGTCTGTTTGAACAGTGGGCTTAACTCCTGTTTGCGACAGTAAGAACTTCAGTCTTAAATTAGAATAGGTCCAGCAGGCCAATGGAGCGCGGGGAGCTACACAAGGAAGGAATTCAATCCCTCGTGGACAAATTTTATGTTCTTGCGCCCTGCCTGCTACAAAAGGAGGCTTCATTTTGCTACGTACTGATTAATTTTGGAATCCTACCTCCTTTATTAAAGTTTATTTATGATGGAATATGCGCAGATCCAACTGAGCTGGCTCTGGGAACTGGAAATTCTGCACTCCCCCTTGCTTACATTATGTATGGACGTACCACGCTGCCCAGGTTGTGGCACTATTTTATAGCTATTTCGTAAACCCAAATGGCCACACGCTTAGGGCAACAGAGAAAGCAACTGCGCTTAGCCAGTGGTTTTCATGACATAGAGTGAGTGGAGTATGGTCATAGCTAAATGTGGAAAAAAACCACAAGTGGTGGGAGTGGGGAGGGGATGATGGAGAGAACCGTCTTACTATTTCAAGTACAGAACAGGAACGAATTCAAAGCAAGCAGCTCATGTCCTAGGATCGGGATCAAAATGTTCCCTCGCTTGTTCCTTTGGAGGAGCAGACAAGCAATGTTGTTGCTTGTCTGTCAGCAGGTTTTTTGCTGTAGTTGTGCCTACTGGTGTGAGTGAGTAGTTAACCTTGTTCTCATATGAGCAGGGTGGCATTTACTCACTCTGCATGCTATCAGGTGGGTCGGGAGGCACACTTTTGAATTCTGCTCTGCGCATCCCTGCAGCCTTGGCTCTGCTGGGGATCTGCTGGGGAGGTACACCGTGCCTTCATAGGTGCCTCCATAGCTGGCGCTTGGAGAGGAGGGCCAGTGCTGTGCAAGGAGGGACTGTTACACAGGAAGGGGGAAGATGTGTCTACAGCTGGTAAATTGAGGTTCCCTTGATAGGTAGGGCATGACCCCAACTGGGATTAAATCTGCTTCTCAGTACTGCAGACCTTGATCAGGAAAAATCCCACCCGATCTCATTCAGATCTTTGAAGCATTACCCCTTCCTCATACCTCTGGATCTCCTCTTCCTTTTTTCTGCCCGTTACTCATAATTTTTTGGCAGCAAGTTTCCTGTCCCCTCATCTTTTCCTAATGTAGTTGACAGGTGAGTGTTCTCTCAGGCTGATCTTGCCATCTGGAATGGTTTTCCTCCGCTTGGTTGGCTTTCATCACATTTCACCTCCAGATGAGCATGTGAGGTCACCACCAGCATACCTGGCCCATAGTGTTAGCCCAACAGCCCAAGCTGACCCTGTCTCTAGTCACCGTGAATTATCTGCCAGGGAGGAAGCTAGCAATTATCTCGCCGCCTCTATCTCTGTGACTGCACTTGCATCTTAATTATGCAGTAGTGGTATCCCAAAGTATTGGTGTGGGAGTGCAGCAATTTGGGACTGCCTGTCATTTAACAAAAAGTTCAGCATCTCCTTTTTGGGGTCTTGCTTGAGCTCTGGAGGTCCTTTGCTAGAGCACGACTGTGTTCATGGCTGCAATTCAACAAGTCCAGCAAAGCAGGTGCTCTGGACGATGCGCTTTGAGTTGCGAGTGCAGGCAACTGCAAAAACACCTGGTTTTGTTTGAGAGATCCCAGAGAAATATGAAGAGTACAGAACGGCATTGTCTTTTACTTACCTGTAGACTTGCTCGGATGCTCGTAGTGTCGTTGTTCCGTACCTGATTAACACTGTTCTTTGCTCAAATGTTTATTATTTTTCTCCCATGTTCAGAATTTAGTTGTGAATTTTTTTTAAAAAAAAAATCCATAGCTTTCTGCAGCAGGCAAATTTCAACCACAAAACCCCCTTCGTTGTTGTTTCACCGGTGCAGGGTCTTTACCCTGAAATGTTGGGACACGTAAGTCTTTTGTCTCATCATTGCCCTTTGCAGATGTGCAGCCGTGTTTGTTTGTTTGTTCCCCAATCACTAGTGTGAAGGGCATAGCTCTGCCGGTAATCATAGCTACCGCAGAGGCCAAAACCACCTTTATTCCATTTACAGCATCCTGTCAAAAAACACTCAATACCTACATTACTTGACAGCCTTTGAAAGATGGCATGTTTACACATTCAGCATTTTCTCTGCGGAGGAAATAAGCAGTCACTTACAGGCTATACCATTCTTCCCTGGGTAGAAAATCAGTTAAACTGTTCTGGATTCTAAGAGGAAAAAGTCAATAATCTTTTCTCCGTTGCCCCCCGGTTACAGCTAACAATGGTATATAGTTAGGGGGTCAGGGTGACAAAGTCACTGCCTCAGCAGCTGGAAAGAAAAAAAATTGAGATTCCCAATTTGTGGCCCAACGCTATCGTGGTTACAAGGTGTTTCATCAGTTAAAACGCGTTCGCTGGATGTGTTTGTATGATCTGTCAGCCTGAAACGTAGCACAAAAGCATCAAATGAGCGCAAACGGAGATACCTCAGGTGCTTCAAAATAAGATGTCACTGTGCTGAAAAATCAGTACCTAACTCCGGCAGCGCGATTCAAGGAAATTAAACTGGCTGATTCTTCCAACTGTCTGGGAAATGGGGAAAATTAGCAGAAAAGCTCACAGACTAAACAGGGAGGTAGTCAGCAGGGCTGTGTCATAGCCTTGGGTGCTGGGACCTGAGCGTGGTGCCTCCATCAACAAAGGACCCAGATGATCCAGAGAGGATGGAAAACTGAGCAGGAGTTGCTCTTTTGAGTGTATAACAGCTACACTGCCTTTTGTTGTGCTGATTCCTGAGCGTTGACAGGCCTCGTGCATGAGAAGCCCAACGTGCATGAGAAGAATGGAAAGGGCTTTCCCTCACTACTGCCTTGCAGGGATCTCTAGGACGTGGGGTGAGGATTTGACCCCTTCCAGCATGGAGAAGGACTCAAGCTTGTATTTATTTCCAGCATGGTCTGATCAGCAGGGTACGAGGGGAGTGGTAAGCACTGGCACAGTGCCTCTCCTTCACTTGGGTTTGGACACTCACGGTTGCTGCAGTCACATCTCAGTTCAGTTGCTGGCCCTGACTCTTGGTGTTTCACTTTGTACATTCACAGTGACTTGGCATAGTCCCTCCCTTGGATATCAGGAGCTCCTCTCTGGTGGTCACGTTGGTCTGCAAAGCTGGCTCTCTGGAAGAGACCAGAGTTGTGCTCTCGTTTTCTGGGGCCTCCTCCTTGGGACGGCAGATCATTTTCAGCTCCTCATTGTAGCTTACAACTACCACACTGGTCTTGGAGTGGGGAAAGTGGCATCCTCTGTGGTTTTGTTTGTCTTAGTACTTTGGAAGGCAGAGAGATAACTGTCCGGTGTGTACTAAGTACAGCTATTCTGGTTGCTTTATTCAATAGCTGGTTTTTTTTAATGCCTGTCTCATCATAAATCTGCTTGCACACATAAACCTGAGTCTTGAACTGCACGATCCGCACCAGGTGAGGCAGTAACCAGATGGTGGTACTGCAGCCCCCCCCAACATCGAGGGCCAGCTGGAGCAGAGCTACTTTTCAGGTAAGAATCCAAAAGTTCGGGTGCTTTTTTAGCTTAGTTTTGAATCTTCTGGCCCTGCAACATGGGCAAGCATGCTTAAAAAAAGAAAAGAAAGAAAAAGGAAAAAGTCCTTAAACAGTATTTCTAATATTGCCTGCTTCCAGCATTACGTGGGACGTGGAGGGGAATAGATTTTCTGGATGCTGTTCTGCTTGCTGATCCAGCTGGCTCTTGAAGTGTGTGAGCATGAAAAGCAGATGATAAGAAATACATATATATCCGATACCTATCTAAAGGAACTCAAGTTATCTTAGAAACTGATATATACAGAGATCGCAGAATCTGCTTGTGAAACTGTTCCCTCTGGCATTAAATGCAGCCAATGTTTAACAGTACTGAATTAAAAGTGTGATAGTTTAAGTCACAGGAACTCTTTCCAGATGAACCTTCAAGGGGAGCCTAGTGGAGAGAGATTCTCGTTGAGACTTGGCCAAAGAGTGGAGTTAGTGCCATTTGTTGTTATCGTAACTGCTGCGGGATATCTAACGACCACACGTAGTCCAGACCTGGGTTTTATATCCGATCCTGGAGATGGCGGCGCAGTGCAACGCATTAGATCACTGTACTGCTTCCTTCTTTTAATGAGGTCTCCCATCCAAGGATGGATATAGCCTGCTCTTGTGCAGCATGCGAATCTGACTGGATCACAGCACACAGCCGCAATAATTGGAGAAGAATCTGTGTGTGGGAGGGAGGGAGGGAAATCAGCTGCACGTATTCGCATCCCGAAGTGAGAGTTAGTGTAGCGCTGCTCTTTGGCAGGGGTTTGGTCACAGCTTTGGGTGCCGAAACCAGCTTGCTCTTTGCTAGCCTGCACCTGCAGCCAGCTGTAGCCGTATCCAGCTCATTTGAGAGGAGAAGGCAGGGGAGGGCTCTTCATTTGGATCGCACCGCAAGTTTGCCCTCTGAACGCGGTGATTTCTCTATAGCTGGTCTTAGAGACGGGAAAAGAGAGATGAGCCTTAACCAGGCCTGGTGAGGCTGGAGCACATCAGCTGCTTGCCATATTGATGAAACACCTGCGGTGTTCGTTCCGAAACCGAAGCGCAGGCTGTTCACCTGTATTGCCAAGTACAACAGAAGCTTCCTTCTGGCTGGCGGGGTGGTATTAATTTAGAGAGCACCATCTGCAGGGCCTTGGAGAACAGGAATCGGAGGAGAGAGGCAGAGAGGTCACCAGAAAAAAAGTCTCGGACTGATCTGGGGGCCTCGCCGCCCCCATCTATTACCTATCATTTCTAATTAGCGGATGTGTCTTGGGGAAAGCTGCTTCGATTCGCTTTCTTGCAGATGCTTTTCTTGCTAAGAGCTGTTGTTTTTGCTGAGCCTCCTAAGCTTGTTTTGGAGGCTTTCACAGGCATTTGGAGCGGTAATGGTCTCAGTGACCCAGTAATTAAAGGAGTCCTGTACCTCCTTGCTGCGGAGAGCTGCCCCTTTGTCCTTCCTCTTTCTTCTCCCTGCAACGCCACTACCAGATGGTCGGAAATTTTTCACCCTTTCAAAAGCTTTGTGGTTTTCCCATCTCATCAAGCATGTCTCAGCCATGCTTAATTAGCTTAAGGCTTTTCAGTCCCTCGTTCCCCCCGCCTCCATTCGCCCCCCAGGAGATCAGTTAAGGACCTGAACAATTTCAATAAAGAGCTTGGAAAGCAAATCCTTAGAGGCTGGGCATAGCTGCGGGAGAATGTGATGTTATTTAGTGTTGAGGACCAGTCGTTTGTTCTTTCTTCTCTTCCTTCCGTCTTGTCTGTCTGTCCTCCCATCCATCCTTCTGTCCATCTTTCCTTTCCCGTTCTTCTCTCTCAGAATATTCAGAGATGCCTCTTGGTGGGTTTGGCAGCGTCTGATGGCTGGTGGTATTCGGAGGAGGGCTGTCATCCTCAGGCCAGCACCAGAGTACTGCTGCTTTTAACCTGTTTTAATCTGTTTAGGTCTGCCTGAATAAAAAATGGCAAACATAATTAGCTAACCAGTGCTAGGAGACTGTTGGGTTGGGTATTTTGGTTTAGGGGTTGGGTGGGTTTTTTTTGTTTTGCTTGCTTAATTCCCAGACTTGTTTGAAACTAGCTTGTGAGCTTTATTTACAGACCAGAGCAGCTGAGATGAAAGCTTGGTTAATTAACAGAAAAATAAATTTGCATCTTGCTTTGTGTTTGACATTGAACAGCATTTGTTTCTGCATTGTCACATACGCACTTTTATTATTAATCTCTGAGCTTTAGCTGTACGACTGCAAATGAGATTTAAAAAAAATAACCAAAACAAAACACAACTCTCTCCCTTCTTCCCTCCCTCCCTATAAAGCAGGAGAGCGAGCTGTTTAGGCATGTGAGGCACAGATTTTATGTGGGATGTCGGATACCTCAGAGGTACCTGTGAACATTTGCCATGTAATTTAATTCGGTGGCTTGTGCTTCACATTTACAGGCAAATGAAAGCACCCAGCCATCAGATGTTTGTATCGCTAAAATTAAATACCTACTAATTCAGCCACTCTGGAGATAAATATTTACATACAATTAAAATGGCTAGCTGTACATACCTGAAAGTGTCCGTGGATGATGGAAAATTGGGCGGGGGGGGGAGGGGGGGGAAGTTCTTCACAAACGTGAAGGATGTGACCGCAATTACTGCAGTTTCCTCCCTGACACTCCCCTTCATGGTATATATAAAGTAGATGTTGTTGGGTGCACACTGCCCGGAGGAGAGCAGCGCTTTACATTAGGCTAGATCGAAATGCTGTTCTTACGCTATTGCAATTCTTGGAAATTTTTTTTTAAGCCATCAAGGGAAATAAAATGCGAAGAGCCTGACTAAACGAATGCACGATGTCGTTCTGTGTCACGGGGAAGGGCTGCAACATTGCTACCTCCATTTGAGTAACTCAGGCTGTTGTTAAACAGAGAGCAGTGCAGCTCCCCCGTGTATTGACATTGCTATTTACAGACCATGTGGTAATCCTTGAAGTGCTAACTGGCTTTTTGTTTGAGAGAGAGATGCTGCATTTTTCTTTCATATTTGTTTTCCACGGAAAGGCATGTTAGTATTTTTATAATGGCTGGTGCTTCGTTGAGCTCCTCTGTGTAAAGATAACAAATGAGTTATGCGACCTGACATTCTCACTGGGAATGTGCTCAGAACGAAGCAAGCCAGTGGCATTTCAAAGTCAGCTTTTAAAGTAGCTGGTTATGTACTTTGTTCATCACAATTGCTAGGAAATGCCATTTCTCTGGTATTTTGTATCTTCTCTTAATTGACTGGAAGGTGGAAGAACCTTTGGGCAAAGACCCCGGGACCCAAAGCACGCATATGCGAAAGGAAATTGCACCACTTGAAGCTGCTC
Source organism: Psophia crepitans (assembly GCA_013399095.1). Lineage (NCBI taxonomy): Eukaryota > Metazoa > Chordata > Aves > Gruiformes > Psophiidae > Psophia > Psophia crepitans. The sequence goes on from VWZZ01000616.1 coordinate 4,386,855, forward strand.
GATGCTTTACTGTGTCCCTATCCTGTCTGATAGCTTGAAGTAGTCAGTCCTGCTGCAGGCTGTGGAAATGAAGCAAGCTCTAACCCTTGGAGAGCACTGCAGCAGGTACAAATTGCTGGGCACACTTCACAATTACTGCATCACTTGTCCTCTCGCTGCGTTGCTGCTGGGAGTTGCTGAGGAGGCATCGCCCGGAGCAGCAGGGGCTCCCCAGCTACTCACTGAGCAGCCCTGCTGCTGTTGATGTGTGTCCCCACGTGGAGAATAAATCAGAGCTGAGAGGATATGTCCGCAGGGACGCTCTGGGGAAGGGACAGGAGGCTGTTCCAGTCCTGGCTGTGCTCAACCGGGGTGGCCGAGGACACCAGAGAGGCTGCTGCCCAGCAGCCCCCAAAGCCTTCACGACAAGGTTTGTGCAAGTTCTCTATTTCTACAAAATACTTTGTCTTTCCTCCAACGCTGTATATCACCAGGAATTTTGTTTTGGCAAGAAGGCAACTCTTTTTCCACATTTCACCGGTTTCTGGTTTCTGGAGACTTTGCAGTTTTGTTGCTATAAACCGTCACGCACTTAAACTGATCGGCCCACTAGCAGCCCTTGAAAGACTGTTTGAAATAAAACCAGCTAAGGATAGAAAACGCCCTTTCCTGAGGCCTGATATTCAAATCACTTTTGCGCTGCCCTTGGGAGGGATGGCCTTTGGTTATAAGCTCCGCTCTATCAGCGGAGAGCTGGCTGCGCGTGACCACCGTGGCAGCACTCCAAGGACTGAACTTTAATGATGAATGTCACAAAACACTGCTACATGGGCTCGCTCCGGGGAAAGTAATTCTGGGTAGGGTATGTGATCTATGTCACCTAGAGTCCTTATCGTTTCTTTCAGCTATTTGCAGAGTTCTGCCGTGTTTGGGCTGCGGAAGGAAGTGCATTAATTCAGAGTTAGTAAACCTGAGGACAGGCAGAAATAAAATGAATCTGAACTTTTAAGCTTGCTATAGCAAACACTCTGTGAGAGCGAAGAGTTGGTAAACTGAACTTAGCAAGCTTGAATTTTGAGTCTATTTTCATTCTACTTTCTATGGTACCATAATTGGTACACTATTAAGTTGTCTCTTGGGTTATGAATTACTACTGTATTAAGGAAATGAAACTTGAGTGAATAATTTTGCTGACAGGGAACATGCAGAAGAATAAGCAGGATCTCTTTAACCGTTAGTACTGTTACCATCATCATGAATCATTACTGCCATATGTCATGCAACACAGTTTCTAAACTTGTGGTGGTAATAGCGTGCAAGGTGCCGTACACGGTTGTCTCTGCCCAAGGAATGCACAGCCTAAATGTCATGGCTCTGCATGCTTATCAGCCTGCTTGGAGCATCCGTTTCATGCATTTCCAACACAGTTGTGCTGCTGTCTTATGTATGTATCATCTGTGACCAGCAGGCTTTCTTCAGCTCCTGCTGCTTAACGAATAGCTCGCTTAGCTCTGCCAGAAATACTTGTTGCATGAATGACCAATGCGCACACTCATAGGGTGGTTCCTGCGAGCTAGTCAGAAGCACTTCCCTCTTATTCCTCTCTCCATGCAAATTTTTTACAAAAATAAAAAAAAATAATAATTTCCTTTTAAATTTGGGAGGTTTTTTACTTTTTAAATTTTTGAAATGGAAATCTGCTAGCTTCAGTTCATAGTTTTGGCAAGAGCCAGTAACATCTCTCTGGAAATCTTGAGCTTCTCAGGCTACGTTTGTATGACTCCCTGAAAACATGATATTTCCCATAAAACTATCTGTTCTTTTAAAAGAAAGGAGAAAAAAAAAAAGTAATTTGATTCAGGAAAAAGGTTTAGTTAAAAAATATTTTGATCAACTCCACATGTGCCTTTCCAGTCTGTTCCCTGTGCAGCAGGACCACCCGCTGCCTGCGGGACGCAGCAGATGCGGTGGCTTTGACGCGGTGTCGAGGCTGCTGCCGACTGCCCGGCTGATCTCCAGCCTGAGCCAGGCGCTTTCACAAGTTTTGACGGTGAGAGGCAAAGCAGCCAAAACTTCTGTGAGATGCCACACCATGTGACATGGCATGGAGACTTACCCTCTCCTCCTCCTTCCCTGTGTTTGAGGTACGTTCGAGGCTTAAGTAAGGTTTTCTTTTATTCAGCTGTTGCATTTTTGCAAGACCATATTCCTCGAACATACCTACAACCTGTGGCTATGGCGTGTAAATGCAGATTGACCTCTGCCGTGCAAATTCCTTGTCAACTTGCAGTGTGCAGTACTAAGTCAAAGTTGGCTTTGCGCAATACTCCCAAATTACGGCAGGTTTTACCAGGCTGAGGATCAGTGGTGCTCAGTGCCCAGGACCCTTGTGAGATTGTCAGTCAGCGCTCGGCATTGTCACAGATACTCAGCGTGAACAGAACCAACCCATTAAGGCACAGGGCTTATTTCTCCCCTGCCACCCCAAACAACCTCTACACCTGATAACTGAGAGGCTGCAGACTTTTAACTTAAAGCACGTCTCAGGTAGGGGCCTCTTTTAGGTGCTCACATTAGAGTAACAGGGTAGCTAAGGAGGCAAGATATTTAGGGTCTGTAGTATTTCAAGCAGATTCTGTATGAAAACAGGCATGCAAGGTGTTTATTTTATTTCCTTGCTTTCCTTATACACGTAAGAAACATTCTGTGCACAGTTGTGGAAAGAAGTTGTTTGAGTCTCCTCAGACTGTCAGATTGATGGGTTTTTAGTGCACTGAAGTGTAGTAAAAAATGGAATCTATATAGCAATATAATGTGAATGTTCTAGACCTTTAAACCTACTCAGGAAATGAAGATATATGTATATATTTAAAGAAACTCAATAAACCTTGTTTTTAAGATTGTGAAATTTACTATTGACAGGGCTGAACATAAACGTGGTTCAAGGCCAGTGACTTAATTCTAGGTGACACCACTCCTAATCCTTTATGGCTGAACCCTTCCATTTTATCTGTGACGCTGGGAAAACGTCTGTCAAGGCTGAAGTCACTTGCACCAGGGGATTAGCAATTTTTGCATTCTTTTGAAAGCTCAGTCGTTCCCATGAAAGTAACAGACACCGAGGCATTCGTGGGGCACACTGTGGGCAGTGGCAATCTGTACAAATTCTTGCAGACCTGGACCATAGTGCACATCCGTAGCCTCTAATTCTGACCCTCGTGCTATCTACTGGCAAAAGCTCGGTGTTGTCCTCCAGCGGTGGGTACTCAAGGGGAGGTGAAGAGGGGAGATGGTGCTGCTGGTTGACCCAAGAGTGGAATCACTGTATCAACCTGTTTTTTCTTTTTTTTTTTTTTAAAAAGCCCGGAATAGTTGAAAGCTGTATAATGAAAAGGCTTTGGGCATCTGCAAGTTCATGAGCTAAGCAGCTCTTCATTATGAATAAATCATAAAACGTGGTCCAAATCCAGCAATCTGAAGGAGTTTAGCTTGAGGAAATGCTTTTAATGTGTGCATGTCATCCGCCTTTAGCAGGACAAAAGTCTGCTGCTATCAACTGCTAATACAATTATTCTCTTCTGGCTTAATTGGTAGAGGTCTTGACTTTGGTGCTAAGATCCCAAGTATAAGGCTTTACATTTTCTGGCACCGCATAACAGGGGGAGGGCATTACGGGAACGGCTAAGTACTGTGGCGTGCCAGCCTGGGTTTCGGTACTTTTCTACAGCACGTGGCATTTCTGAGTATCCCACAGTACTGACTCCTGTATTCTGGCTGACCTTCAGGACACCTCATTGTCAGGAACCCCTGTTAGCCGTGAATTATTAAGAGGATTTTGGGAGATGTTAGAGACTTGCTCGATAGCTTTGAGGAAAATTATGTACCTAGTTAGACTCAAGAGTCTGCCAGTTTTCATGATAGACACTGGTTTTATGAGCAGTTCCGTAAATTCTGTTGTTGGAAATAGAAGGTAAAAGCCATGTTGTTAGTTGTAATGTCACTGAGCTTTCTAAGCATGGGTTAGAGAGGTGGTGTCATCCTCAGTGCAGTGAGAATTGGCACTGAATTTGGAAGTCTCTGTTCAGGATCCGAAATGGGTGGCCTGATTTTCAAAAATGCTGAGCACATCCCAAACACCTTATGAAGTGAGACCCTTTGAAGCCAGCTGGAGCTACTGGGCACTTGGAGCTTTTGAAAATCACGATCTCAACTCTGTTTTAAAGAGCTCCTAATGTTAGTCACCTGTATTTTTGAAAATACTGACCTATGTCTGCTGGCATCTAGAACAACCTCTGTGTTAAAAGAGTGTTTGATGGAGAGAGGGGATACCATTTCCAGTGCTAAAGGGAAAAATCCTGGTCTTTTTGAAAGCATGTTCTCTGATAAGAAACATATTGAGACAAAATGGAAAATTCCCCCCTCCCTCCCATTTTTTTTTTCTTAGACTTTTGTTCAGACTCTGTGCTATGTGGTTTGTAATTTTGGCCTCTGGTTCCTATTTGATGCCTTGAGATAGAACAGGAGTTTGAGGAATCTTCACTAATTTGGAGTAAAGACAAGATGGTTGACCAAAAAATGTGCCTAAGCTTTCCAAATTACTTGCTCCAATTTTTACCCAAAGTAGCAGTAATGGTCTGGTCATAAGCCAGCCTTGATCTAACTTGCTATTTGAATTTACTTTCTTCTGATAAAAAAATCTCTGGCATGTGTTTTCTGTGTGAAACCTGGAGTAAATTTCTGACCCCTTGTTTTCCTGCTTATAAAGTTGCCAGTGTGACCCGTAACAGCAGGATGGACCTCTTCAAACAGTGGAAACAAGGTTGTATAGGGGAAGTATTATTAGGAGTAAAGCTGTCTGGGAGACAAAAAGGCCGCCAGTACTTGCCCCCCTCCACTTAGGCTGAGCTGCAAATCTGGTAAATCACTGGACCTGGGTGTCAACACTGGTAGATGTCAGAGCTGAACCTGACTGAGGACTTCTCTGGAATGATTTACTGTAGCTCTAATGCTGGCTTTTTCTTGTCCTTGGCTAGTGAGTCTTTGTCTGGGGTCCTGAAGAAGAAAAGCTACCCCTCTCAAGTATCCTGCAGTCAGAAAGCTGTTTTGGGGGCTGTCTACTACCTATTTTTTTTAGGTAACTCACAAGAAACAAAGTGGCCTTCCTCCAGACCCCATTGTGCTCAGGGTCTTTTCCCAGACTTTTTCCCAAACTACAAAGTGAAGCCATCTCCATAGCTAGAGACTAAGTCAGGGGCAGCACAGGGAGTGAGACTCTCTAAAATCAAGAAAAAGGGAAAAAGAAAAAAAAAAAAGGCAAACAAACAACAACACCAGCAAAACAAAAACAACAACCCCAAACAAAAAAAAACCAAACCACAAAAAAACCACCAAACTCTGGATGTTAGGTTACTGGAGAAAGGAAAGAAATGTTCACCTTAAAGCAAATAAGCCAGCTTTTACAAAGCTGAGATCAGCTGGGAAGTACTCCGAGCTGTGTGAATGGGGAACAGGATTATGGTTGTTAGTATTCTTTGCATTATGTTATCTAAATGTAAATTCCTGTCTCTGATGTAACATCCTAGTTAGACCCTAGAATTTATGAACGAAACAAAGGAGGAAAAGTGAAAAAGTTGAGAAGAAAAATCTGCAGCTCTGTCTTTGTGTAATTCTTACTGAGCGCTGATATAAATGGAAGACAAATCAAAGGCAACAGTAGCGCCGCGCATTTTATCTCACACCCTGTGATGCATATTAGCGTTGTTTCCCATTGTGAGCCAGAACGAACATTTACGACTTCAGAAAACACTGCATAATGGCTCTCTGCAAGGAAGAGAAGCGAGCGTACGACTGCCGGTACGGACACTTGCTTTTTCCTGGCCTAAAAATTGCTTTTCTGGAAGCTCTGTTGCAGGCAAAATTTTTCTACCCCCACACTGAATTTTGAATTTGGCCTTAAAATTTTCTCCCAAGAAATAGAGCAAATCAACATCAGTGATTTGGTAATGTAAATCCAGTCTTTAGCCTTGCCAGGAAATAGCGGCCAAGCCAATCACGGTGTGCAATACACTCCTAAGCTGCAGATGATAGCGCCCAGGCTGGTGGATGACTTTTCTACAAGCAACCCACAGGAGTCATCTTTTCCGCTGTGCTTTTCAGCATTTTGGAAATACTCTTGGTTTCATGGGAGAAGGTATGAGGAGGATGAGTGGGTATTTCATGCATTAAACACCAGCTACACTATCGTTGGCTGGCTCTGCACCTCCCTCGCTCCCCGGAATGTCAGTGGTAAAAGCTGATTTTTAAGACGTATGATGGAAATGGGTAGAAGACCACGATTGCCACCATGGAGCTGAAACGCCCGCGGCAGTAGCTGGGTTGTTCTTTTAGGCTTGTCTCAGTTTGGGAGTAGGCGGCACACAATTCCCTCTTGCAGAGCTGTGGTTTAGGGATTTTAGTCCTCTCACAGCTTATTCCTGTCTGCTCTGTGCTGAGAGGAGGATGTGGTTCCTGCCTGCTGGCACAGGGCAGCCAGAAGTAGATCACGCCTTGTTCTGATGTAGTTGTGCTGTTTCCTGGGGAAACATCTTACTCCACATCATCATCATAAAATTTGGTTCTTTTATTCGTCCAGTTATAGGTAGAAATTAAAAATGGCATCCACGCTTGAGATACAGCGCTTGCAATATGCTTGCTTTCCCTTCCATTCCTTTGAGGCTGGCTAGTGTTGGCTCACTCCCTGCTCTAGAGGAGGATGCCAGGCTTTCACCAGAGAAACGAGGGCAGCAATCAGCATTAATGCTATCCCGTGACAGCGAAAGCCACGTGAATCTCCAGAAGCCAGACTTCAGCGATAGCTTCTCTCCTGGAGGCGCATGGCGCTTCCCGAGCAGGATGAGGAGGATCACCTTGGGTAATACATCCAGCACCGCCATCTATCACTCAGCTCTTCCCTCCTTTACAGAGGGAAAGCAACCCTCAGCCATTTATTTATGAAAAATTGCTTACTGCCCTTGAATATAAATATATACACACAGGTCTACCTGCGTCGTTTATTTAAACATCTGTTATATTTTGATCAGTCACCATTCAGGTCCGAAACAACAGCCCCGATAACGGGAACAGGTGAGGAGCTCAATAGCAAAATCAGTCCTTTATAGCAGATTTGGGTTTATCACCATGTAGTTAAAGCTGACTGTAAAATTTTGGCTTTGAAGGAGTCGGAGCAGATCTCAGGTCTTAAAAGAAAAAAAAAAGGGGGTGTGTGTACACTTCTTTAATTGTTTTTGAAAAATGATCATCATTGAACATGTGTCTCAGTAGTGGAAAAGTATGGTGTCATCTGTAAGGTATTTGTTGTTGAGTGCTGCCAATTAGTATTTCTTTTCAAGCAAATAAGTTCAGTATTATGTTCAGTTTGTTTTTAGGAAGGTAGTAGGTTTCTAAAAATTGAAACAAAGTGCTTGGTCAAGAGGTGATGAGCCTTCAGAAATGCAAGCACTCTTTCCAAAGAGCAAGACTTTTCAGCCAGGTGTGTTGTATATTCCACCTCTGGTTATCCAAGTTTTTATTGAGGTTTGGCTTTTGGTGCTTGGAGATTTTTAATTGCTTTTTATTTTTCATGCTGGCTGTTGTATCTTTGTATCACAGAATGTTTGAAAAATGCAGCGTACCTGTAAGGTCATATCCATTAACAGAACTTTGTTGAACCTTATGTTCTTCTCCTTGTCGAGAATATTGTGTTTTATTTTAAACTGCAAAATTTGGGTTGGGGTCTCTGGATAAATAGCAGGGAGGAATCTTTCTCCAACACTGTATATTGTTCCTGGTAGATCTGTACACCCTCCTTATTTACCCTTCTGCTGCTTTCCGCTGCTACTTTGAAGCTCATTCTTCATATACTTGGCAATAGTCTCCTTGAAAAGCAATTGAACAGAATTTTTTCCAAGGCTACTCTTTGACTCAGCAGTAATCTCTTTCAGAAGCAGTGACCCCAGAAATAAATGGATGCAGCCATAAGGATGAGCATCCCTGCCTGTCCGTTATCAGAAACTCGGGCAAAGCCTCCCTTTGTCCTGGGCAGATGGCGCGCTTTTTCGTCCCGTCGTCCTCTCTGCCATGGCCGGGAGCGGAGACTTGGTAAAAGATAAGGGTGCTTTTCTGGAAGGAACTTTTCCAACTTCCCATGATTGAGCATTTTGCTGTTTGTGCCCTCAGAGATTCTTACCCTGTCCCTCCCCACCCTTTCCTTAGAATGTCTTCTATAAATACTGTTCCTGTTCACTCCCGGCACCCACCTAGTTCTCATGCCAGCTGCTCAGGGCTGCGCACTGACACGGTCTCTTCTTGGTATGGCTCCTTTTGAGGGAAATGGAAAGTTTCTTTCCCTTTTCTGAAATAAGTAGTGTGGTGTTCTGACGAGATGCAGGACCTCTTCGCTTTCACAGAAAATACAGTGATTATAAGATTAAAATGGAGTAGGGGCACACTGCGTGTGCTGAGGGAGAATCCAGCGGCAGCACGAGTTATTGGGTTGTTCATGTTGGAGGGAAAAGCAAGACCTATTAAAGCCGTTGGGCTCCTGGATCAGTCCTTCAAAATTAAAGACCGAGTCCTCAGCCCAGATTAGTGGCACAGAGAGGAATTAAACTTGCCATACGAGGACAGCTGGAGATCAACTAGGTACGTGGTAATGAACGTAGTGAGTACGCGGAGAAAAAAATTCTGTGATGGGAGCAGAGGAGCAGGTATCATTCTGGGAGCTGACGTTCGTTCGGCAGGCTTGCTCCCAGGGCCAAGGAATTAGATAAAATGTTTCTGAATGCCCACACATCGTTCCTCCTGGTAAAAGGTGAGCCTTAGGAGACCTGGAGATTTCCCGTGGCTTACTCAAAAGGGTCCTGCAGTGCTGTAATGCCTCACGCCTACACAGCTTTTTAGGATCGGGAAGCTTGTGGTTGGGAAGTGAACCAAATCACTTAGAAGTTTCAGGAGCAGTTGAAGGTGGCAGAGGAAGTGACAGAATGGGAAAGAAAGGTAAATAGCCGTGCCATTTCCGTTCAGAAAGCCTTCACTTTTCATAATAGCGCTGAGCACGCTATCCGCCTTATTTGTAGGCAGGGAAATGAAGCACGAGGGCTTTGGAAACCGTTCAGGACAGATGATCTACTAGTCTGAATACAACCAGGCAACATTTTAGTTGTGTTAACAGCCAGAGATTGAGGAATGCGAGGAAAGCTTCTGGGTGCTCCATTTCAGACGTTCCCTGCTGCAGGCGTTTTTTCTGATGAGAGGTTTCGCAGAAAGAGTGTCTAGAAAGCAGCAACGTGGCCTCTTACACAGCTAAGGCTTTGTCAGATAAAAAAGAAAAAATCAAATAGGGCTTTCCTTAAAATGATATGCCCTTGTATTCATGGGGAGCCTGCTGTGTGCAGGTTTATCCTGTTGTTAGAGAGAGACAAAAGACACAAAGAGCTCCTGATGGGCATTAGCGACTTTAGAGACGCCCAATTTGTATGGGTCTTCTGGACCATATTGCTGAGAGACAATCCTCACTGCACTCCCACTCCCACCTTTAGGGAAAAGGAGGCATAATGAGATTTACTAAGAGTATGTTTAATAAAGGGCTGGAAGGGGAGAGGGATAAGCGGATCTTAGACACTTTAAAATCGCGTTAAAAAAATTGCGTTTCAGCTTGAGCTGGAAATAACAGTGGCTGGAAGCGGTGCGATGCCTTTGGGTGCAGTTGCGTGCACAAACACAGAGAGCTGACATGATGCACGCTGCACTGGACGGGGAGCCTCGTTGTGCCGGGTTACTCTGGGAGACAAAGCCAAAATGCCAAAAGGGAGGGTAAACACTCCATTCAACGACGGAGGGGCTGCGACGTGAATCCTGACAGCCCACGTGTGGCTTTAAAAATGATGCTCAGTGCCTTCAAAAGCCCGGCAAAGCTAGCTCCCTGAAAATTTGCATCCTCTAGCTTCCTTTTCATCTCTCTGGTACCTAACTGCTGGATTTTTTTAATGTTGTTTTTTTAATTGAGATAGAATATTCCCGATTTAATAGATGGGGACATTTGTTGTTAACGAAGCCGAGCTGAAGAGCGAGAGGCACCTTTTCAGCAGTTCCATTCCTGCAGGCTGGGCACTGGTGTGCTTGACCTGTGCGTTGCAGAAGGATAGCAAGGGGGAAAACTGCCTGACGACTGGAACGTGACGAAGTACAGGCAGACAGCGACTGCTGTGTTGTTTTTTTTTGAGCCCCGAGAGCATCAGGTTGAATGGTTTTGCATATAGAACCATACAAGAAGATAGTGTAAACGTTTGATGTGGTAGAATCAGGACTGGTCAAAAGGCTCAGTCATCGATGGAGGTGTCGAACTCAAGTCAGACTGAAGCCTTGTATCATGGACAGCTTCTGTTCCTAAGTGTAGCAGCATTTGTAATGCCACTGAAATACAGCAGTAAACAAAGTACATGAAGGCTTGATAGTCATATTAATAAAGAGCTAAAGTGAAATGACTGGAAAGAAGGAAAAAAACAGCTCTGGCTATTTGCAGAGCAAGAAAAATGGAACTGGTTTTGACAGATAAGACAATCCAGCTCTGGGTCAGAACAGCTTTGTCCGTCTCTTCTGTTGCTGCAGATGAAAAATAGTGCCTTCAAATTTTAACAGAGATTTGGATTCTAATGAGTCTCTGTCTCTCAGAGGCGCCCAATTAGGGGAAGCATATTTAGAGCTAAACTCAAAATAATAAATTTTATTCAGTGGGTACGAATTGGGGAAATCTGGATCATTCAGGATAGCTTCAATGTGGTTTTTATATTGCATAACAAGAGGTGATTTTTTTCAAGGTATATAACGTGACTAGAAGCAACTGCTCTACAAATCATTTATGACTAATGAATTTCCCCAGGTTGCGAATTGTCCATGGACAGGATAGTATTTTATTGGAATTCCGGTGGCATCACTCAGAATCGCTGGGCAGACACGTTATGGGAGTAATGACCTTGCCATTTTGCCTGTAAAAATAGAAGTAGTTGTCTGCAGCGTTGTATTATTGATAACCCTTTTCTGCCTCGAATATTCAGAATGATCCTAGGGCCAGGATCTTCCACTTAGTTGCAATACTTCTAAAATTGGGGAATTTTTAAGGTTTAAGTTATCTTGGTGTTGCATGATTGCACTGACAGAACTCATTTATGCATGAAATCTGGAGGGTTTTTTTCTGTTTCTCTTTTAAAGCTAGTCCACAACCTTATAACAACGTAGGAACTAACAGCAGACATCCAGATTTGTGACTCGGGGCCCATCCGACACTCCCTTACCCAAGCTCTGTGTGAGGACCCTGCCAAGGCTGATCTCGAAGGTCAGGCTCTCGAAGAGCCCGGTCTCCCAGGCTGCCTCGGCAGTGAGCCAGGAGAACCAAACACCCTGCAGTGGGCAGCTCAGAGCAGAACCCCTGTTCAGGCACCTTCCAGGAATGATTCATCGATTCTTGGGGCACTGCATTGGGATTTTGCTTTGAATTACCTCGGAGAGGAGCCTGTCTCTCTTTCCTGATCACAAAGGTACTCTTCAGTACACAGCAAGGCCTGATGATCGGGTAAAAAGTGAGCTTTATGGATTGCTCTGTGTTACAGCTTCTAAGCCTGCATACTTGCCTGCTTTATCACTTGAAAGAGATGTAAACCTCGTGCAGAGGAAGAAGGAAGGTCACACTTTTTACTGACTGGGATTTATCAGTGGTGTGGAGGCTAGATATCTGACCTCTGCACTCAGGCACTTTTAAAATTGATGGTAACGTACTAACAACCACAACATCTTCATGGTAATCTTGTGAATCTGGAAGCACATTTCTCCAGAGAAAGAACAGCGTGTTAGCCGTAACCACGTGGAACTAGTGACAGATTGTGACTATAAAGGAGAAAAAAGATGAAATAACAGTACAGAGATTTCTATTTTCCTGGTACGTATTTGTCTTCTGCTTTTCAAAAGGCTGGGAGCCCTCTTTGCTTGCGCCAGAAGCCTGTTGTCGCTTAGCACTAAGCTGGTTGTGTAACCAGCCCGCAAAGGGTTCAGGTAACCAGCTCTGTCAGGACCGCAAGTGGAAATGGTAATTGAAATTGAAAGTAGTGTCTCCCAGGCTCCCTTCCTTTTGGTGGCTCTCGACTCCTACTCGGAGACCTGAAATACCTCTCTTGTTTGTGCCCTAACGTGAAGCAATCAAAGCAAGGGACTGAGGGGAGGCCTCCAGAATAAATTGGTTGCCAAGGCGGTTCTGGTATTGATCGAGTTCTGCTCTTTATGTGCAATGGGCTTCATTTCTGCGTGGCACTTGGTTTTATTGCACAGCGGGGAAGAAGCTTTTTCCATAATACCCTTTCCACATGCGTGGCAGTGTAGTGAATGCTCCTGTTCCCCACGCACATCAATAGAGAGGGAAGAAATAAGGATTTATATTAACAAAGTTTAAAAATCTTCCCAAAAATTGGACAATATAATGTGCAAGCCTCCTCCCAAGGTTTTTGCGGTGGCGCTTGACTTTGTTAAGATTTAAAGTATCTTCTGTCTTGTTTGTCCCTGAACGTTGTTTCCCGCTATCATTTTCATGCTGACAATATCCAACAATCAACATAAGCTATAAAAAACCCACCTGATATGGCCCTAATCCCCTCCTCGAAGGGATGGGGAATCAGCTACTCAGACTTGGAAAGAAGGTGAAAATGCAGAACACACGTTAGTGCCCGTCTGACAATGGTTAGGGCCCTAAACCTCTCTAAAAGTAATTTTGCAAATTTGCCACTGCTGCTGTTAATCTTTCCAGCCTCTCTCTAGGGCTGCCCAGTCCGAGAGGCAAACCTGTAGCTTTTGGTACCGAGGGGCCTCGACACCTTCTGCTTTCGTCTCTGAAACGATAGTCCTAATTAGCGCGTGTGTGCACACGCATGCCCAAAATGTCATGTCTTTAATTAGGGTCTGTCTTCACCTAGCGCTGTTCCAATAATCCTTTGTGCCTGCCAGCTGCATGAGAGATTTCTGAACCCAAAGCGTGAAACCTTTTGGCGGCGCGGTGAAGCCAGGCTAGTTAATGGGAGACATTGGGATAGGGCCTGGGAACTTCACAGGGGCGCCTTTAGGAGCTGACAACAGCAGAGCGAGTAGGTAGGTACCTCTAGCTGTTAGAGAAACCGGGAGCAAAGACGTAACCCGTCGTACCGTACCTGCTTTATTGGGCTAACAGGCGGTGTTTTAGAGGAGGCAAAGTCGGACTCAGCGGCATCAGCTGCCGGTCTCAGTGCGTTGGTGTTCAGCAGGGATCCCGAATCCCTACATCAGACATCTGAGTATCTTGATGGGAAAGGCTGCATCCTCTGCAGGCAGTACTTGTGGTGGGAGGGTTGCTGGTCCAAAATTTTGCTTTTCATAGAGCTGCTTCCTCCAGCAAATTGAAATATAGCACGACCCAAATTTCATTGTATCTTCCTTGATTAATGCTTTCGTAGTCACCCAAATTGCATATTGATTTTGCTAAAGGAAGTCAGGCAGGGATTTTGAACTTACCTTCTCAGCCTAGTACTCTACAAGCTCCTGGCGTACGTGTCTGCTTCCACGATGGGGTGACCTGGGTTCAACACTTGTATGAGTGAAAAAGAGCCATGGGCAAGTGCTGGGAAAGCTGAGGCCTGTTGGTGCATGAGAAGGCTCAGGAGAAAATCGCGCTTGGTCTCCTGAATTCCCCAGAGAAGCCTCAGGGATTTGATGTGCCTGCAGAGGGGCTGTCTCAGGCATTCACTGACACACGGAGTTCACCATCACAGATGTTTACAGGCAGTTTGTTTGTACAGGGAGATGTTTTACACCAGTGTGGAAGAGGTGGAGCTGGTGATATGAAGGATTTCTGCAGTATGAGCTGTCAAAACGATGGGTGACTTCTCCGTCGCTGTAAAGTCATCCGTTGCACTTTCCCCCACGCTCCCTAAAATGGATAACTGAGCTTTCTGGTTGCTGTTTTTTTGTTGGTTTCTCCATTTGCTGGGACCTTGTTTTAGCATTTTGATGCTTGGTAGGACCATAGGTAATGCACTGGAAGTTGCCTGTGAGAGTAGTATTGCCAACATAGCACGCACAGAGGAGACTAAAATCTCCGTGACCATCTGTTGGCTTGCAGATATGATTGGAAGGAAACGCTGAAAACCTCAGTGGTAGGTACATGCTTATGGACAAAATAACTGTAATGCACTGAAATGCATTAAAAATTCCACTCTAGACTTCCACAGAAAGGAGAAGGAAGTCTTTGTGGGACTGTGAATTTGTAATCTCTGTTGCTGAAGAGGTTAATGATTTCAGCTCTAAGAGTAAACCAGATTTGAGATGTCTCTGTCCTTGCTATGCCCAAATGTCTGGATCGCTTAGCAGTCAATAGCTTGACATCCCGTAGTTCAACCACAGGGTAGGTGCAACAGGCTTTATAGCAGCCTCAACAGCAGAGAAGTAGCACGATGGAAATAAACTAAAAATTGGCTTCTTGGCTCTTTGAATGGCAAAATATTAGGAGAAATGTGTATGAAACAGCAAAACCACGGGGGGTTTTTTTTTCCATTTCATTTACTGTTAGGAGAATGAATCTAAGCTTTCAGACAAGCCTGAGGCAGAAGAGATAAAAAAAAAGTTGAGTTACAGTGATAAAATGTATTTTCCTAAATTCAAATTCTAGTTTGTGTCTGACTACCCGGTATATTTGAACTCTCACTGTGTCTCTATTTTTATTCTGCTAGCTAGAGAAACTTTCTAAGTGTGATTAGGTCCCCATCATATGTTGCACTTTTTTTATGAGCCGAAGGGTTTCTTCAGATATTATGAGAAAAGAGAGGCAGAAGCACACACTGTGGTTTTAACAATCCCAACTAGAAAAGAGTGCGGATTGCTACAAATATTCAAACATTTATTTTCCAACCATGTTCCTCCCCCTATATCCTCTGGCCTTTCCTCTGATGACTGCTGCTGTACAGCAGCAGAGTCTAGAAAGGTAAGAGCGTGCCAGAAGATAAAGGGGAAAAAACCAAAACAAATAAAAAAAAAAAGGCATATGGAGTCTGAGAATTACACATGAATTGCATACTGTAAGTATTGATTTTTTTCCTTCTTTGGCTTGTCCTATAGAGATGCAAGGGAAAGAGGAAACTTCTGCGGAGCCTATGAATGTTGACCTCGCATGTGAAGCAGCGGACGTTTCAAATAAGGATGGTATGTTGTTTTAATATTTTAATTGTCCTGAAGCAGAAAAGTAGCATGCCTTTCTGGGGTTTGTTTGTGCACTTCCCCCAAAAAAATAGGAATTACGTTTATAACTCTTCAAGTGAGTCATCTTGAGCATTTACACACTCTCTACTGTCTTGAAAGTCTGGTGGAAGTACCTTTTGGTGCCGTAGCCCTGCTTTTCTCGTTGGCTGGGTTTATGTGTTCAGTTGGTGTGTTCAGTCTGCTTGCCCTTTAACTAAATAATATTTTAGGCCCACTGTAAGTTTGGTCTGGATATCGAGTTGGCCGAGATGTGTACAGTCTCACACAGGAGGCAGAACATAATATTTTTAAAATTTCTGTGCTAGTACCCGGCTCCATCATGCATTGGCTGTATAACCGCTCTGAACCCGTGTGTTGGCCGCCTCCTAGCTCAGAGCTGATTTCCCTTCAGGACCTAGAGAGTCCCTGCGTAGCTCAGTCAGGTGGCAGATGGAAGTTCTCTCCCCAGAACATTTATTATTGATAAAACTGATGTGGTGACCCAACAGCAGTTGCGGTCAGGTCTGCAGACGTTATCAACCTGAATCTCCTCACTTGGAAATGGAAACTTTTTTTTGCTATTGACCTCGGTGAGCAGATGACCCAGCTGCCTGGCAAAGCCCCGGCAAGGGCTGAGTACCAGGATGCTGTGCCAGCTCTGCTGTGCCTGACATATTCATAAACAAACAACAAAAAAAAGTTGGCTTTCTAGGCTCTTCCTGTGTGTAAAGAAATACTGGATGGAATCAGGGTCCTGGTGCTTAGGTTTTGGTGAGGCAAACCCTTTATCACTCCTCTAGTTATGCTCTTACAGCTTAACAAACCTGCCTAAGGGGCTTTCTTGGTTTGTAACCAAAAGGCCCTCTTTACTGCTCCAAAAGGCAGTGCTTTTGGAATTGGGGTTCCAGTCCCCATTTTAATATCATGGAGTGGAACCTTCTCTGTAGCAAAGACTGATTTTTTTGATTCCTCCTTTAACCTCTTCAGCACTGATGTAGTATAAATGCAAGGCACGCTTTTTTACATCTCAAAGACAAAACAATTATATTCTTTTTGATATTAGTTATACGAAAAATCTAATGCTGATTAGGAAATCTCTGATGTCAGATCGTGCTGCAGCGTTTGAATCAGCGGCTGATTTAGATACTGACCTGTAGGGAAGTTTTTTTCAAGAATAGGGAAGGAAAGCACGCATAATGGATTAAAAAAAAATAAAAATACTAGAGATGTTGCTATTACGAGTAAGTGTACAGAATAAAGCCAAACCAGCCTTCTCCCCTCATCCCCTGAACAAACCAAGCAGAACCCTGTAGTCACATTAAAATATTTGAATTTCAGATCCCTGGAATGGTCCGGGCTACTTAGTGAACACAAATCCAAATTTACTAAAAGAATATCTTAAGGGGCTTCCCACTAGAAACAGAAGGGATTGCATAGCTCCTGTAACGTGTGCCGCAGCGCAGCTGGATCCGCGGACAGCTTCTGAAATGGCAGTCGTGACAGGTTTCCGTGTTTCAAATCTTGCTTATCCTGTAAGGTCTTCTACATATAACTCATCTTGTAGCTTCCTTTTCTGTGAACTTTCTAAGTTATATGCACAGACAGGAAACCGGTGTTTGCTAAGGCTGCAGAAAAGTCCTCTGCGATTCAGAGAAGTCTTTGTTTCTCTGCGGCTTAAGTTGCTATCGGGACTGTGTTTCAGGGCGCTTTTTCTTGCGGACGTAAATTATGTGTTTGAAAAAATCGGAGCAAAGGAACGTTCAAAAACGTCATGCTCTGTTTTATCTGAAGGGTTAAGTCTTGCTGAAAAAAAGCCCTACAATTTTTAAATGTTCTGGGTACTAGTCAGATTTTTAAAAAGAAAAAAATGTTCCATCTGACAGTATTTTTTAATGGAAATTGCCCATTTTTTTCTCTGGTACCCTTCCTTCTGCCCCAGGAGAGCTCATCGCTTCGCAGCTGAAAGCACAAGTGTATATCACCAAGTACCCTTGGCAGCCCGGCTCTTGTGTTTTAATTTCATGTACCGTGTCACAGGGAAAAGTGCTTTAGAAATGCAGCGCGTTTAGACAGCTCAGGTGGATTTTGGTATTGGTTCATCTAGTGGGCAGGGCTGTAACAGTGATATATTTCAGAAATTACTGTTATTTGAAGGCAGGGTGTGATTCTCCATCAGGAAAGCTGTCAGAGGGTGCGCACGTAAGCCTGAATAGGGATGTGGATACAGGGATACAGGTTGCTGCTGGCAATCGCCATCGGAGCGAATATCCAGGGGCGGATATTTAATTTCTTGTACCCAGGATAGATTTGCTGATAAGTGTTTTTTAAAGATGACAAACCCTGCTTTTGGCAATTGATTTCCTAGATCCTGTTTCCCTGCTAGCAGCCTTTTTTCTTCTCCCTCCCTACCCCCCTTTTTTTTTCTTCCTACGCCACCAAAGCTTCAAAAATTACTAAGGTAGATGTTAGTTTCCAGCAGGTATTAGGCAGATCAAACTCTTCACTCCTTTCATAATGGAGTTACTCATTCGCCTTTTTTTATTTCAAGCCTGTGGAAAGCTGCATCCTGACTTGCTAACACAATAGAAAAGAAAAACACGAAGGCAGTGTCAAACCTGAAATTTCCTATTTTCTTTTTATAAGCTTGAGCAGGCTGATGAATGCACCATCAGCAACCTGACCTTCACGTGATTCACCAAAGCAACGTAAAAGCAAGATCTCAGCAGCTAACACCCTCGTGCTTTTTATGGTGTTGATGTAATATCCAAGAAACAAGTAACCACCAACGGGCGCACGTGTTTCATCACCACGTAGCGGGTTGAATTCAAGATAGATGGATTTCTTTCTAAGCAGTCTGGAGATATAGCTGAACGTGCTATAGCCAAGTTCGGTGGATGCAAGGGGTGGGGAACACTGTTTAGGAAGCGGCTGAAGAAATATGTTTGAAAGTAAGAGTCTGGCTGAGCTCCTATTTAAATCAAGACGGTAACATTTTGGTGTCATCTCCTGTCCAGGTCTACAGCATAATATCCTGGGGTTGGGAAATACGCTCGCTCTCTCGCAGATGACTCTAAACTTGGTTTTCCAGTCTCCCGTTTGCCTGTCTTCTCTACTTAGATGTTACGCTGTGACTCCTGGCTAGCTGACCTTTAAGCACGTAGCTTTCTCGCAGAGGAGAGGCAGGATACGTTGCCGCCGATGCGCATCCACCGGGTCAGCAGCAACTGTAGCGCTTTGATGGATGCAGACTATTTGCTGGGTCATTTCTGCTCCTCTGGCGAGGAACTTGCCTGCTTGCAGGGCGAAAATCCTCCCCTGGTCATAATTTGAGAGCTGCTAAGCAGCTCACAGATTGAGAGAGGAGGTGCAGGCGAGTCCTCCTCAACGGCCCAGAATTTAAGGGAATACAGACAGAGAGAGCGCAGAGGAATGTCTGTTTCCATTGCACAGAAACGCCCATTTCTGGAATGAAAGCTGTGAGTTTAGGAGATGTGCAGCCTCCTCGAACTTCAGGTGCTTTGCTGAGCTGCTGGCTGTTGTAGCGTATTACAGTAACTGCAAGAAGACCGTTAACATAAGTTAGCAGTTTAACACCTCTAACAACGTTGTTTAGCGGGGAAAAGGCCAGTTCTGGCTTGCGATGCGATCGGATGTAGCACGCCCAAGGCTGACGACATTGTTCTGACACTAACTTGCGCTGGGAGGCAACGGGGGCTGGGAGTCGCGTCCCCGCCGTACCCGGTGGCAGCTCGTCCATCTGCTTTTGCGGTAGGTGCTTCACTGCTGTGTTATCTCCTGGCTGAACACAGAGGATTGTGTAGGTGGCCTCACAGTGACATCTGTTGTTGGGGTTCACCCAGTCGTCTGCAGAAGCTTACCCTTCAGTTAGTTCTTCCTGACCCTGCCGGCGTTCGTGCAAAGAGCTGAGCTTAGTCACCAACACACAGGACAAAGCTAACAGCGAAACCCACCGATGCCTTAGCGCTTGCGAGCCGCCTCCCCGCTGCGGCATGTGCGGCGGATACGGGGTGCCCGGCTGCTGTTTCCACTGCAAAACAGGGGAAATCGGTGATTCCTCTTGCGTCCCTGCTGGCAGGGGCTCCAGGTCCCCCCCGCCCTGTGCTTTCGTGTTGCCCTCAAAGCGTTCCTGGGCAGTTTGCAGTTTGTCCCCCCTACGTGACCCGCTATCAGCAGGACGGGGGCCAGCTGCTCTCGTAGCTGTAAAAAAAGGAAGCGGAAGGAGGTGTACTCATCTGGGGTGCCGACAGAGCCTAACCACAGGTTTCAAATCAAGCTTTATTTTGCGGGAGATCTCTGTAAAACGTGAGTGAAGCCTTACGGTATTTTCAGAAAACCCGGCCAGTGAAACTGGACGGCATGATGAGGCTGAGGAAGGCTGCTGTTGTCACTGTGCGGCAGCCTTCCCTTAATGATTTTTTATTAAGCATCCTGTCTTTGCTATGCAAATGTGGGTAAAGAACACAACACGGCAAATGCGCTGTGCATCCGAGCTCCGTAATCAGGAGCGGATACTTTTCTTATTATTCATCGCATACATGCAGGAAGCCATTACAGTATCTGTTCTGCATAGGGATGATGAATAATTTACAGATAATTCATCAAAACCCTAACAGGTATATTGACATGATATTGACTCAGAAAGAGATCATACTGCCTGGCTGGAAGTAGCATAGTTATCGATTTTTTGGGCTTTTCCCCCCCCTCCCTCCTCCCGTCTTCCCTTCGTTTCCAAGTCTCCCATTCAGATTTGAGGTTTTGTCCCTGTCACCCACGTCAAATGACTCGTAATCTGCAGTTGATACCACAACATAAAGCAAGGTTAGAGAAAGAAAAAAGGTCTTAATATAAATGGCTTCATTCAAATTCATTGCAGAACAAATCCCAAACACTGATCTTAAAAAATGCACATGCTGAAGTAACCCTTTTATATTTAGCCTAGATAGGACCAGTCACACTTGGCCTAGTTTAGATGGTATTTTTTCCAAAGGTCACACTGAAAAGAGTTTAAACCTTCTATTTAAATTATTTCTTTTTTTTTTTAGAAAATTGAAATGGGAAAAAAATGGTTTTGTAAATGAGTAGTATGCAAGTGAACCAGAGTGTGTAGGAGCATAGTGATGTTGGCCCCGAATCCTCTCCCAGGCTCCAGCAGTTTGCAGTCCAAGGACAGCTGTAGGCAGCATCAGCGTCTCTGTAACTGAGGATGGATCCGCGTTCGGGCCACAGCTCAGACCCGGGTCCTGCCGGGACTTTGCCAGAAGCCTGCGGATGTTCGAATCACAGGATGGAGACCACTTAGCCCAGCGAAACTCTAAATCACCTCTTGGAGATACCTGTATCTCCGCCTGTGGCCTGCAGAGACAGAGGAGGTCATTGAGCTCTTGAGCTGGGTTTTTGGTTGGGCACCAAAGTCAGGCTGGATGGATGTGGACCAAAGGCAAAATCTAGATCCAGAGGCTTGCATGTTTAGCGATGCTGAAGCCTCCACCATTGCACGACTGCTCGTCGGGGCTTCCCTGGAACCGCAGGTTACGATGGCTGGCCTGAGACACCTTCTTGCGGATTTATAAGGCAATACGTGTCCCCTTGGGTTAGAAGCGGTTATTGCTCGACGTGATAAACTTAACAAGTATCATGAATAGAATTTGATGACTGTCTCGGTTTGTTTTCAGCTGAAATGAATAGTCAAGTTGAAAGTATAAATGATCCTATGGAAACAGGGCGTGAAGCTTAAGTAACAGGTAAGCCCTTTACAGCTATTCCCTGCCCCCCCAATTTTCCATTCAGTTTCTGTTTGAAAACTTGCTTTAAAAATGAACTTAATTAAAGGTAAACTTTACACAAAAAGAAAAAAAAAAAAGAAGGAAAAGGAATTGTCTAATATGGCCTGTATTACGCCAAAAAATGAAAAAATCAAGTAGACTTATTTGTCAAGTAAATATTATAGTAGCAGTTTGCAACTGTAATGGATTTAGGCAGCGCACGGTCTTAGATCATCAGAAGGCAAGACAGCACCGAGATAAGGAACAGAAGAGTAACCGAGCGAACAATTTTTGGCGTTGCTTAGGAAAATGACAGGCAATTTATACCGGTTGGAACCGAGCTCAGTTCTGTACGATCTGTATTCTGGGAACAACAGGTTCACGTCACGAGGGGTTTATTGCCCTTGGCTCTCCGATGCCTAACGCCACTTGTAGCAATACCACGGAAAAACAAGGCTAAGTCAGCGAGCTGCCTTCTGGAGCTTTTTATGGCTTTACGTGCTAAATGATAGCGCTACGGCAGCAGCGTGCAACGGTGGTTGCTGCCGCAGAGTTTGTCATAGGCATAAACAGCCTGGCCCCTAGATAAAAATGAATAATTTGGTAGGAAGACAGAAGTCCGAGGCTCATCCACAGTTACAAGAAGCAGTTGCCATTGCTCTCTCAAAGTAGGTTTTAAGCGTTAGTGCGCAGAGCTTCCCTTGGCGCAGGGTTATCGTGAGATGCCAGTATCATATACAGCAGGATGCGTTATTTGTGCTTGTGATGGGATTTCACGTAGCTCAAGACCAAACGTAGCGGCTTTACACCGGCAGCAGCTGTACCACAGAGATGTAAAATACAAGGTCTTGTTGCTGAGCGTAGCCCTTTGCCCTCGGCAGCGTGTAGACGGTGTGCTGCCGTACTGCTGGCGTGAGGAACAGGCCTGATGCTGTCCCTGGTAAAAAGTACTGAGGCAAAACTAGAAGGCGCCCTCGCTGTGAAAACATGGCTTCTGCAGATCGTCCTTCCCTCTCCCCTGGCTTCTGGTTGTATGTTCTGTTCACTCAAAAAAAGGAAGAGGAACTAATGAAATCCTTGCTCTTAAAAATACGGAAAGGTTAATACCCTTCCTTGGTTTAAGAAAATATATCTGACGGTTGTTACTGCTCTCAGACGAGGAGTCTGTGTTTCGCGCTCCGTTGTCCCATGGCAATGAGCTGAATGCTTTGGGCTGGGGTCGTTTTTGCTTTATGACGGCAGAGTTCACAGGAATAATACCGCAATTAGCCATCAATTAATAAATCACTTCCGCTGCAAGACTTGGCTCTGCCAGCCCCTTCCTGAAGCAAAGCGTCCCAAGCTGGGGCGCACCGTGTTCTGCCCAGCATATTAACAGCACGCGTGGAATTAGAAGCAGGCATCGAATCCTTTGCAGCTCTCTATCAAAGTCCTCCCCACCCTGTTGCCGCTGTTTTAATTGCAAGAACGGGTCCCTGGGGAGGATTGACCAGCCTGTTAAACTTCAGAGGGTCTCACTAGGGTCTTTCAGAGCTGAGGAGATTCCTTTGCTTCCTACGCTTAGTATTTTAATGGGTTGTTTTTAACATACATTCTGTGGTTTAGCACCAAAGCACCCACCAGAGCTGGGGGCCTCTGATGTCGAGCGAGGTGGCACAGTGCTGTGGAAAACCAAGAAACCGTAATGAGCGCAGCCAGTTTGCTACAGAGATAACAGGGGCTGTTATATATAAACTGCGTGACACGTACGCATGCTGCGTGTGTGGCAGAGAAACCGTAGGCATCTGTGCTAGAAAGATGAGACCCGGGTTCTGTGCAGACATTTGAAATTTTGCCTTTTTTTTTTCTTTTCTCTCCTTGGCTGCAGCGAAGGAAGGATGCAGGAGAGGAGAGACCCAAGGAAACCCGACGGGCAGGCGCTGACAACCTACAGCATCATTCTTGGCAGAAAAGAGCACGCAGAGATGCTCCACGGGTTGGGAGGGAGGGAGCTTTGGGGAAATGACTCTTTGCTTTAATTTCTCTTTGTTCTTCATTGCATTTCATTCTGTAAGTCTGTTGGAAAGAAACATAACTTCCTAGTTCTAACAATGTTTTGCAATTATCCCTGCAATTACAACAGTTTCTTCTGAACCATGAGTCCCTGTCTTGTATTGGGTCTCTCTTGCTCCTGCATCGTAACATCAGTAGCCTGTTTGCAGGCCCACCCCCTCCCTAGCATTTTTATCTTCTTTCCCAGTTTGGTACTGTCTGCAGGCAACCTGTGGGAGCCAGCTTATTCTCCTCCTTCCCCTCCCCCCTTTCTTTAAAAACTGTTCCCTAGGATATAAATGGAGATTTGCTTCGAGAACATGAACTGCCACAAAGGATTATAATCCGCACACACTGATAAACAAACACCACCCCTCGTGCTAGGGGTTTGAAAGACTAGATTCTCCAAAAATCTCAGAAATATTGATAGAGACAGCCCTGCACGTTGCCTGCCTCCAGGCTTGTCGATGGGCAGCTCCTGGCAGCACCCGCCGGCAGGTCGCTGTGTCCGAACCCTGGCTGCTGGAAGAGGCGCTGGCAGGATTCCTTCGAGTGCACGCTGGAAGCAGAATTCCTGCATTGCCTCTGTCATCCCGATGCCTCGGCATCGCCCGCGGCTCTGCCCTCCACCTTTCTCTCTGGTGTGGGAAAGCTCAACCATGACCAGCCTCTGCTGTGTCACGCCCCTCTGCGGGTCCTACGCGCAAATAACACACGTGGCCTCGAACGGCCGGAGCCCCAAATCAATCCTGCTCTTTTCTGGTTAGCTGCGTGCGCCTCAAAATCAGCGCTGTAAGTATGACCTTCGGGCACAGGTAGGCAGCAGAGGTTTCCTTGAGCCTGCGAGTGATGGATGGTAACGGGCATTCCGCATGCAAGGCATCTTTAAATACGGCTCCTGGCTGTAACAACTTCACACCGTATCCTGTGTGAGCCCTCATTATATTTTCTACTGCATATGCATGATTTCTTTTTTATTATTATTATTTTTTTAAAAAAAAAGCCATTAACAGTTATTTGGATAAGAATGTCTCACCATATGGCCATTGTTCTGCCAGCAAATGCTGCACTGAAATTTTTAGAAAAGGAACAAAAGGATCTCACAAACATTTCCCAACCGTGCTGTGAGCAAAACCCATAAACAATACACTCGATGGAAGAGCACGCAACCTGTGTCCAGGGTGTGATGTGCTACAAACTGTATTTTTAAATGCTGCTGAAAATAATCTGAATCATTTTAAGCCAAGTAATTGATTCTGTTCCTGTTTTTTTTTTCCCCCCAAATATATATGAAGCCAAAAATACTTACTTACTAGGTGGTCAAAAAAACCAAAGGTAAAGAAACCAAGGTAAGACATATCTCTGTCCCCCTGTGACCTGGGGTTATCCCAGCTAGCGTAGGTTTGGTGATAAATCTGGTGTAACCGTGAGTCAAATGTGGCCCCAACGCACCTAAGTGCTGGCTGCAGCAGCTGATGGCTGCCGGCAGCTGCAGGTTAATTCGAAAGGGTGTGAGGACAAACAGGGATGGGAAAGGAAAACAAGAAAAGCCCCAGATTTCACCCAGAGAGTACGGCCCCTAGAAAGGCAGCTCCCTGTCTCCCGGCTCTTGTAACCCAGGTGACACTAGTGCCAGAAAAGATCTCGAGGAGCTTCTTCGTCACCCATTTCTCCCCAGGATCAGTGGATGCATAACTCTGAACTGGATCGATGGTGGAAGGAGCCAATGAGCTGACGTAAGCCTGTGAACTGGGTTTGTAATATTGCTAAGTTTACCAAAACTTGCTAGACTCCTCTAGCCCTTGTTTTCCTCGGAGCACCCTTGAAGGGACTCCTTGTTCCCTTTGAGGTGTCTCTCCTGCTTTTCTTTCCCATCCCTGGGGTAATGCTTGACAGAACATGTCTTTTGGGATGTGGATTTGTATTATTTTTCCCCACCTGTTGTTCCTTCGCCTTGTTTACAGCCAATTGCAGCTTTACAGTGGGAGGCCTTGCGGGTAGCACCTCTACGTGCTGTGCCACTCATATGTGTCTGTGCACTTTCGTACTGGGTGATTTTTGACTGGAACGACCTGTCATAACAGGTGGAGCCAGAGTGGATGAATCCTTTGGGAGGAAGGGGAAAAAAAAATGCATTGGCTGTGTCTCCTCTCAATTCCCCTTTTTGTGTGGTCTCTGTGAGAAGACCAGGATTGAAGGGCTCCCTCCATCTTGGTGAGTGAGGGAACCTGCCCCACCAGGCCAGAAGCGAGCTTGGCAAGTTCTACTCTTTGCTGAGCGAAATGCCAAAGAGATCAGAGGCGGACAGGTCCCCAGCCGGGGTGATAGGAGCTCTGCAGAGCTGCAGTAACTTCAGTCGATGGAGCGTCCGATCCCCTGAATCTAGTTCTGCTCTTGTTTCTGTCGCACTCACACACGGGCAACGTTAAGGAAGCTGTAGGTTGCCCTTAGCCACGCATCAGACATCCCTCTTGCCGTCGCCAGCCTTTAGTGAGGGAGCCAAAGGCAGAGCCCTGCAGGAGGCTGGCTGCAGAGATGGGGCAGTGCAGCAAGGGGACAAAGACTCCTTAAACCCCTTGTGAAGACTGACTGATAGTTTTGGGAAAAAATTAACCACAAAGATGAGTCACATTAGACACTCTCTGACCCCTGAGAGCAATTTCATTGCGCTTTTCTTTAAAGCCTGGTCCTTCAACAGCCGTGGGTCTTTGACACCATGAACCGTTTGCCCGAGGATGCGGCGGCAAAGCGTGAAGCCCAGGTAGGAAGTGTAAAGCAAGGACATGCACGAGTCCATGACAATTTGCAGCCACGTCTATATCTGCCTGTCTTCAGGTGGGTTTTGGTTTGAGTTCTTGGGGTTTTCACTAGTCATAAAGTGAGCATGGTTTGGCTGTGCGACTTCTTTGGCTGAGTTTTAGTTGAGGCTGGGCCGCACCCCTCGATGCAGTCGCTGCCGCTGGAGCTGCAGAAACGCAGGGAGCTGGTTTTGTAGAAGAGCAAGCGTCAGACCGAAAAACACCCCACAGGAATTTATGTCAAGGATTTTGGTTTAAACCCGAAATGTGTTTGGAGTAGGTGGGTAAAGGTAATAGCAGCCCTTTGGTGCTGATATTTGCATACAAAGCACCGGGCTCTGCTTGATTGTTGTTTCTCCTACGTCTGAAAGCGCTCATCCCTACCATTAGGCACAATATTCCTTGGGCTGGTGACTGCTCCGATGACGAATGGGTTTCCTGCCATGCAGACATCCAAAGGGGATGTTTGAGATGGATTCTGTAATAATGGGTCACACATTCGCTGCAGCTAACTGTCAATCTCAGTAAAGCACTGAGAAAGCCTCTCTGTGAATTAACACTGTTCTGCTTTAGGCACTTGAATAAAAATGTAAAAATAAAAATGAAAAAAAAAAACGAACCAACTTTTCTCTATATGCAGTGCATGCCAGCTTTGCTTTAAAATGACAAACTTAACAGAGTATGTGGATCTATTTTCTTGGGGAACAAGGGTTTTTATCATATGATTCATCCAGGATTTGCCTTACCCTGACATTTGTGATATAAAGAAAAGTTTAAAAAAATATTAAAAAAATAACAATTAAAGAAAGGTCATTTTCTCAATCCAAAAATACGTTTTTACTTCAGCGCAAAGAAATGTAGACTGTTGCTTGCGAAATGTCTTCTAATAGATGGTCCAGCAGCTGTATCTGTTAACACATGCCTCTTCTGTTACTCTGTCATTTACGTGCTGAATTTGCCGCTGAGTCTGTTATTTTCCTTTTGTCTGTGCCACGCGTGGGAAAACTTAAAGACCCGATGCCTTCATACTACGATGTTTGCTAAAGCAAAACGTGAATAAAGCTTGTCCTGAAGACGAGGCGACACTGCTTGTGTGTTTATTCCCTCCTAACCGCGCCGATCACCCGGCGGGCGTTTGGGTTGTGGGCGTTTCAGTTCGGACGCCTGACCGCCAGCGTGCACAGCTGGGCACGCTCTTACTGCTCTCTTGGTGGTGGAGTCTTGTGAGAAACGGATGCCTCTGAGGGACTTTTGGATGGCATCACCGAAAGGTAAGAACACGGGGACTTTGCAGCTGGGGGGTGAGGTGGGGAAGGTCGCTCGGTTGGTCTTGTCTCTGCACTAGGAGCATTACAAACCCCTCCCAGCAGTTGTACCAGTACCAAATCCCCAGCATCTATCACCTGTTGAAGAATGTTCTTGTATACAAGCAATCCACAGGTATAACAGAGAACATGCTGGGTGTTACCGCCCTTTCTGCCATCACTTATTTCAAGGCTGAATGGTAGAAGACACCACAAAGATCAGGAAGGGGGCTTTTTTCTTCCCGTGGCACCAGTACAGATGAAAACACTTGTACCGATCTCTTCTCATCCAAGGCCAAGGATTTAATTGTTGATAACCGAAGTTAGGGGGTTGGTTCCATGTGTTCAAAGCTCTCCAACGAATGGATTCCCACTCTGAAATTTGACCTTTCCTTGCCTGCAAGCCTTTGACAGCCAAATGGAAGAGGGCAAGGCCCAGGGGATGCGTGGCAGGGGGAATGCCTGCCTTTTTGCTGGAAGACCTTTATGGTCTTAGGAGCAGTGAGCTAACCCGAGAGAAAGCAGCAACAGCTGTAACACAGCATCTCATTGGATTCAGTTAGTCAAGGACTCTGTTCTCCCTGTATCTCAAGAACTGTACAGCCCGGAAGGAGGCACCTGCTTTCCCCATGCTGTAGCCTGTTTCTGCCACAAGGGAACATTTTTGTCTACGGCAGGTTGTATATGTTTAAAAGGAGAAAAAATATTTCACTTCTCATCTAGGTGCGAGTACTGGCTGTTCCAACCCTTTCCAAATAGCACAGGGTTGAGAGGAAAACATCTGTGGTTCTGGAGGATGAAGAAGGGCATGCGTTTGAGGCAGCTCAGACCCTCACAGCGATGGGTGTTTGTGCAGATGATGTGGATTAGAGCAAGTGAGTCTGGTACGATGAGATGAGTGATAAACCATCCTGAGCTGGTAACATCAGAAGTCACTCTAAGTCTGCAGAAGTGGGGACCCGGTTACCACTTTTCCAGCTCAGGCTTCTCGGAGAGATTCTCCCACAGGATTGGGGTTGTCTTTCAGGATTTCCATGTGAACCTGCCACTCCTGAGGGCCATGTGCACGCTTTTAATTGGCTTTGACTCCCCGCTCCCCCTGCCCCTTCTTGCACAGATGCTTCTGACGGGGTCTTTATGACCTTGATCTATCTCGTAGGGTGAAAACTCTGCTCTGGGATTTTAATTAGTCTTTGGGTTTCAGGTTGGGCTTTTTTTTTTTTTCCCCTGCTGAAATAAAAGTGTCGGGAGATGTTTAAATACTCTAATTTCTCGTTCCATTAGAATTATTGGCAACCCCTTAAAGTAAGTGGCAAATCACTGTTAATTCCTTTGGAAATCACTGATAAAACATTTATCGTAATGAATTCCTGTAGAAAAAAAATAAAACGAAAAGAAAAAAAAAGGGTCTTGATGGAAACACAGCAGGTAGAGGAGGTACTCGAGGAGGCTGCTCCATCTGGTGGCGGCTCCGGACTTGTTGCTTGGGGGGCACTTGATTACATGAGTCAGGTAGTGTTTAAACATATTGAGCATCACCCTCCCCCTCAGTAGAAGAGCAGGAGTACCTGTGTTCCATTGATGTTGGAAGGCGAGGTTGGCATTTGCATTTGCTGCTGAGGGTTTCCACGTTCCCATTGCTCCTGATGCAAAAAGACAGACACGCGCTGCCCGAAGACGGCTCTGAATCCAGCCCGAGGGAGATCTGCACCACCAGCGGTTGCATTCATGCTCTGAGCTGAAATAAGCCTTGTTTCAATGAGTTCAACAAGTTTTTGGAGACAGCGGTGCTAAAGAAGCTTTTCGGGACTCTCATGCTGCCAGGTGAGCGTGCTCAAGAAGTTCCTGCAACCATTGTGAGATTGCAGCTCAAACAGTGCCCAGTCAACCTAAATGTATAGTTTTCTATAGTCCGTTCTTCCGTGCCTGGATACATTTCACCTAGAAAATGGTACCACCAAGACAAGAGGATTGCAATGAAGCTTGGTTTTCATCAGAAAAAAAAAAAAAGGGCGTTCAGTAGAGGAGATTGAGAAAAGTCATCCTTGCTCCTTAGAAATGGTATTAGGTCAACATGAGCGCTCATGGAAAGAGACAGGGAAGCCAAGCCCAGTGAGAATGACCTCGCTGTCACAAACTCGTGCAATGTGGGCAAGAACGGAGCATGCTTTATTAACATTTTTCAGCACAAGCCTGGGAAGCAGTGCTGCCACTGCCGCTGGATTTTGCAGAGTCCAAGGAGACAGTTGGGTCCGTGCTGTCTTATTCCAAGACCGACTCGCTAGAAGAGTCCTTCTGGATGGGATATGTAAACCTAAACTTGAACTACTTTTTTTTAAATTTTTTTTTTTTCCTATTATTTCCCCCCCCCCTCAGCATGCCAGGAAATTATTTTTTAAATAAAAGTGCAACGATTTTCAGAGAACAGCAGAGCACAGAAAGATCAAATCGCGAGATGGTCAACACGAGCAGCAAAGATCTATGAACCAAGCAGCAAACCAAAGGGCAGCCTGACACTGAAACTCCCTTCTCTGCCCTGCAGGTCGCATCATCGCTGCACCACAGTGGGGTTATGTTTATTCGTTGCACCTGAAAGGGAAATTGGAGAGGCCAGATGCTCAGAGGGCGATGAGAGTGTCCCCCCAACCAAAGCAGTTCGGATGAAGAGGGGTTCAGCTTCTGAGCAGTGAGGGCCCCAAGTGCATCTGTGCCAGCAGAGGTGGTGCAGCACTTCATGGCGCTTGGGTTCATTCAGGCACGCTGAGGAGAGCAGCAGGGGAACTCACGTGCTGCTGGGAGACCTGGGGCCAGGAGAGCCTCATCCTGGGAAGACTCCAGGCCAAGCATGGGGACAGTCCAGGAGCCAGCACTGACCCTGGTCTGTTGAGACAAGGAGGCTCCTCCTGCCCACACCATCATCTCTGGCCTCGAACACGCCAGGGAGGGGGCATTGTGCAAGACGGTGTCAAATGCTCTGCACAGGTAGGTGACATCAGTTGCTCTTCCCTTATTCACCAGCATTGTAACCCTGTTGTAGAAACCACCAAACGTGTCAGGCAAGATTTGCCCTTAGTGGAGCCATGATGCTACCAATGACCTCCTTATTTTCCAGGTGCCTGAGCATAGTTTCCAGGAGGATCTGCTCCATCATCCTGCTGAGCACAGAGGTGAGACTGACCAGCCTGTGGTTCTGCAGGCCTTCCTCTTTTCCCTTTATAAAAAAAATGGGAGTTGCGTTTCCTCTTTTCCAGTCAGTGGGAACGTCACTGGACTGCCACAACTTCTCAAATATGATGGAGAGTGGCTTAGCCACTTAGCATTTACTGTATACTATATATTAGATGATGTATTGTTAATACAAGACATCATCAATGTATATGTTAATCATACATCAATACAATGTTATATGTTAATGTATTTTAGGCAGTATAGTGTATATTATTACATACTGTACATATATCTAAATCAATTAGATAAACTGTGTATGCTATAGAAAATGTATTTTAGATTGAACTCATCTTTATACAGGTAAAGGCTGTCATGTAAAGAAAGTATATAATACCTTGTATGTAAATGCTACGTAACCTATACCCTATACCTACTGTCTAGTATGGAGATAACGTATACCAGCTACGTACTACCTATACCGTGTTACAGAGCACGAACTCTAGATAACATGTATACTGTTTAATAGTCAATGTGTCATATGTAACAAAATATATTCTATAACAATATATTTGTTATATATTCTATCCATTCTGTATTTGTTAATGTATTCTATAGCAACTATATTTGAGAAGTCATGGCAGTCTGGTGAGGTTCCCACTGACTGGAAAAGGGTAACCCCTGGGAGGGTGGTGAGGCCCTGGCACAGGGTACCCCGAGAAGCTGTGGCTGCCCCTGGATCCCTGGCAGTGCCTAAGGCCAGGTTGGATGGGGCTTTGGACAACTTGGGCTGGTGGAGGGTGTCCCTGGAACTAGATGGGCTTTGAGGTCCCTTCCAACCCTAACAATTCTATGGGTATACTGTTAGTGGCATTTTATGTAGTATATATGTAACAGGTACTATGTGCACAGCAGAATAACATATGTAATAAATATTCACTCTCTTTTAATATTCTGATGTGTACTGTTCCTATATGATAAAGGACTTGTAAATAATCTATCACAGCTTGCACTGTATATACAGTTTAGTATAAACACATTACAGGTTATGTTCATATATTATACAGTAATGATATAATTGTCATACTAAATGTGATGCAATCTGCATGTACATTACACGTATAGTATGTTATTGTAGATAATTTTATGTAGTCTATCCATTTAATAAACCTGAGATTAAATCTATAGCTATCTTATGTAACACCTCTCAAAGAATATGCCCATATCTATATATATGGAACCCACATGTATACCGTAGAACAGGTAAGGCACGCTAGATGTTACTGGGGAAACTTATATAAGAACAGTATTTGCTAGGTGATATATATTTATATATATTTGTATAACATATCATAGGCTGCACAATGTAGTATACACATTACAGGAGACACTGTTCATATTTGAATTATATAGTCTGTGGTTTATACTCTATAGACACAGCGAATAAATGATATATACTATACCTATAGAGTATCTAGCATATACTGTGCAGAGCTTATACGTATGCGCTGCATATCTATACGTGTATTCTGTACTTAATGCACACAGCATATTCTGGATGCATAAACCGTATGTCTGTATGTACTGTGCATATCATTCTTCACGTAACGATGCACTCCATACATTAACTCAATGCTGTATACATACATTTGCTCCACGTATACACGCACATATTGTATGCCTCCTGTATCGGTCTGCCCTGTGTGTATGCCCACATCCAGAAAGAGGCGTGCACTTTTTTAGGTGTGGGGCTATGCAGAGAGTAGCGCCTACGTACATCCCACGCACGGGAAGAGCGTAGGGTGGGTGTCCTCCCGCCGCAGGGTGGGATGCGTGGGTCTGTCCATGTCCCCTTGACTGGCGGGGAAGGGAAGGGAAGGGAACTGAAGAGAAGGGAGAGGAACAGCACGGGATGGTGAGGAAGGCAGGATATGGCTGGTAAGGGTGGGAAAGGGTAGGGAATTAAAAAGAATGTAGAGGAAGGACGAGGGACCCAAGGAACCTGGGAGTTAATGCGGACAATACTGGGGAATGCCCTTTAAGGCTGGCAGTACCAAGTAAGAGCAGTTAATGGTGGTTAATGCCAAGAGATACTAGGGAATGCCATTTAATGCCAAGAACTGCTAGTGAAGGGCAGGTGCTGCCAGGAAATGCCTGTTAATGTCCAGAAGTGCCAGTTAATAGCAGGGAATACCAGGTAATAGCAGTTAATGCTGGAGAACGCCAATTATTGTCAAGAAATGCCAGTTAATACCAGGGAGTAGCAAGAAATGCCATTTACTGGCAGGCAATGCCAGGGAATCCTGGGACTTGCTACTTAATGCCGGGGAATGCCAGGTAATGCCAAGAAATAACAATTAATACCAGGGAATGCCAAGAACTACCAGTTACTGCTGGGGAATGCCAATTTTACTGCTGGGTGGTGCTGAGGAATACCAGTTAATGTCAGGTAATGCCAGCGAATACTGGGTCTTGCCACTTAATGCCAGGAAATGCTAAGAAATGCCAGAGCAGGACAGTTTATACCAGAAAATGACAGCAAATGCTAGTTAATGATAGCGACTACTGAGGAAAGGTATGGAATCCCAGTTAATGCCAGGGAACACTTCTTAAAAAAAAAAGAGCTGGTTAATTCCAAAAAACAAACAAGGGGACGGGGGGAACACCACCAACCAACATCAGTTAACACTAGATGATGCTATTTGATGGTGGGGACCCATGGGGAAGTGAAGTAATTCATGAGTAATGGCGGGGGGGGAAACCCAAAACAAAACCAAAAAACAACAAACAAACACACAACACAACAAAAAAATCTCAAAAATGCAGCAAATTCAAAGAAACATGGAAAAATAGCAGAGAGTTGCCAGGAATAACAAGATGTATCACCTAACGAACGGCAGGGATTGGCAATGAGTGGAAGAGAAGAGCAGGGAACTGCAATTATGGGAAGTTAATGACATGAAGGAAGAAGTAGTGACTGTAGAGATCTAGAGAACCTACACAACTGGCACAGAATTAGAGGGAACAGCACAGAATCAACAAGCACTAAGCAATTGTCTTCCCTCACAGGAGACAGGGAAAGAGTTATGTCTACCCCCTCTCATTAGGTGTGGGTTGGTTTTTTTTGCTACACCAGTCTTCCAACATACGTGTTACAGTTAAGCCACCCTTTCAGTGCATGGTTTTACAATTGTTATTCTTTTTGGCATCATATACCGCAGCTAGGGAGTGGGGTTGTTTTAGTTTTTACGGCAAAGGTTGATCTCCCTGTTTCTTTTTGGTGTGCAGAACTCTTTCTCTCCATACTACATGAATAAGTCAACCTCTTTTGATAATGCAGCAACAGCCCCTGTGAGGTGTCACCTTAAGAGTACAAAAGTTTGACAAGTGGTTAAGAATGGCCCTTCCTTGGAGTCATGAAGCTCAGGAAGGAGGCCCTTTCTTCCTAAACTTCTGAGAGAGGAGCCTAGGTGCAGCTAGGTCCATTCTTAGTCTCAAGCTCAGCAAACAGGTTATGTCTCAAAGATTAGGTATAGCCACTTACTTACACAAGTCAATGTTTGCAGGTCAGCGCTGTATCAAGGACTTCACAAAAGTGATTCACAGAGCTGAAAAAAAGAATTTTAAAGCAGCAGTGATATATCAGTGCAATTTTGGACTTAAGGGCACTTACACAAAAAAGAAAGAAACCCACACTTAAGTTCATAGTTCAGCACTTTTGTTAACAATACTTTCCCATGGTAACATCTGCCATAATCAGAAGCACAAGTCTTACTGAAGAAGCATCACTGCTTAGGGAGTAGAAAGGTCCAGGCTCATTGATTTTCGAGCTAGTTGGAGTTCTCATCCTCCTACTGGAAGATTCTAAATGCCAGATTTATACTGTTGACAAGGTGGGAGTGAGTCAGTTACGTTGTGTGTAACTTGGTTCTTCTTGCATTGTTGATCAAGGAGGAAGCATCACTGATAACAAAGGCTACCTGTGTAGAGGCATAGGCATCTTACCTTCTTTTACTAAAGCAACATCAGACGGCAAGGCCCCCACCTCACCCCAGGCATGGCTCAGTTGATTCAAGTGACCATTAGACAGCAAGCCTGCCCAGGTCTTTGCAAGTTGCTCAATTCTTCTTTTCTTCTGGCATTTGTCATAGCAAGGCAAGCACATTCAGACACCATCACTTTTTGCCAGCTCAGCACCGCTCTGTATTTGGTGCCAAGTCTGGTTCTCCCCCCTGGGGATCCAGAAACATGTTTTGTTTGGACATCCTGGATTTTTTTCCTCACCTCGATTTCTCCCCAGGAGATGACATGCCTGAATGCGGAACCAGTAGTTTAGCACTAAAGATTTTCATGTTGTTACAATTACTCCATCACTAACACTCAGGAAGTATTTAACACTACAAAATATAACTAGTATTTAACACTACAAAATATAACAGTAGCATTTGGAGCACCTAATTGTTGCCCTTTGAACCAGTGATGTGATAGGTCACCCCGCTGAAAACATTCAACTGAAATACTTCTCTATTCCAAGGCTCCTCCATTCTCCTGTACTGCTGTGCACTCCAATAAAGATAGTTTCCTTACAGAAGGACCATCTTCTCCATCATCATTTTAGTAGCAGTGTCTAATAAATGGAAAAAAAGCCTGGGAAGGGTGTAAGGAAGTTTTTCCAAGTCAGACAATACCTGAGCTGCCAACCGTGATTAACTAAATATAACTTGAGCATAATTTCAACAACATGCAGCTTTCCTTGCCCAGAAACTCTTCCTACATAGGAGAAAACACACAGAGAAAACCCCCACTCAAAAAAAAAAAAAAGCAAAACCCTCCAACAATTTGACATAATAGCGTTTTCCTCCTTGCGTGTGGGCTGGTGGGTCACAGTTCCCGTTTGCTGAGTGGAACTATTGGTGCATCCAACCTACAACACCCCTTTCTAGCTGCCTGCAAAAATACAGTGGGAAACAAGACAGTGCTGTGCAGTTACAGAAGTAATGACAGAAAAAAAAAAGGATCTTGTAAATATTCCCAGATTCATGTAACACTGGACTGTACAACAATTCTACTGTCTAAGGGGTAAAAAAAAAGTAACAAGCCACCTCACACACAGTCAGTTGGTTGAGTTGGGTTTTTTTAATACCAAATGGAATCCAGGGCAGGCTCTGCTCCTACATTTCACCGTCCTTTTCACAAAGCACTTGCAGAAGTCGGTAACAAAAACCTACCTGTGACTTGATGCTTGTCCCCACCACAGGCCCAATGGAGTGGGGAGAGCCATCTCCCACCGTGGCTGAGAGCTGCTCCGTTCCACTGCTCTGGTGAAACACCTCCTGGAGGGGAGGTACTGTCAGTGCTGGTGGGCACAAGGTACCCTGCGCCAGGGGCTAGGCAAGGTGACAGGAGCCCAATAAGCAGCATACGAGATCCCTCATGGAAGAGCAGGGAGCCAGAGGACTTTTTTTTCGCCAAAGCAGCTCAGTTGGCACGTTCCCCAAATCAAAGGGAGGGACTGACTGGAGGCCACGGTCGCACATCCCCGTACCACCACCACCACCACCTCCTGGCTGCACGCCATCAGACAGCACTGGCTGACCGCCACAGCAAAGTCCTTGCAGTCAGGATCCAGCATGCCTGCCCCGAGATGGGCCTGCGTGTGCACACACTTACTGTCTGTGGAACCGCTTTTGACCAGCCTCTCGCTGTGCTTAGTCCTTCCTGTCCAGACATCAAGTCTTAACCCATCATGATTTTCCCCCAAAAAAAGCATATTCCTTGCCCAGTGAGCAATAAGCCAATAATTCTTACACACACAGGAGATATATTGCTTTTTATTCAGGCCTGGGTGCCTGAATTCCCATCAAATCAAGCACACTTATTGCCGTATTTATACACGGGATGCCACGAAGTCACACACCCCCAGTTACAGTGATTGATTCAGGTTTCTTGACCTAGCATGCAAATTAGAACACATACCTCAGGACAATCACGCCTTAATTGATAGATTGTTTGTATCGACGTCGACTAGCACAGGGGCAGCACCGCACAACAGCAAAGCTACCCATGACATCCTTATCTGTGCAAAGCCACCTGCGACACCCTTAGCCAGAGTCCTGGTTAACATTTAAATGTGATGCAAGGCGTCAGTGACACGGTCCTGCTGCTCCACTGCCAGGTGCAGAAATAAGCTGCACAGTGCAGCAGCCCTCCCACCAGGTGAGTTGTAAGCAAGGCTGCTGCTCATCTGAAAGCTACTTATTCCTCAGCCCAGAGAAAAACCATCCCTAGGGATGCTGGTGCTTCACCAGTCACCCCCAGGTAGGAGCGGGGGGGACAGTTGTTGCAGCAGCAAATGCCTCCTCCCCTGCCTCGAGCCCCAAACCCCACTATTTACTCTCCAAGCACTGCTCCAGCGTGTCTCACCACAGTTTTTGTAGACCCCCCCAGACAGCCCTGTAGGCACGTTGCTCCGGCTGAAGCTGGACAGCAGATGAACTCCAATCCCTGGCTGCTGGCTCTTTGCACCACAGCTTGCATGGTGGGTATTTAGGCTGAATAAAGGCAGGGTGGTTTTGCTGCTTCACATCACTGGCAGCAAGATTGGTGACTGCCTCTGTGGTTAAGCTTATCTGTACCATGATCTAAAAGACAAAAAAAAACCCAATGTTTTAAAAACCTTGATAAGCTTTTTTTAGGTTGGTTTGTTTCCAGGCAAGAACTATTGACAGATGTAAGAAGTAGAGTTTTAAATTAAAAACCAGTATAACAAGAGGCTGCAGATCCCTCTGTTTTACCTTCTCATACACAGCAAGTATGACAAAAACCTGGAATACAGATAATTTTACCTGGCAAAGCTGCATGCTTGTTTCTTCTTCTGCTGCAAAGGGGAGGCCCTGGAGTGTTTTCTCTTTTCCCTCCCCAGGCTGTGTTCATTCACACACAGTTAGACTTAGGGATAGCAAAAACAATATTTAGGCTCGTGAGCACCACAACAACACTTGAGCTCAAGCCAGCCACTAATCCCAGCACAGAGCCAAGGGCTACAAGGCAGTAGCCCTCACCCAAAATTCGGGCCAAGGTCCCACCAGGAGGCTGGAGAATTGGGGTGGGAGGCAACCACAGGTGGTTGGGTGCCTGGGAAGGAGAGGGGACAGTGGAAACACACTAGCAGCAGACAACAGGGATGACAAGCCAGCCTTGGAGGTCTCACAGCAGCTCCAGCACCATGACCACAAGAAAAAAACCGAGCAGTGAAAATGCCTCCTGCTGTTTTAGCCTCGCTGTGGTTGTAAAGAGACAGGACCAGGATGAACTGTTGCTTCTGTTCCTACAAGGGAAGTCCCCAACTCACCAGCAGTTTCTCCTGCTGGTGGAGACACACAGGAGGCCCTGCCCGCAACGGCTGACCTCTCATGCCAAGTGAGGGCAATGCTATAATTGAAGTTACTTTTCCTAAAGCTCCGACTTACATTGCTGAACCCCTGGGAATGGGGGAGTTAGAAATGGGTTATGTTTCCAGGCCTGGTACCTGAGCCATGGGTGACTTTGGCCTGCTAAAAATCAGGATGTCTCCTGTGTCCTTCCCACACAGCTGCGGCAGAGCTCTACTGCTATTTTACCACCACTAGCCCCAAAAACCACAGCCAAACTTTTGGGAGCTGTATGTATTC
This sequence comes from Psophia crepitans, assembly GCA_013399095.1. Taxonomy (NCBI): domain Eukaryota; kingdom Metazoa; phylum Chordata; class Aves; order Gruiformes; family Psophiidae; genus Psophia; species Psophia crepitans. The sequence goes on from VWZZ01000616.1 coordinate 4,424,867, forward strand.
CACTAGCTTGTATTTAGCTATATCCCTTCTACCCAAAAGTGTTTAGCAGACCAACCAGCTACTTCAGTTCTGGCCCCAAGGACTTACACAGAAGAGACAGCAGTGTCACAGGAAAGCAGACACTCTCAACATTTCCCTAGGAGAGTTAGGAAGGGGTTGGAAGGCAGCAAACACAAGTTTTGGTCCAAAGGTGCTACAGAGCAGCCTCCTTCCTCAAGCCCCTTTTCCCCAAAGACCTGTTTGGGTGAGATGATGTCCCAAAGCCACTGCTGGGTTCCCCATCATCCTCTTCCTCAGCTTGAACCTGAACCTGGGGGTGGGGGGGCAGGGAGAATTTGTTGAAACCAGAATAAAAATAAGATGCCTGCAAGCCAGTCTAATTCTTGCCGGCTACAACCAGCTCAAACAAACCTGCCACTCTCAATGAAGGTGCAGCACTGAAATCAGACCCAGCCCCATATTTGGATTTACCTTATAGTGCCTTTATGTCTTTTCTGTAATGCAGCGTATTTCAAGGGCATATCATACCCAGGAAACATAAGAAGGATCAGGACCACCTCTTGGTCCTGAAAAGCCACAGATGGAGATTGTTTGATGAATATGACACTGCTTAAACAAACTACCCAAAGACACCCTTGTTATGGGCAGGCTAAGACAAGCAGGAGGCGTCCGACAGCCGTGGGAAAGCACACAGACACACAAGACCAAAAAGCAGAGAGCTGCAGTGACTCACAGCTCCATTGCTCAACAGAGAGAAACAGATTTGGTCAAGCTGCATACACAGCCCCTCTCCACAGGTGAGGTTTGATGAGCAGCAGTGCTAGTGACACAAGCACCAGGGCCAGAAAATAAACCACCACCAGACCCTCTCAGCATCCGTATAAGCCTCAAGGCAACAGAGCTAAGAGGAGAGCAGCGGACAGCAAAGCTGGCTGAAGTGACCCCAATGCACACATTGAACCAGGGCCAGGTCCCTCCAAGGGAAGAGTCTGAATTTCCCCTCAGCACTAGGCAGGGTGGGGAAGATGCGGAGAACACAAGGGCAGGATCCTAGAAGACCCACAAGCATTACAGTCAAGGTTGTAGCTGGCTTTCCAGGCACAGTATCACTTGACAAATGCAGAGGGTCAAACAGCCAAGCACAATATGGCTTTTGAGCTGCCAAGAGCCCCTGAGAAGGCCCAGGTCACTGGGAGAATGTGAGCTTGCAGGGCCAAGAGTTTGGCCAGCCCCGGTCCACTGATGGGGTACAGGTCCCACAGACTGGTATCTGGCTCTCAAGAGAGAAAGTGCTGCTCAATCCCAGTGCAAATACTCACTGATGCTGTGGGTGGATCAGGAGATGTTTCTTCCATCCCACACTGCTTTCTTTAGTTTTTATTTTCTTTTTCAGGTATGACTATCTCTCTACAGTCCACATAAATAAAATTTGAAAGTATTTACCTTAATCCTGCTAAGCTCCTGTCCTCACTGCTTCTGTGGAGTGGTCAGTGTCACAGGCTCAGTGTGCCTTGCCAGAGGATGTACGAAGTGTTGTTCTGGTTGTATTCAGCATCTTCCCACCTGGTTGGATGTCCACACCTTGGGCCAAAATCATTGTTGGCAGGAAGGATGACTTGAAAACACCTTGTTTCTTCCTTAGAGCGAGGCATCTTATCCAAGCATGCTAGGAAGCAAAGGGCAGAAGGAAAACCAAAAACAAGTCACAGAAAAATACCCAACAGCTGGAAGTTGCAGCCTGGATGTGAACCTTTGGACACAGCGCAGACTGACAGCTGTGCGTTGAGAAGAATGCAGTCTGCCGAGCAGGTCTACCACATGCCCTTTGTGGTATACATTATAAAGCAGAAGTGGCAGGAATGGATGCAAAAAAAGCTATATAATTGGTTAGCAGGACAGCTGAAACTGGAGAAGGCTAGCCATTTTTCCTTCCCATCGTACTATCATGGTTTAGCCCTGGCCAGCAGCTAAGCACCACACAGCCACGTCCTCACTCCCTTCCCTCCCTACCCCAAGTGGGACGATACAGAGAATCAGAAGAGTAAAAGTGAGAAAACTCATGGGTTGAGGTAAAGACAGTTTAATAGGTAAAGCAAACACCATACATGCAAGTAAAACAAGAGAAGGAATTCATTCCCCGTGGGCAGGCAGGTGTTCAGCCATCCCCAGGAAAGCAGGGCTCCACCACAGATAACTCACTCTGGAAGACGAATACTACCGCTCCAAACTTTCTCCCCCTTCCTTCTTTCCCCAGCTTTATATACTGAGCATGAGCTCACAGGGTATGCAACATACCTTTGTTCAGTCAGGGTCAACGGTCCCAGCCTTGTCCCCTCTCAGCCTCTTGTGCACCCCCATTCTACTCACTGGTGGGGTGAGAAGCCAAACCAGATTTGATTCTGTACAAGCACTGCTCAACAGTAACAAAAACATCTTTATGTTATCAACACTTGTCAGCATAAATCCAAAGCATACCCTCATACTAGCTACTATGAAGAACATTAATGCTATCCCAGTCAAAACCAGCACACTCTCCACCCCTTACTCCATACCATTTATGTCATGCCCAGGTCCCACAGTATCCAGCACATCCTCATTAACCACCACCCCTTCTCATTCTTTGATATAACCGGCAGGTAGCATTCCATTAGTCTAAGGGAAGTGCCCACAACATGCCCAACTTTGGTCTCCATCTGTTACGGTGGTCACTCAGGACAGGAGAGGTGGTGCAATGCATGGAGTTACTGGGCACCAGAGACAGATCAAGGTTGGGTCACTGCTAGTCTTGCACTACTTCTTGTAAATCTAATCCTCCATGGATTCAGGCAATTTCTGCTCTCATAATTCCTGTAACATGAAACTCAAATCCCAGGTTACAACAATTTAAGGGTGTTCCCATTACAATCGCCATGCCTGGTCCCTTTCAGCCAGGCCATCAGGTTTAATATTGCAATGAACTCCTCCCCTTGCCACTGCTCTGGCTTGAGCTTATCCACCGACTACAGTCCCTTCAGGATGCACCTGCTCCAAGTGGAGCCTTNCAGGATGCACCTGCAGGAGTGCAGTCTTTCCAGGGGTATACGTGCTGCAGCACAGACTTGTCCACAGCCACATTTGCTTCAAGGTGCATTTGTTCCAGTACGGCCTTATGCATGGACCACAGTCCCTTCAGAAATACACCCACCCTGTTGTGGGCTCATCCATGGCCACATGCTTTGAGGTGCTCCAGCATGAGCTCATGCACAGCCACTGATGCTTCAAGGTGTACCTGCTGTAGCACGGTCTTACCCACAGCCACAGATGCTTGGATGTGTGCCTTCTCCGCCATGGACTTATCCTTGGGCCACAATCCCTTCAGAGGTATGCTTGCTATGGCACAGATACCAGCACAGCATGGACAAGTTATTCCTGCAGTGGTGCGGCCTTACTAACAGCCACAGACACTTTGGGGGTGTCCTGCTCCCACAAGGACTCATCCACAGGTTACAGACCCTTCATGTGGAATGCACACAGGCATTCCAGCCTGTCCAGTACAGCAGCACAGAAACAGCAGTGATGCCCTGGCCATCGGCCAGCCCAGGCACATGGCCACTGCTGTTACCAAGACACTCCCAGGCACACCACAGCAAGATAAGCAGCAAAGGAAAAAACAGCCACTAACAAGCACCAGAGCGTCACAGTAGGACAAGCAAGCCCCACGGCTAGCACAGGAGCCTGCCAGTTGAAGGCTAAACAGCAATAACAGCTATAATTTCATCTAGCACATTCCAGTCAAATCTGTTATCTCAGACCCTTTGAGCCCCATGTTGGGCACCAAGACAACTGTCATGGTTTTGCTCCAGCCAGCAGCTGAGCGCCATGCAGCGGCTCGCTCACTCCTCCCATCAGGATGGGGGAAAGAATCAAAAGGGTGAAAGTGAGCAAACTTATGGGTTGGGATAAAGACAGTTTAATAGGTAAAGCAAAAGCCACATGCATAAGCAAAGCAAGACAAGAAATTAACTTGCCACTTCCCATGGGCAGATAGGTGTCCAGCCATGTCCAGGAAAGCAGGGCTCCATCAGGCATGTCACCTGGGAAGGCAAGGAGGGCACCCCCCCCTTCCTTCTTCATCCCTCAGTTTTATATGTAAGTACGACATCAGATGGTATGTAACATCCCTTTAACTAGTCAGGGTCAGCTGTGTCACCTTCCAACTTCTTGTTCACCCCCAGCCCACTTGCTGACAGGGCACTGTGAGAAGCAGAAAAGGCCTTGATTCCCTGTAAGCACTGCTCAAGAAAACAAAACACATCTCTAAATAACAAAAGCATCTGTTATCAACACTGTATTCAGCATAAACCCAGACATACCCTCATACTAACTACTACAAAGAAAACTAGACACACAATGTATTCTCCTCCCTGGGTCTGAAGATGCAACCAAGTGTTTGATCTAGTCTTTGCCAGGTCTTCCTGCCCCACAGCAGTCTTGTGGTTGGGCTCCTTTATCTGGAAAAGCTTCTGCTCTAATTAGAGCATCAGCTTTACAATGGTGACAAGCCACCCTTCAGTAAGGTCATACACTGAAGGCAGAGTTTATTAAAATTTTTGAAACATGGCAACAATTTCTGGCCAGGTTTGTAGTGCCACCAGGGCTGCAGCAGCGCAGCCGGTCACCTCACTGGGGCAAGCTGCAAAGCATTAAGGCAGGGGAGAGTGGAAGAGGAGACACTTGTGTCTTGGCTTTCAGAAATTCCCTACAGCTGAAGGTCACACCACTAAAACCAGCTTCTCCTCAGTAAACTGCACTAGGTGTTTCTCAGGCACATTTACACTAACACCCTCAATATAATGTGAGAATTGCCCACAATTAAGAGGCAAGGCAGATGGTCTCCAACTGCACTAAGTCCAGTTTTGGCCCTCCAGAAGGGCCAGGTTGCTCTGGACTGTGTTCACATAAGCTGGGAGAAGACCTGGCTGCAGAGACTATCCCTGACACGACCATCAGTCCTGCAGGGCTCCAGCCTGTGTGAGCCAAGGAGCAGACAGCCAGGTGTCTCCCATAGCTACTCCAGAGTCCCTTCTCCTTCCCTACCAGTTCCAGCTGAGGGAGTTAATTTTCTTCATAGCAGCCAGTATGGAGCTGTGTTTGGGATTTGTGTTGGAAGCAGCGCTGATGGTGGAGAGATGGTTTTGTTGTTGCTGAGCAGGGTTCACACAGAGCCAAGGCCTCTTCTGCTTCTTGCAGCACCACACCAGCAGGATGGCAGGGAGTTGGGAGGGGACAGGCAGGGAAGCTGACCCCAGCTGACCTGAGGGATGTTCAATACCATATGGCATCATGCTCGGTTTATAAGGGGCCTGAGGAAGAGGGGGCAGCAACAACATTCAGCATGATGGCGTTTGTCTTCCCAAGTAACCGTTACGCGTGACAGAGCCCTGCTGTCCTGGGGATGGCTGAACCCCTGCCTGCCGTGGGCAGTGGGGAATGAATCCCTTGTTCTGCTTTGCTTGTGCACGCGGCTTTTGCTTTACCCATTAAACTGTCTGTATCTGAACCCATGAGTGTTCCCACTTCCACTCTTCTGATTCTCTGCCCCTTCCCAATGGGGGAGTGAGCGAGCAGCCGCCTGGCACTCAGCTGCCAGCTGGGGTAAAACCACAACACCTACTTCTGGTCCTCCCATTCCCACCAACCAGCAGCTCTTTCTAACAACCAGTGCACCTTTGTACCCGACTCCCAGGTGAAGTAATAAATACCTAGCTTAGGTGCCCAGGAACACAACTTTCTCACCCTCAAATTACACATAGATGAACTCAATACTATTGTTTCCTCTCCTCCTCCATCTTTGGGAGAGGAGACAAGTTCAAAAGACTCTCAAAAAAAAATTCTCAAGTTTAAAGCATAGGTTTGCTACCTTTTACTTTAAAGGTCTCACTAGAAAACTAAGACAAGCCTAACAACACGCAAAGCTGCAGAGGCTCGCTGCACACACAGGCACTTTCTATATATTCAATCAAAAGCAAAACAGCTTCAACATCCATAACCCACAAAGAAGCAGCCAAATGCCCCAATAACAGCAAAACCTGCTCTGACCTCCCCCCTGGGCCTTTTGAGGCTGTTGGGGTTGCAAAGCAGGCTGGTGCTAGATGTCCCTCAGCTGTGGCCACTTGGCCCCAGCTTGGGCCATTTTTGCCTTGCCAGGTGCTACCTTGCTTGGAGGAACCACTTGCACCGGTGGGACATGAGCTCTCTCAGCCAAAATCTGCGTCTGTTTTGTTGGGGGTTTTTGGTAATTCTGGGAGGCAGCTCTTCCCTCCGCAGCATTACCTGACAGCAGCTGGAAAACGCGCTGCCACCATCTCTGGCAGTGCAGTCTGCAAGTGCATCCTTCAGGGCTGAGAGATCTCAAGGTCCTCCACAAACATTGCATTGCTTCAGGGAGGGCCTGAACTCCTGCAGGAGCCCTGAGGAAGCCCTCTTCTAGGTTTTAATAAAAGGGAACTCACAGGAGGATGATGCTGAAAAGTTTGACTTTTGACTACAAGGGGTAAATAAAATAAAATTTTAAAAAAACCCAAGCACAAGGGAAGTGTTTGCTGGCACAGCTTTGGTGCAAACCCCAAAGCCTTGCTGTCCCCAAGGGCACCCTGTTTCATGTCCCTGCTGCCTGGCAGCACGGCCCAGTCTGCAGTTATAGGGAGGTGATGGAGCCACTGTCGCCCAAGGTGCGAGGGAGGTGGGACTGTAGATCTTGGTCTGGAGGGCCGCTGTGTGGGGCTGAGGGCAGACCGGGCATACAGAGCTGAGAGCTAGGTGTGCGGTCAAGAGCATGCCTGGCATCTCATTGATCCATAATGGCCTGTGGTGGCATTCTTCTTTCTCATAAGAAAAAAAATAAAATGCAACAAACCCCCCGTTCCTTGGCAAGTACGTTGTTAGGAATGAATCTAAAATAAACATTCAAAAATCCTCATGTTTTCTTCCACAGAATTTCCTCTGAGGACTTACAAAGCCAAGTGCACATGTGGAGTAGGAAAGGGAAAAAAAGAGATTAAAATAATTACAGCTTTCTTTGAGTGGGTCTGCTTAAGAGGAGATTAACAAAAAGGCATATTGAAAAAATCCGCTTGACTCTAACCTCTGTTAGAGTCCATCTGCTGCTTACTTAACCCACTCTGCCATGCACAGGGGAGCCGTGGTGGCGGTGCCGCTGTAGGGATTACTCCACACGGGTGACGGGATGGCTTTCTCCTCCCAAAGACAGCCCTGACATCCCCACAGCATTCCCGGCTGCCCCTCCTGCTCCTGCCTCCCCCTCCCCTGTGGTTTCCCAGTCTCATGCTGAATGCATTTAAATCTGCCTAAAAACAGTACCTATCCAAAACTGAACAGCTTCAGTAGGAAACTCTCCTGTTACCTTCTGCAGAGAAATCCCAAATGCTTTGTTTCATACACGCTGAAAGGAACTCCTTCCAGGCAGTTTGTGACTTCACATTTACTTGGTTTGTGTTTTAACTTGACCAAGGCCACTCACCACATCAGGGCTGCGTCCACGGGCAGCCTCAGGTGACCTGAGGTTACACGATGGGGCCAATGTCCTGTACATCGCCCCCAGCTCAGGAGCATCTGCCTGGCTTTGCTTTGGGTCCCCTTGGTTCACACTAGCTTCAACCTGCAGCTAAACCTTCTCTCGTCCCCCTTTGGGAAGTGGGCTGCAGGAGCCCAGCACGTCACAGAAGATGAGCATCTACCAAATTCCCCCTTTGAGTCAGATTTTGCTGCCAAGGAAGGAGGATTTGGGTTGATGGGACACAGGAGCACGAGGAAGACTCACTTTAGGAAGTGAATCCAAAATTACTGGCCCAGGGCAGTGAGCAACTCCTTATTCATGAGGACCATGATATTGGGGGTCCCTCTTACCTCTCCTATTAGGGCAAAAATTGTATCACTTTAAAAAGCTGAGAGCGTCTATTCATTTCTCGTGCATGTGCGTGCCTGAGTATTTCATACATCCCATAAGGAATACTTGACCTTGAAGGGTGAGGATGTGCAAGGAGCGGCACAGGCAGATTTTTCACATCCCTGCATACGAGTGCCGACTCGTATGCAAGAATTTTAGTTACTGCTCAGCTCTTGACAACTTCTGCAATTTTTAATAATTCTTTTTTAATCTCATGATTTTTCAGTTAACCTTTCAATTTTTGCCAGGAGGACAGAGGGAGCTGGACAGCTTAAGGAGGAATGTGCCATGGAGGAAACACATCTGCAAACCTCTGCAGCACCACACAGTTGCCGGTAACAGAGCTACGTACCTTTGCAAGACATCTCCCACCTCCCATGCGCCACACACGGGCCTGTTTCTCCCAGTTTCCCCAAATTCCCAATGGACTGGGAGCACATGCTCCTTTTTTTGCTGTGTCCAAGATGCGCAAGGCTGAGGTGGAGGGTACCACAACAAAACATGTGTTTAAAAAACAGTTTAAAAATCCCACCCCAAACGCTGAGCGGGGAATTTGGTGCCACGGGATGAAGCTGTACACGGCGTCAGTTTTGACTGTGGTTCGCTCTTCGTGCCTTCCCGCACCTTTTCCAGGACAGAGGTGGGGAAGTTGAGTGGCTGATTTCGTTAACGTCAGACTTCATTACTAAAATCAGCTGATAGGAAGTGTAGTCTAGTTGCTTTAACTTGCCTGGTAATTTATCAAACAACTGGTTCCTCAGCGCACGTGGGTGTCTCATTTCCAATTCCCTTCGCGATGGTGCCCACCCGGGGGCTCATTCCCCACCCGTAAGTCTCCATCTCTTCAGCTCATCTCCCATCCCCTGGTACCCAGGCTTGCCCTCTCCACCCACTACTTTATTTTATTTTATTGTTTTATTCTATTTTATTTTAATTTTATTTTATTTTCATAAATCATCTTAGCAGGTGCAATCTTCAGTAATTCCATGAACTGCAATTTTTTTTAATTTATTTTTTTAACATGGACCATGAGGAAGATACAGACAGGTTAGCGTTACTCCACTGGAGGGTCCATACCACCACCCCCCCTGCATTCACGAAAGGCTCCCAGTGAGTTAAATTGACATCAAAGTGACATTACACAGGAGACGCTGTGGCGCGGTCGGATCCTGTTTCTGCCCAGTGTGGGATTGCATCTGCAGATTGAAAAATAATGTTGTGGAGCTCGTTTCTGAGACGTTTTCAGTCCGACAGATACCAAGACCGAGTCTTCTCCCACGACGCATGGGCCAGGAGGAAGGACAGCTGCCTGACAAACGCCAGCGGAGAAACAGCTCCCAAGCTACCGAGGGGGTGATGGCACAAGCAAATGGAGGGGGGGAAGAAACATTTTAGTATTAATAAATACAGCCATGCTCCAGTGAACATTTGTTTGGAAACAGTTAATGAGGATCTGGGGAAACCTTGAGCTATTTGCACTGAGGTCGGGGAACATGCCTTAGAAAGCACGCTGGCGACGCGATGGCACGGTGGTACTTAACGCCGCTGCACGGAGCAGCCGTGCGCGCGGCAGCTCGCTTCCCTGCATCGTTCCTTCCTTACGCCGGATGCCCTTTTTCTGGGCTGGATGATTTATCTCCTTGCCCCAGGGTAAGAAAAACCCATTTGTGTGCTTTGGTGTTTCTGGAAGGGAAAGGAAATGTTTGCAAACTGCAGAAAGCCAGAGAAGTTGCAGGCATTTTCCGAGTCTGCAAAGCCTGCGCTGCAGCGTGCCACGCTAGTGCTTACGTATGCAATTAATTTACATAATAAAATTTTAATAATGATGCCTGATGAGCGCTCAGCTGTGCTTTGCCCGTGCACAACTTGGGGAATCTGTGACAAAACACCCAGTGCTGAGCGGCACAGGAATCAAACCAACAGCAGCAGGACCGAGCGCCGGCAGACCGGGCACTGAGCTCAGACCTGGCCTTGCCTTACGTCACCTCCAGCAAATCCCTGAAGAGGGGATGCTGGCACCCAGGAGGCTCCTCTGGAAGCCGGGACCAGCCTCTGCTGGGGCAGGAAAGGAGGGGGGACGCCTCTACCCCAGGGACCGCCGTGCTTCAGGGTGCCGGGGGTGCATCTTGCCGTGTCTGGCCGTATGTTGGCACACGGCTCGTGGACTTACTGCCCCGACATACCTAATCCTCAGCGGTTTTTTTTTTGTATCTGGAACATTCATAAATGCTGTCAAACAGACCAAGTGGAAATAAACAAACATATGGGCATCTTATTTTTATCTGTTTTTTTTTTTTATAGGGGATTTTTTTTTCACTTGAAAAAGATTTTTCTATAGCTTAAATAAATTTCTGTTTCATTGAGAAACACACCGCCTTCTTTTGTGGCCGTTTGCCACGACTGATTAGGCAGAGGTCCACTCGGCGTGGTGCGGTGGCTCGGCGATCACCCCACTAACTGACCATGGCACAGGAGCCACGCTCCGATCCCCTTCTCAATCCCCCTCTCCGCTCCGGCCCCAGCTATGTCCGAGCGGGTTTTGGGGACAGAGGTGCATCCCCTGCAGCTGGGGAGGCCGCTCCGCTGTGGACGCGTGAACATTCGCTGGAGCACGAAGCAGAGATGCAGTGCTCCACCTCGCCGCCGCAAGCACGAGCTGCTCACGCAGAAGGTAATTTGCTTTTCATTTTCACCATCTCTCAGTGAAAGTAGCGAGCGCTGGGCTAATACCCCCCCTTCCAAATTTCTGTTGCCCTCTCTCCATCTGCTTTTATACATCTACGGACAATCCAGAACCACCCTCCAGCCACCTTCTCCCTCGCAGCGAGTTGAACAGCACCCGTCCTGACGTGAAATGCTCAGCGACGTAACCAAGTCATCTCTAATTAAGTGCAAGATGACTGTATTCATTTAAAGGTGCCGTATTGATCAGAGCTAACGCCGCACCGATCAATCACTCCAATTTAAACTTCCTGACTCTCCGGGAATCAATACATGCAAATAAAACTGCTAGAGAATTTAGATGATTTAATTCTTTAACAAAACCACCAGGATCAGAAAGATCTCAAGAAGAAAGCCAAGCACAGGCCCACCTGCCACACTCCGGAAGGTGTTTCGTGATGATTTTACACTTTGCTTTTGTCCATGGCAGCTTAGGTCTTAGGGTTCAGGGGTGGCAAGCAAACCTACATTGGGTAGGGGGGGATGCAAAGTTGAATTTCACTTGACCCTGTATGATTTCCTCCAGCCTCGGCAGGAGCTGTGCCCTGGGAGCTGTGGAACCTGCTTGTGATGGTCTCCGGAGGGACAGCCACAGAGGTCTGGTCCTGCCAGTGGGCAATGCCCGGCAACCCCCACCCCCAGAAAGACCGGTGCTCCCTCCTCCCCGCTGCCTCGCAGGCAGCGCGTGGTGGGGGGGGTGGTGGGGAACACAGTGCGCTGGTGGATATTATAGGCAAGGAGAGAGGTTATGGAGGGGAAGAGAGAGACAGAAGACAGGATGAAAAAGAGGACAATTGTATAAAAAAACTCTTAGAAAAGGCTGGTTTGAAGTCTAAATCAGTCGAGGGTGGGGGAGGGGGGGGAAGCTTTCACAGCTTCACAGGATTTTCAAGTCATTACAATGAAAGAAACATTTGGAAGTCGTCACCATCTCATCATCATCCATCTCCACTGCTCACAGCTTTCAGGCTCCGTCCTGGTAACCTGCGGGTGAAGGAATCCCATTTTGAAATGAGGGATGGACTAATTTCCTCTCTTTCTTCTCAAGGAACGATGGCAGCCCCTTTCTCTGCTTACCTCAAAGATTGTTCTGGTCTCCCAGAGACTGCTGCTTCTCAGGACAACATCATCACAATCAGACGGTCCCTAATTAGATCCCCCACCACCCTGCTGCATATTTAAATACCAACAGGAGCCACTCTATCTCCAACGAGCTGCTGGGAGGTAATTGGAGTGTTTCAAATTTTGACTTGTCCGCAATTAAAACCAGACCAAAACGAGCAAAAGCTTTTTGTCCTTTTCTTTCCTGCTTTCCCTTTTCCCTTTCCACAGGCACAGGTACAACTTGGGGAGGACTGGAAGCTTCAGCTGTGAAACCAAAGGCAGAAGAAGTCAGCAGGCAGCCCAGGCAGCTTGCTTAGGCGTTTCATGCCGGCTGACGCCGAGGGTCCCCAGACAGGCTCCTGTTACAGCTTGGCCATGGATTATTGCCCCTTTTTTTATTCCTTTTGGAGGAAATATGCCTTTGCAGGGGTTTGGTGACACCAGGGTAGACCCTGCGAGCGCTCCCTGCTAGGGGACAGCTGGGCATACCCAGATGCTGGGAGGGAGTAAGGCTGTATTTAGTTACCTATATATTTACATGTATATATATACCCCTACATATAAAAAAAGGCTCCTTCGACCACCAACCCCACGTCCTGTTTCGAACCAGTTCTCCAGGCAGCAGACTGGCAGCTAATTGCCAGGCGTCAAGTTTAAATAGCCTTGTGGCAGGTAAAAAACCGTGATGGGGTGCGCTAAAAGCCTACGCAATAGGCCGTCTCAGCATGCTGGGGTTGCTGCTGGAGGCATTTCATGCAGATTAACCTCCTCTCGGGTGTTATTAAAGACTAGAAGAGTGGACAAAGCCAAGGGTTATGGAGCTCATTTATCTTCGTATGCCTCCCTGGGTCCATTCATCACTTGCTCTCTTGCAGACAGTGTCTCTGCAAATGCTCCCTGCACTCGAGCGGGGCAAAGCCATATCCACCTTGGCACCTGGGCGAGACAACTGCTGGCCATGCTGGGACCCAGCGGTTGCCAGTAACTGTGAAAGGACAGGAGCTACAAGCGCTTACACATGGTGACGTGGGTGTCTCCAGGATGAATTTTCAGGCACCTTGATCTCAGCGTGGCAGCAAAGCTCTGCTCAGGCATCTACACCCCCTTCCCATGCTACCCAGACCTCCAGTTTCAGCTCTGCAAGACAGGGATCATTCTTCCCGTCCTCTCACTCCCCTGCGGTAGATGATAACCTGATTAGGTGGGATGGCGGCCAGAGAGCGCAAGGGTGGCCATGCACAGCCTCAGGGAAGACTACGACTCGGATCTCGCTCTCCTCCCATGCAAACTCTGACCGCTTGGATTCTACATCTACAAGAGGCAAGTTGGCCCCTTTCTCTGACAGACGCGTCTTTAAAAGCAAACGACACTTGGGAAGGACTTGATATCGTCAGTGTCTGGTTGGGAGGGTCAGAGACACTGTGTGTCCTGATCCTGGGGCGTGTTGTGCTGACTTGGATCTTATGGGGGTTAAACATCTGAAATTTGTTCAAGGTCTGGTTTGGGGCACCTAAGTTTGCCCCTAAACCTGAAAGTACCTGTGACAGCAGGGTCCTTTGCTCTTCCTTCACACCAGTGTACTTCAGTCCTGCACGATTAATTCATTAGCACATCTCCCTGCAGGGACAGCCAATCGCCTTAGCAGGCACAAAGCCCCTTCGGGCGCTCACGGTGTGTGCTGGAAAGCTGGCTAATTGGAGGAGCCACAAGGCCCCCTTTGCTCACCTCACAGCTCAAGGAATGCCAGGGCCACTCAGGGCACGAGGCACGTGCTCATCAGGCACGTAGCTGTAGGCCATCGCTTGGCGTTTTATAGTGGCACTCAAACATCACGCTACGAACAAAGCCATAAGTAAGGGTTAGCCTGGTTTTCGAGGTGTCTCTGCAGCGCTGGGGATGGTGACATCCGGCGTGCGTGCCAGAGGCTCCGCAGACACTTGCGGAGATGCTGAGCGCCAGGGCTCGAGCGCTGGAGTACGATGACCGTGCTCCGTGCAATTACTCTGTTCTCCTTTTACATCCCTGTGAGAAAAGAAAGAAAAATCAGTGTTCTGGCTGCAGATGAAGCTTTTATGTCAAGCTCTGCTCAAAGACAAATTCTGCTCAATCTTAGCCTGCAAAACCACTGACGCATGTTCACTAAAGCAAACAGCAATAAGCAAATGCAGAAATAAGGATGCATATGCATAAAGCAAAGCGAAGACCAGAAAATAAGGTGCTACCTCCCTTCATAGGAAATTACAGCATTGGCACGATCATTTTACTGATTTGAAATACTAAACAACCGAGTCACCTCTAATTAAGTGGAAAGCTGCAATATTCATCCAAACGTGCCGTATCGATTACGGCGTGCTCTGAAACCAATCAATCTTTCCATTTTAAGTACCGAGCCGCGAGTGAAGCACCAAACACGGGCAACGCTTCCTGACAGCTATTGATAACTTTGCAGCCCGTTTCAAAGCCCTTCCAAACACCCAGCGATTGAAAAGGCGTCGATCCCGTCATTCCAGCCCTCTGTCGCCACGTGCTCCTACCAGTTTCCCCATCTCTCTTCCTGCCTTCCTCGATCCCCTTATTTTGGGGGACTTGCAATGCACCCAATGCTAAATCAGTCTGAAATGTGGTGAGAAAATCCAAGTGTGTCTGCTGGGCTTGACTGCAGATGCTTGAATGGCACTTAAATGCTTTTTTCAATATTGGAAGAAAAGCTACAGCTGTAAGCAGCGGATCAGCTCTCAAATGGGGATTTATTTGATTTTTTAATCTGCTTCGTGCAGTGCACACCTCCTCACCCCCAGCCCTCAAGCAGACGGGGGGACACAGAGCATCCCTGGAGGACACCCCAGCTTATGGGCACAAGATGGGCCATGCAGAAGGGTTGACCTTTCTCAGTTTGGCTAATTTGGGCAGGTCAGAGAATTTTTCTGGAGCCACAATGAGCTTGCTTGCTGACAGTGGCCTAGTTCTTAATTTGTTTTGCCTGTGATGAGCAAGTTGCCCTCAGGAAAAAAAAGAAGAGTCTGAAATAGTCAATAAAAGTGTGTTTCTGTTTCAGTTCATTTGGCTTTATTTCTTGGAGAGTTATGATCTCATCCTCATTGTACTTCTCCAGACATACATGCATCTGCCCTGGCACAGGATAAAAAACAGTGTTTCCCATGTAACAGATTTTCCCCTTCCTCCCCAAATCTCTATTTTAAAAAAAAAACATATCCTAGGGGTTAAGGGAAGGCACGCGCATACCCTTTCCCTTCCAGCTCAAGTCTAAATAAGAAGGCGGATCACAGTATTTCTTGGACGTAAGGCTAGAGGAGGTTGCGCCACACATGATGAGCAAACCCAGTTTACCTGTGGTGGGGTCTATGTCAGCCACGCGTGGGCTCAGTCCTCGCCCTGCCCAAGTCTGTGGTCTGCTGGTCAGGAACAGCAGCTTTCAGGAGAGCTTTTGTCACCCGTGCTGGAGGAGAAAAAGCTATTTCCTTTGTGCTTCGAACTGTTCCAGCTCTGCAGATACCAGACAGGGAAAAAAATAAAAAGCCAAACACTCTCATATTTGTCTTTACCATTTTAGGCCAGGTGTCTTTATCTGGTGGGGAGAGGAATTAACTCCTCAGTCTGAACACGTGGGAATGGTAACAACAGAAAAAAAAAAACAACCAACACCTTCTGGCATCAAGAAATAATTTACCATTTGGAATATGTTTCCAAATAATTTACAATTTGGAACTTTCCTCTAGCTCATATCCCAGGAATCAGCAATCTTATTAATTACAAGAGTGCTTTATAATGCCCCAGCATTATCCAAAACTTAAGTCTAGAAAAATGAGCAGCATCTTATGATTTAACTTAGTGATACAGTTCTCTTTCAAGAAATTATTTTCTCAGTTGCAGGCTTTGGTGAGAAAACTTGCAGCAATTGTTTAGGGGTGCCAGACAATAAAGCGAAAAACTGTAATTAACCGTGGAGAGAAGCAGTAAATGTTTTGCTTGGAGTGAGGCACGTATCTCCCATTCATGAAAAGCTGGGAACTGAAGAGAAGATTATTTTTTTTGGTGCGAGTCATGTTGGCTGTCAGAGATGAAATATTAAAAAATCAATATTAATGAGAAGCAGATAGTGGAAATGCAATAAATCCAATTGTGCTGTCTGCACCATCTTCCTGAAATGCTGTTACTTCCTTTTAAAAACGACAATGAAGGAGGGGGGTGGGTGGGAAACCAAACAAAGGAAAAAGAAAGGGAAGGGGAGAACAGCCCCCAGCCCAAGGGCTTTGCTCACAGATGGGCCGGTCTCTTTGCCGCTAGCTTGGAGGAGCGCGGCACGGCTCTGCTTGCCAGGCTATGAACTTTTCAAACACTTACGCCATATGTGTACTGCTGATTGGACGTCGTCTTCCAACAAAATGAATTTCAGAGGCTCCCTCTGGTGCAAATTGGACATGTTCTCAGCTTTCTTTAACTTTTAAGCCTTGTGTTTTCAGCCAAAGCTGGCCCTCAAATACTTGGCATGCGAGCCTGTAGCGGAACGAGGAAGCGAGAAGGCCAAATGGTGAAATGGCAGCTCCCCAGAGAGGCTCCTCTCCAAAGAGCCCTTCTGCTTGCATTAGTGAGCGCCTGCAGAGGGCAAAGCCGATGGCTGGAGAAGTGGGGAGTGAAGAGACCAGAGGACCTTGATGCTAACCAAGCATGAGATCCGAGCGACTTGCACTCAAGAAATCTACAGGAAATGGAAACTGGATAAATTTGTTTCGCTTGGAAGAAAGCTCTTGCATGCATTGCCTACACAGACCAGAAATTCTCACCAGGCTTGAGATGCACTGGAAGGTATCCTGCAAGACAGACCTAATTCAGAGCATCTTAGACTCATCTGACAGACTTAACTGGACTTCACTCATTCTGGATAAAGTCCCTGAGAAAACTTCTCGAAAATGTCACTTAATTCCAGAAAACTTCTGAGTTCTTAGAAAGCCCTTCTAGGTGTTTGATTTGGAAAATGGAGAAGCTATTGGTGTGCTGAAATGAGACAGCCTGCAATGATTTAATGACCTTCCTGTTGGAAAAGCCAATCTTCAGATAAAAATATGAATCAGTAGGAAAAAGTAAGGTTTGTATTTAAAATATTGTGAAATAGGCTCTGTTTCTCATGGCCTTTATAAAGAGAGTCCCATTTCATTTGTGATCCTTCCATTAACCTCCTGGTTTTGGACACGCTATAATTACTTGCCACACAAGAAAACACATTGAATTATTAATGTTGGCAAAAGCCTCGCAGAGCCTTCACTAACAGGCATTTTGAGTAAGCAGGTTCCCCTGAACCCCCCAAAACATCACAGCATACCTTACTACGAAGTTGTTGATCCTCAGACCAGAAGCTGTCTCCTTTGGTTCTACAGAAAGCTGTCAGAGCATTACAATAACTATCTGGTGATCCAGTTTGGATCAATTAGAGTTATTGAACCTTAGCTCTACTGCTGTCCTCTGTGCAAATTACATCGGATCAACAACATAGACCCTTTGGTCTGAATTGATACAGGACCCTTTTGGCCTGAATTGATACAGGTCCTTTGAAGATAGCAAGTGTACAAGTCAGTGTACACCAACCAATGATAGAGTCATGACGTTTTTCTCCCAATTTGGTTGTTGAGTCAAGATAACAACATGATGGATAAACAATTTGGACAAGAAAGTACCTGCTTCAGGCACACGCCACCCAAAGTCCAGAGGAGAAATCCTGGCCCTGTTGACATTGAAGGCAATCAATCCCTGATGCCTGGAATTTTTGAACCTTGTGGGAGGTACAACCACTCTATTAGCCATTTCCCAGGTCTCTCTTGTATTTAACAGCTGCTGTTTGCTTGGGGCTCCACTGTCACTGACTTCCCCTGCTCAGCTCTCCCATAGTCCCAGTGACACACCGCCTGGGTCTCCCTTTCTTGCATGTTTTCGGAGCTTGGATCTTCTTGTACCCTTATTTATCTCTCTCTCTCTTTGTTCCATCCCCTGCTTCGGTAATCCTTATCAAACATTTATGCTTCTTTATTTCCCCACTGCAGACCATTTCATCATTTTCACTCTGCTATGATGTTTTATATCTCTGGCCCACTTCTTTCTTTTTCCTCTTCGTTGCTACACAAAAGTAATCAACGTCTTATTTCGTTCACACAGAGATATCTTTTTATCCCCACTGCGCTCCTTTCTGACCCACACGATCTGTCTGCAGCGCAACGCTCAAGGATGCAGACAGCACTCCTCAGAAAACTCTTCCTTTCCCCCACACTTTCTTTGGCCGCCCAGAGTATCTCAGCTAGACTCCTGCCTCTCCTTCTTTTCTCTCCTGTGGATATTGAGCTCTAGATCATAACAGTCTGGACTTTTCTTCACTCTAGCTGATATTATTGATCACTGTATAACCTACTGGTAAATCACACAGAAAGCACTCAAGTGGTTTGGACCCCATTTGAATTGGTTTTGGAGAGGTCAATGAGCAAAAAAAGATAATCCATAAAATGGTAATTGTGGCCCAAACACTGTCCCTTGCGCAGACTGTCACTGCTCATCAAGGCAAAGCCAATTCTCACAGACCTACCTCTGGGTGAGGTGCCACCTTGTCGGTAAAATAAATAAGCTACATCTTTGAAGCGTGTTGTCATAAACTATGTCATGGTTGTACACGGATAAAAGTTTTCCAGTGACTTGGTAAAATCTCAAATCAGGTCCAAGCTCTTCCTGGCCCCCCACCCAGCAATTTTCCCACATCCTTTCAACTGGCTAATCTCTTCTGAAGTGCTAGAGCAATGCTTGGTGGGATGTAATAGCCACTGTCTTCAGAAGGAAAATGGTGCAGTGCATCTGCTAGCATGACAGTGTTTTGAAGGGAAGAGAATTTAATGCACGTATTTTACTAAAATATCCCTGCGTCCAATGGGCTTATAAAGAGAATGCTGATTTTTGGAAAACACAGGACTTTCCAGGAAATAACACAGGCAACTTATTTTGTCTTGGAAAGTGCTTACGCACCTTTAGAATTAAAAACTGCACAGGAGAAACTTCAGTGGGAAACAAGGCAGTGCTTCTGGCAGGCAGCACCGGGAAACGAGATCACTCCAGAAAGGCAGTGGAGGAAGTTCCTGAGGACCTCAATAAGCCCACTTTCCCACAGAAGTAATGAACAAAAGATGACATAAAAAGCAGATCTCCCAGTTTTATTGACTGTTGTGATTATTGCAGGTTAGGAGGTAAGGGCAACGGCCAAAGGAAAATTTCCAAAGGTAAAAATTGGGCAAATTGAGTTGCTTCACGTTCCCAACAGGAACCTCAAGGATTAGGGGGTGTAGGATTGTATTTTTCTTCTCTTTTTCTTGGCTTCAACCTTCATATCATTTTTCTAAAGTCAGTTTTAACAGTGTCACATTTAGGCGAGCACGCCAACACGAGTCGGAGAGACAACAGAAGTGCCGCAGAAACGTACGGATGCACGAGGCCCCACGAGGATGCGATGCCAGATCAATACCCTGGAAAGTTAGCAGGTTATTAAGATAAATTATTATCATGAGATTGGTTTGAAAGTTTGCGATACCTGCAGAATTTTAAAGGCCTGCTTAAATTATGGCGGCAAGATATTACTGTTCCAGAAAAATTCTTCCAACAGCAAGGAACACGAGAGCGAGGATATATAGGAAAAAAAAATCAATAAATGCCTGTGACCTAAAGGTGGGTTTTCAAATTAGTATTAAAGCTGCTTTTTTTTTTCTTTTTTTTTTTTTTTTAAGGCATTTGAATCCTCAGCTTCTGTTGAACTGCAGTGTTTAAAGCATTACTATAGTGTTACCCTGCTTCTACAAGGAACCACAGGAACAGGGCAAATCTAAGATGTATTTGATAGGAAGTGAATCTCTGTGAAAAGGATAAAGAGGTACTTTTTATTTATTTATTTTTCTATGTAGGGAAGTAGGTTTTAAGTAAGGTGGTGGGGTACAAATTCATGAAGCCAAATAACCTTTTCTATCCTTGTGGTGCTTTGTGCTGTCATTAGAATACCATTGGCAATTAACTATTTTAAGTCCCAGAGCTATTTGACTTGAAAAAAAATGGTCATAATTTTATCTCTGATGAGGCACAGGTCAGATTTATCTAAGAAAAGCCTGCCAATCTCTTCTTACTCAAGAGACAGAGTACACAGCTATCTAACTGCCTTGCCACATGCAGTTCCCTCTGTGTTTTGATTCAGAGGTTCTGTAAGAGTTACAGAAACACTGATAACATTTTTTCTAATTTTTTTCTAAAGAAATAAAGAGGTTTTGCTTATCATGAGCAGAGTAAGTGCAGCTGGGCAGACCACTTTGGAAAATACCCTGCTGCCGTTGAAGCCTGTGTGAGATTTGTCACTGCCCATCCCGGAGAGTCAAGTGTCACCTTGCGAACACCGTGAGGTTGATTTTCCCTGTCTACAGAGTGGGGATTGCAATTCTGCCTTTCTTCCCCAGATAAGGTCTCCTCTGTGTTTACACTGCAGGCTCTTCAGGAGGGTAGTGCTATCTCCAAGTATGTGTCTATAACACGCTTACCAAAGGGGACCTTGCTTCTGAGGAGCCTCTCCATGCTCACATGAGCACCGACAGAAAGAAGGTATCAAATCTTGTGCTGACCAGATATCAACCACCTCCTGCAACTTGGTTGGGTTTAAACAAATCCCCGGCATGGTAAAGTGCTTCATTTTGATGTACTGTTAGAGAAAGAGAGCATCAGAGCTTCCAGCTCTGCAACAACAATACTTTACATTTTTTTATGTGGGATGTGATGTAGCCTGAAGATTTGAAGTCAGACCAGATGCCATTCAATTAACTGGCTTTGCACAGGTTCCTTTTTTAGAGATAGAGTTTCAACACAAACCACTTTTTCTCCATTGTTTTGCTAGCTTGGTACCTCCTGGCAATGGAAACCCCTTGGGATAACTCATTTCTTGTGGCGCACCCAGAAGCGGCCTCTAACATTTGACATGCTTTGGGTACATCATTTGGAGCAGCGGTTTGCTGCCAGCTTCCCAGCCCTCCCTTCAACAACTTCACAAATGTGGGCACACAAGGACATCTCCAGAAATAATGCACAGTGGCATCTCCTGCAAGCTCTGGGACATCTCAGGATGTGTTTTCCAGGCTGCACTATAGACACTATCCACCCAGAAGAGATCTCTTCTCTTCATAAAGAGGAGACACAGAAGAGAACCGGATAAAATTTTTGGAGCTAACCACCGTCCCATGCTTTCAGCTGGAAAAGAATAGTTGAAAACAGTATCAGATGTGGTTGTCATAGATGTTAGAGAGGGCAGTTAGGAAAGGGAGAGCATCACAAAGGCATCCCCCAGAGGTAACCGAGCAGTGCATGGCTGCACCTTGCGGAAGCAAGAGTGTTTAAAAAAAAATTTGGTTTTGTGGTATACAGAGCAGCCGTTTGCACTGTAGTAGTGTCATAGAAAAAAAAATGAAATTTAAGTAAGGTTGCAGGAAGGAATAGCAGACTTTTTATAGTGCAAGAGCTGCTATTCAAGGTCAGTGATAAATAACTCCTGTGTTTAAGATAACAAAAGCCATTCAGGACTAGCGATAAAATGAAATTCTGCACAGGAAGTGGACTGCCTTGCACATCAATCCCCCATGGGTATTACGAACCGATGGTAACAACAAGGTCTGTGTTCATGCATCTTCCTGAGGAATGGGAGAGAAAGGCAAAAAGCCCTGAGATGTCTCTTTGTACTGGAAAAGCCTCCATTTTATATCCTCTGCCTTCGAGAGGATGTTCTTCCTCTCGGCAGAAGACAACCAGGACTCATCATGGAAACCTCATTCCTACCTGATTAATCTGTCCAGAAGGTCACTTGTTCAGCTATGGGGTGTCTGAGAGACTGACAGGAGGTTCTTCAGGACTTCAGATGAGAGGTAGATTATCCACAAATGAAGAGAGAGGACTGTCAAGGTGAGCATCGCCCTGAAGATGGTATAAGGACACGAGACATTAGCACATGAAAACAAACAGAGAAAGTTGAAACAACTTTGAAAACAAATATTTGAAAAAGATTGGGAAGATCAAGTAGAAAAGACAGAGTGAAAAATGCAACCATCA
Organism: Psophia crepitans; assembly: GCA_013399095.1. Classification (NCBI taxonomy): domain Eukaryota; kingdom Metazoa; phylum Chordata; class Aves; order Gruiformes; family Psophiidae; genus Psophia; species Psophia crepitans. The sequence goes on from VWZZ01000616.1 coordinate 4,446,753, forward strand.
AGGAGATAATGAGGCATAAATGGCTGTCAGAGAATAGGGAGCTCCAGTGGGTGGATCAGATGCTCATGACAGAAAAGTGAAAACAGCCAAAACAAGTGATGAAGGGGGAGCTTAGATCTTCAAAGAATGCCAGGCTATTCACTGGAGAACTGAGATGCTTTGAAGCAAAGGCTACAGTCAGGAAGGTATTCGAAAGTGGGTGGGGGGCGAGCAGGAAGGAGACAGAGATGAAGTCAAGGGCCAAAGACAAATGACACAAAGCACGGCGCTGGCGGAGACCAAAGGCAGCCCGCGTTTCGCCTGCAGCAGTGGAAGTGCCACCAAGGCAAGGGTCACAGCCTTGGCTTGCCCACGTCCACGGGGCAATGGGCATTTCTGCCGGCAGCAAATTCGGGCTGATCGTTAACGAAAAGCTGACACGAGCAGAGACCGGAGGGAAGGCGGGCTTCGGAGCAGCGATAAAGTAGACCGTCTGACCGGTGGCAAATTTTAAAGGATCAACGGACAACTGGGAGGGGGGAAAGAGCAACACCAGGAGTCTTGAATTTAGTACCTACTTGCCTCTTTGGTTCACCTGCCTTCCCAAGGGGCTGCGGCAGGCGGAGCGGGAGGCCTGGTGTCACTGCGGGCTTTACAGCGGGTGCAGTGAAAAACTGCTGGAGTTTTCAGGAAGCTGCCCCTCCATCATCCTGTAATGAGACATTTTTACAAGTGTTGATTTTCTGTCCGCTAATTTTATCCAGGCTTCATTAAAAGCAACCAGAGAGAGCAAGAGAGAGAGCGGGAGGAGGAAGAGATGGGGGGAAATAAAGTTATTGGACTTCACGTTCCAGGGACCCAAGCACAATCTGGCAACAAAGTGAGGCTCTTGAGGGTTTTTTTTTTTCTTTTTTTTTTTTCTTTTTTAATGATATGTGCTAAGTTTATATTTATAGAGCTCCAGCTCCCTGGCACTGTCATTTCCAGCCAGTCTCATTACAGCTCTCGCAGCACATGGCCGTTAATACTAATTCCATAATGACAGTGGAGCACTGAAATAAAATTTAACAGTTCCTCAGTTAATCATTAAAATTAGCCCATCTCAGTGGATGCTGGATCTTCTAATGTTTCGGTGCAATGCAATTTCAGGTAATAAATGAGATGGTGAAAGAGGATTTTTAATGTGTTATCACCCCACGGAGGGCAATAAGAGTGCCTCCATCCTGGCTCGGAAATGTCGGAGGGGGCTGCGCGAGGCAATTCCTTTCCGCAATGGTTCGCCAGGCAAAATCTATTCGGACACGGCCACAAGGGATCGAAAGGTCAAAGATGGTTAAACAAATCAGAGATAGCCGGAGCACACGGCAAGCAAACAACCGTGCTGTAATTTTCTGTTGTACTTTCAGAGATGACACTGGGGAAAGGGAAATGAAAAGGAAGGCGCAACGCTGGTCAGGTTGATCTGCACTGTGATTAACCCCACCAGGTGCAGATGCTCGGGGCTTTTTTGTGACTTCAGTTAGATTTTTATTATTATTATTATTATTATTATTATTATTATTACTATTATTATTATTATTATTATTATTATTATTATTATTATTATTCCTTATTTTTTATTTTATTACTCCTAAATTGGATGGTCTTGCCTACAAGATGAAATTCTGTGGCATGACCTAGTGATTGAAGCTGCCTCAGAACCCAGGGGGGGACATTTGAAATGGTTCAGGAAAGGGACAGCTGTCTTATCAGGTTAATGAGGAATTCTTGCCGATGAAGGCTTTTCACCACGCACACACTCACAGAGAAAGAAAAAAGGAAAAAAAAGTATTTTATCATTTTAAAGACAAGACTGGCAACAATAAAAGATGAAAATTTTGCTCTTCCTTGTAAGTGGATGACTGGTGGGAAATCATTATTTCAGATACTTTAGAAATAATCACCATCGTCTCTTCTCAAATGTTGCTTCTTAAAAGCCACAGACAGGTTTTCTTAAATAATGGCCTCAAAAACTTTGCTCCTTTCCAGAAGAAAACCATTGAGCTAAATAACTACTAGGCTAATAAGTACTTTAACTTTTGGTCTGGTTGCTCCTTTATGAGCTACCATCTTTAATACTGTTGCCTTGAGTGCTGTGGCCACACAAATCTGGCTGTGCTCTGTACAGGGGATGATCTTATTTTGGAAAATCTTCAGATAATTCATGCTGTGGGACTGGGGTGCCCACCTCGGCATCCCAATTGTGGGTGCTGCCTGTGCTGGTGACAGACAGCGTTTCAAGGCAGCCTTGAGAAAAAAGCGTAAGCTGGTGTAAGTCAGCACCACCGAATCCGTTTTGATTTTTGAAGTCAATTTGTGGGACGCTTGCGGTCCTGCCGGTGCCCTGCGTGTCCTTTTCTTTCTCCTCTTCTTCCTCCCTCTCAGCCTCCTGCCAGTAACAGCCCAACGCCGCTGGCCAAGGCAGGGATTTTTTCCTAACAACTGCTGTGAGTCCGTGACCAAAAACAAAGCTTGAAACATTTTGAACAGGCCGATGCTGGTGCACGTTGACCAAGGTTTTGAGTGGCTGATAATACCACATACTGTGCTTATCTTTCTTCAGAAATGAAGCTGCAAGGGAAAGACAACAGCAGAGAGGAAAACTGCGTTTTCTGGAGTCGGTGTTCTCCTCTCTCCTTTCCGCGTTTGCACATACTGCTCTTTCTCCAAGAAAACAAGAGTCGCTCTTCATAACAAAGCAACTGCAAGAGCTCAAGTAACTTTCCCTCTTGGCCCTCCTGTCCTCCCAGGAGACATTTAGACCCTCTCTTCATCTCATCAGGCTGCTGAACTGGGAGCATCTCCTTTTCTTAAAAGAAAAAGACAGGTAGAATAACGTTTTTACGGTTAGTGAGTGTCTATAGGAGGTCAAGGCCAATCACGGATCTTGTTTAACTACGTGGCATCGCTAGGTGTCAAACCCAAGTTATCACCTGCAGTTCCCTGTAGCTATTTATCCCCTACCCCTAGCAGGGCAGAAAAAGCAAGTTGGGAACGGCATCACTGTGGTTATAAGCATCCTGCGGGCAGGGAGCAGCTGTACCTGCTGCGCCGCACGGCTTCACCAGGGACCCGTCCTGACGTTGCTCCTGGTGCCGCCCGCCCTAACCCCCAGCGTGGCCCAGCACCGTTTCCCCTCATCTTCCTCGCTGCTGCTCTGTGTTTTATCCAAGGTCACAGCTCCAGGCAAGCAAGTATTTGCAGGAGATTGTTTATTGCTGAAAATAAATCTTGTCAGGGTGTTAATTGACCTCCTTTCTAGTGTTTATTATCTTATTCTTCTCTGCGGTTTAGAGAAAGAAGGTGTTCAATGAAATAGATATCCTGCCCCCGAGTTTCTGGAGGCAAAGCTGGTATTATCCCCAAGCATTCCCCACAGCATCTGCTCCTAACAAATCCGAGCAACTTGCAGACTGAAGCCAACCTCCCCAGCAAGGCGGGAGGTTACGCTCTCCCTTCCAGCTGGCTGCTGCGGTCTGACAGCGATCGATAGACACGGGGCCATGAAATGAAGCTTTGTGGAGGAGCCGCAGAACTGCCTGCAGGTGGGACCCGTTGGCTGGTGGTTGATTGTGCTGTTGCTGAAAGCAAGGGAGATTTCCTCAGGCTGCTGCCCCCTCTTTCCCCTGCCCCCCTACTGCTCTTTGCTTCTGACTGCCGGACAACCACAATACTTTTTCAAAGCAAAGCAATGCTACATCATCAGGAATGGTGGTAAAATGATAATTAAACAATGTGTTTAACGAACCCGGAACAAGATCAGAGCCGACTGTGTAGCTGTGAGGTCTCCTTTAGGCAGCAGGAAGAAAACAAAAATATATGGAATAAGGTTAGTTAACTCGTCCACCTAAATGAACATTATAAGGACAAATATTCTGTTCACATGTACCCTTTCAGCAGCATGTTTAATTTGTTAAGCCCAAGTGGATTCATAAAGCGAGGCCCTTTATCTTCATTAAAACTGATGAGAATGAATTGCAAGATGCGGTGTTATTATTCCGGCGTGATTCACTCCGTCCGTGAGCCTCCGAAGCATTGAAGAGCGCAAATAAGCTGCAGCACAGCCACGTTCGGCTTTGCCATCACCGCCTTGACAAACCTGAGCCGTTCTCTCCCTCACCTCAGGACACGTGGAAGTAATGGCAGTCCAGCAGCAGCAGCAGAAAAAAAACCAAAAAAAGGCAGAAAGCTCTCTCACTTAAGGGGAAATGAAAGGAATTGGTTTTCTCTTGTCAAAAAGAGACTGCCACAGACCCAGCAAGCAGACGCTGAAACAGCTCTTCAGCCTTTGCAAAATATTGCTTCATGTCCCTCATTATATGACAAAATAGGTACTTAATTTTTGAAGCCACTTTTTCTAGGCTTACAAGGATTTTAATTAACATTTTCTTCATTATAGAGAGGCAGAGCTCTGTCACTTCTTGCTCCCAGATTGCCTGTAGTATGTACCTTTCTTTTGGGCTCTCTCCCTGGTGCTGACATTGCTTCCAGAGCTTTTCAAGGCTTTCTGAGAAAGCTCATTACTTGGGCCATCAGTCTATATTAGGCCAAAAAAGAAACTTAAGAGTAAGCAAAGCATGTAGACAGACCGCTCCAGCTAGCAGGTGCCTGTGGGCTTAACAAAGAACCCTTGAGGCTGGTAGGCATAACCACAAGCCCCTCTTTAAATGGCAGAAGAACCAGTAAAGGTCTTACAAGAAACAGTAATGGTCTGTCAACAATGATGCTACGTATCATGGCTTCAGGAAAAGGCATATATTGGACCATTCAATATAATAACTTGTGTTATGTGGACTCAAGAGCAAAATGCTATAGCTGAAGGATGGGACAGCTTCCAGCAAACACTTGCTCTCCTGGTGAAACCCTTTGGTGAAACCATACATGAACGCCGAAGTCCTTAAATGGAAGAAGAGTCCACCAAGGACCATGGTGCTTGGTTTCAGCTGGCTGCCGGGAGCTCAGCGTCAGCAGGGCAGCCTTCCTATGTCAAGTGCACAACTCTAGCAATAAATTATGTTTGCCTTCTCAGACACCGTTATGGCCTGGTCACCTGAAGCAGCTTGAAAGAGTTTGATCTGATATCTCATCAGGACAATAGCCTTGCCGCTATTAGTTCAGTGCCGCAGCAGCTTCCATCTCTGGCTTTCTTGAGATGAGTTTGAGTTAACGAGCAGATGTCCCAGAAATGGTAAGTGTCAAATGCAATGCACCTACAGAGTAGATTAGACCTACTATACTATAGCTTCATTACATCAAATCCATAATCTCACACGGGCACAAGCAGAAAGATTGCCATTTGAGAAAGAGACTTCTCTTGGCCAAAAATACATCTTATCCATCTTACCCCAAATTCTCAATCAGATCACGATCATGGCATCTCAAATCAAACCATGAACCCCTCATCAACACCTCTATGTGCCTTCTAGTCAAAGGTGATACCTGATTATATAGTCATTCATTCATCAGTCATCTCCTTTAGTTAGACTTGTTGCTTTGAGATCCTCTGGGTGAAGACCAAGGGGAGATGAGGTATGTATCGACCTTTGAACATGATCGGTACGTACTGATTTCCCTGAAGAGGCACTCACCCAGCAGCACCGCTACTGGAGACATCTTTCTGTAATTCACAAGCTAGTGCCATGCCTCCCAGCCTGGATTTGGGTCTAGAGAGGGTGAATTCCTCAGGCACCAGGGACCGAGCTGTGGTCTGGCTTGCTTCAAAGATTAAATTCAAGACCCTGCCCTGCAGTAGGAGCAGCACTGAGCATAAGGCCCTCACCTGATGTATTTTCAGACCATCTCTTCTCCTTCAGCTGCTCACAGACATGGCCTGAAACAAAACCACAGTGGGCTTTGGGCAGGAGTCTAAGGAAAATGCCACTGTAAGGGAAATGAAGTAACGGAGAGCCTGGAGACGTGTCCATACCCAACGGTTTCCCAAGAAATACGCAGACATTACTGTGCACTTGAGGTGCAGCTGCTCCTGCGGGCGCATAACTCTCGGTGAGCAGCAATGAACCCAGTGCCTCTGAGGCTTTGGTTCATTTTGCTGTTGAGAGGGCAGGCATCCCCACCAGATCCTGGTAATCAGATTTTGACTAGCTCTTCCATACATTTCTTTGTCCTTCTCCCTCACTTTTGTTAAACTCCAGAAAGTTGCCGCTTATCCACAGGTGTCTCGCTGGCACCCACTGTGACATCTGTTTAATGCGCTGTCAAGGAAGGACGGGGAGCGAAACAATCCCAGCGTATTGGTTATTAGTTTTTGAGGAGCTAAAGGCTCTTTCTGGCATTTCGATGACAGAAGGAGACAGCTCTGTTCTTCTTCAGTGGGACTTATAAATATGGATATAAGGAAAACTTCAGAAACAAGAGGTGGGGAGAAGCAAACAGGCTGGCTCGCTGTCCTCGGGGCGGGCACTCGCTTGCTTTGCTGGGTGTATTAAATCTGTAAACACAGGTATATAACCAGGGCAAAGCTTTTCCTTCACGCGTTCGTTTTTTAAAACAATGGGTAGAAAAAACAAATTACCGTTCGGGTGTTTGGCCACCTCATGGCTCCTTAGAAAGAGATTTGCACATTGAAATCTCCTGTCTCTGTGGGAAAGCTTCCTTGTAGCTTCTCCAAGAGTACCTCTGGGCAAAGTTGGGTGCCGCCCTCAGCATCAAGTACCAGATGAAGGTTCGACAATGCCGCGTCCATCCACAGATGGATACTGAATGGCTGATGGGACAGCGGGGAGCGCAGAAACCTCCCGTCCCCTGAGGCAGAAGAGCAGACAGGCACGCGGATTAACTTACAGAAATTAATAGTTAGCTCACTGAAAGACCTAAAGGCAGCACTCACTACATGCAGGGAGAAGCCCATGCTGGGGAGCTTTAATTAAACTAAGCAGCTTGCAGAATAACGTTACAAAAAACTGGATAAAAAACACGCGGTGCCAAGGGGTTATTACCCTAAACCCTCGCCTGACGTCGCCCCGGGGACACCCTCCTTTCCCTGCCGTTGCAGAAAGCCCAGCTCCCAATCCCCCCCAGACAGCTGATGTACGATGCAAAAGATCCCACGCCAGCTGATGGAAGAGAAAATGGGTTGCCAGAAGGGACCCCCGCTCGGGGCTGGGAGCGGGAGCGCAGCACGGCCAGGCGGCCAGCTTCCCTCTCATGACACCGGCGCTGGCTGACAGCCAGGGCTCTCGGCACCATCTTGCCCCTGGCTGGGAGCAAGGAGCCAGAATTGCTCCATCTTGGATTTTAGAACTTGCAGAAAGGGATTTTCTTTTCTTTCCTTTTTTTTTTTTTTGTTTAAGAACATCTCCTTTCAGATGGCACAGCTCAGCGCTCTCCAGATTGTATAATTTTGTCCCTGGGCTTTTCTCGACAACGTTGTGGCATTTGCTTGGCACCAGCATTTTTGCTGCCCTGTCTTTGCCGGCTCTCTGAAGACCGGCGCTCTCGTGCTGATCCAGTTTGGAGCCCAGTTTGAAAAATACAGGCACTGGCTTTAACTGTTATTTCATTATGTTTTATGGTCACTGCTGAAAAGGAGGTTTTTTTCATTTGGAAACTGCCTCCTCTGCTTAAAGCGTGGGGAGAACTCCACAAATCTTACAAATCAAACCTCATGGTATAAAATAAGTACACGCATTCACATGTGACTCCTCGCTCGTACGTGGCACCTATAATTTAGCAGTGAACTGCTTTACTCTACAGCACGCTGCGGCTCCTGAGTGAGCCCGTGGATTGCATGATTCCTCATGGGTAGGATTGAACTCACGGGTGCTTGAGACAAGCCTAAAAAAAAATAAAAATCAATGGGCGGATCAATGCAAATGAATATTTTACCTCTGCCACAGCCACAAAGCATGATCCATCCCGGCTCATGATGCCCTGACTGCTGGGGAGAGGGATCCAGGATATTGGCAGAGGTAGCTGGAGTGAAGATTTGCAGAGGAGAGGGCTAAAAATTCATTTCTGGGTTATTTTCGTTGGCCTCGATGATCACAGGGGGATAAGTTCAGACACAGCTGGTTCAGAAGCAGCATGCAAACAGTGCTGCTATCCCCTCTGCCCCGCAGCAGGCGGCTGGGTTGACCATCTCCCTTTTTGGGGTTGAACCACTACGCTACATCAGTGCTCAGATGGTGAAACTCTGGCAGCGGTGTTTCCTGGCCCACGAAAGCACTCCTGCAAGAGATGCCAAGCATCAAACCCATCTCCTCGATCAGGCACTGCCACGCTGGGTCCGAAGGCAGAGAGCCTGGATGGACATGGGTCACGCTGCTGAAACCCCTTGGTCCTGAGCGTTGCGATGCGCAGGCTGAGGTTTCCTCCACTGGCACACGGACCTGTGACGCCATACACGTCGGAGGTCGCTTTGGCCACAGCAGGGCACATCAGAACGCAAGGGAACTGTGCCAGGCCGCTCGCCGTTGGCCTCCGCACGGTCTGTGCTCCACACGTTGCCAATCCATGGGAACTTTTAAATAATCAATGTCTGAGGGAGGGATAATTACCAGCTTTTAGCTTGCCCACTGACATCAATACTATCAAAGAAGCCTAAATGCATGCTCTCTTTTCTGAGGAATTACCACCCTGTAACGCAATACCTTTGGCTCGTATCGATCCACCCGTGGAGGATTATGCACAGCTGTTGACAGATAAGACTGGAAATATGGAACAGCCCCCTCGAAGTGCTGGGACCGTACAAAGCCTTTATTGAATAGCAATCTAAACATTCAGGCTGCTCCTCTCAGATAACCTAATCTTTTCCTGCGTTAACACCTCCACGCTGAAAGGAATCAATTATGTCTATCAGTCCATATAGATTGGGTGCTGCGTTTTTGGAAGCTTAGTCTTGTTCCTTCATTATTGGGTGATCAATAAATCCTTTCAGTAGGAGCGTTTTACCGTTACGTAATATAAGTTTGGCTTCAACCGGTCCTCTGTGCTGCTCTTTTTTGGGGCTTGGATTTAACTTTTTAAAATTTCTTTTATGGTTATGAATTAATTACATCAAGCAGTCCTGAAACAGAAATCCAATCTGTCCTTTCACAAACTGGGCATTCTTTTTGCTGCTTATAAGAAAAAATTAAAAAAAGAACAAAAACTAGCAATAACAAACAGAAGTCAGCCATAAATATTTCATATTTTCATTTTCCCTGAATTAACTGTTAGCTTTCCCTTATTAATAAGCTACGGAAGAATTGCCATAGCAACAGCAGCATCTCATTAAGGAAACAACAAGTGAAATGTAACCTAAGCGTGAGAGGTGGCTGCGGCAGCACCCCACGCAGGTGGGACCAGAGCGATGGTCCGGTGGCCTCCAAGGGTGCTCCACAAATGGCTCTGCACGCTGGCAGCCCAAGAAAAAAAGTTGTCAGCAAGCTCATTACACCAGTGTTTGGGGCAGTGGATGCTGCTCCTTCTATTTTGGGGGGCTTCTTACCTTGCTCCCCTTTTCTTCACAAAGAGATCTGTCATTGTCATTGCCTCTTATTCTGTGCTCCTGCAAAGCTTCTCCGGCATTGAGCTGCAAAAAAAAAAAAGGTTCCATGGACAGTGAATTTAATTGAGAGCCTTCAATAACACATACTTCATTTTAAAAAAAAAGAATCATTGGAAAGGAAGTTTCCAGATTCCCCAGAGAATTTGCCATATTTCCCCAAGGTCAGCATGAGAGAAGCTGTTTTTCTTCTTTTAAACCAAAATATGCTGGAACATGGTGTGGATTTATCTAGTTTTCAGAAGGATGTTCTCAGTTTATGAAAAAACTTTGTACGTGAGGGAAAACTGCACCTTGAGTTTGGCTAAAAAAAATCAGCATTCCCTGTTGAAAATTTATTTGAAAACAAATTACTGGGTGTTTTTATGGTATGTTTTTTCACAAATATTTTCTCCAGAAGAAAAGTCTGACCAGTTCTGTGTGGGTTGCTTCTACCTCGTGTCCCACAGAGTACTGCCAATCCCAAACACACACAAAGCCCCATGAGTCAGATCATAGAATCATAGAATCATTAAGGTTGGAAGAGACCTCAAGGATCATCTAGTCCAACCGTCCCCCCACCACCTATTAACCACTAAACCATGTCCCTAAGTACCACATCTAACCTTTCCTTAAACACCCGCAGGGACAGTGACTCCACCACCTCCCTGGGCAACCTGTTCCAGTGCCCGACCACCCTTTCCGAGAAGAAATTTCTCCTCATCTCCAACCTGAACCTCCCCTGGCGCAACTTGCAGCTGTTCCCCCTTGTCCTGTCGCTGGTTATCTGCGAGAAGAGGCCAACCCCCAGCTCACCACAACTTCCTTTCAGGTATTTGTAGAGGGCAATGAGGTCTCCCCTGAGCCTCCTCTTCTCCAGACCCAGTTCCCTCAGCTGCTCCCCATAAGACCTGTGCTCCAGCCCCTTCACCAGTTTCGTTGCCCTTCTCTGGACACGCTCCAGGGCCTCGATGTCTTTCTTGTGGTGAGGGGCCCAAAACTGGACACAGTACTCGAGGTGCGGCCTCACCAGGGCTGAGTACAGGGGGACAATCACCTCCCTGCTCCTGCTGGCTACACTATTCCTGATACAGGCCAGGATGCCGTTGGCCTTCTTGGCCACCTGGGCACACTGCCGGCTCATGTCCAGGCGAGCGTCAACCAACACCCCCAGGTCCTTTTCCTCCACACAGCTTTCCAGTCACCCCGCCCCCAGCCTGTAGCGCTGCCTGGGGTTGTTGTGGCCAAAGTGCAGGACTCGGCACTTTGCCACATTGAACCTCATCCCGTTGGCCTCTGCTCAGTGATCCAACCTGTCCAGGTCCCTCTGCAGAGCCATCCTACCCTCCGGCAGATCGACACTTCCCCCCAACTTGGTGTCGTCTGCAAACTTACTGAGGGTGCACTCAATTCCCTCATCCAAATCATCAACAAAGATGTTGAAGAGGATGGGCCCCAACACTGACCCCTGGGGAACACCACTCACGACCGGTCGCCAGTTGGATTTCACTCCATTCACCACCACTCTCTGGGCCAACTAGGTAAAAAAGAAGGGGGGTTTCATTTTAAACAAGGGCAGCAGGAACTAGGATTGCCACATGGTTTCTTACGTGTAGGATTTATTTCAGTGATGTTTCCATGCTTTTCTCTGCGAGATTCAAGGGTACAGACCCAGAAGGTGCAGGAGACGTGGGCGCTTCTTTTCTGGTGGCGAGACGTTGACGATAGTCAGACTTCTGTGGGGTGAGCTAGTCACTGTTTTCATGGGGTTGAAGACATTTCTCTGTCACCTCTTCTCTTTCAGCAGATCACCTCTGTTAGAAGAGATGCAAAATCTGGGATGTTTTCCAGACTGTTTTTTCACATAAGTGAGATGCTCAGTGATGGCAACACTGAATCCGTGCCCTCTGCCTGCAGCGAGGCCACCAGCAGCGCCGAGGCTGCTCTTTAAATGCTCGCTGGAGAGGGGCCAGATCAGGTGCTATGAAGAGGAGTTGTTTATTTTTCCAAAGCTTTTCTCAATTTCAGATAAGCCAGGGAACTATCTTCACGCCTGCAGAAAGCAGTCTGTGGGGAAGCATCCTATCGAGCACGACACTTCGGCTGGCGATCTGGTCTCCATCGCTTGGTATTTGTTTACGGGCTGGATTCAGTGGAGGCAAAATACCTTCAGCTCTCGTTTCACCTGGTTTGGCTGCTTTAGGTTTCCATTTGGCGGCAGGTAAAAGATGCACTTTGTTAAAGTTTCCACTGGCTCTTGCAGTACGACTGCTCTGAGAGGTATCGCCCCAAAGCCAGGTCTAGCGAAGGCTGTTGGCAGCAGCCTGCACCTCCGAGGGTCTTTCGCTCCTCCAGAGCCTTCCTCACATGCACGTCGGTGTCTTGCTAATTGTTTGTTTACTCCCAGCTTATTCATAAAGATTTAAAGACCGCCCTGCCTCCCCTCAGAGCCTGGAAACAGAGAACCCGATCTGGCTTTTCAAGTGTATCTGAGAGCGCCTTCAGGCTTCGTCTTCTGAAAAAGCCCGTGAACAACCGGATGCACAAAGCTGCTGTTGCCAGCGATGTGCCTGGTTGTCATAAGATGATGGTGCCTGCATGCAGGTGAACGTCAAGGTGCACAACAGCTAGGGGAAAAGACGAGTATCAGCTGAACACATGCAGCCGTAATAATTACATCGCGCTAAAGAAAATGTCAGGGAGACTCGATGAGGTGTTAAAGAAAATGGTTTTCCAGGCTTCACTGCACTAAAGGCAAAAAAAAAAAAAAAGAAAGCGTGGCCCAGGAGTCATCAACGCAATAAAAATGTTGTAATTCTCTCAGAGAGCCTGAGCGAACGGCTCTGGAAAGGACTCTGCGTCCCAGAGCTTTCCAGCGGGTGGTGGCAGAATGCCCAAATCCTACAAATGGGAAACCCGAGGCACTCGTGCACCAAGTCAGTAACTGATATTAATATTGCATGCACGCTGTGTGGAAACACTGCAACGGACCTGGAATTGAGAGAGTGGGAAAAGGTTGTGAAAGTAATGCTTTTCCGTAACACCTTCCATGGCAGGCCGTGCTTGTGATGCCAAACCTGTTGCAAGTCATGTTTTCCAGGGAGGGTGAAACCGCTAAGTGATGCTCTTGGGGCATAGAATCATAGAAACACGGAATGGTTTGGGTTGGAAAGGACCTCAAAGATCATGCAGTTCCACCCCCTCCACCACAGGCAGGGACACCTGACACCAGACCAGGTTGCCCAAAGCCCCATCCAACCTGGCCTTGGACACTGCCAGGGATCCAGGGGCAGCCACAGCTTCTCTGGGCAACTTGTTCCAGGACCTCACCACCCTCACAGGGAATAATTTCTTCCTCATATCCAGTCTCATCTCCCTTCTTTTAGTTTAAAGCCATCCCCCATTGTCCTATTACTCCCTGTCCTTGTAGACAGCCCCTCTTCAGCTTTCTTGTGGGCCCCTTTAGGTACTGGAAGGCCACAATTAGGTCTCCCTCGAGCCTTCTCTTCTCCAGGCTGAACAAGCCCAACTCATAGCCTGAACAAGCCTGTCCTCATAGAAGAGGTGCTCCAGCCTTCTGATCAACTTTGTGGCCTCCTCTGGACTTGCTCCAGCAGCTGCATGTCTTTCCTGTACTGGGGACCCCAGAGCTGGACACAGTACTCCAGGTGGGGTCTCACAAGAGTGGAGTAGAGGGGCAGCTAGCTTTGGAACATGTCACAGTGTATAGCATAGAATATTTTCAGTAGGAAGTGACCTAAAATGACTATCTAGTCCAACTGCCTGACCGCTTCAGGGCTGACCAAAAGTTAAAGCATGTTATTGAGGGCATTGTCCAAATGCCTCTTAAAAACTGACAGACATGGGGGCATCAACCATGAAAGGAGTACTCACATATGCCCAGAGGTATCTTCAACATCTTGTGGATGCCAATACACAAGAGAGAAGCATCACCAGGAAGAGCATCCCTGAATCAGGAGAGAAATAAAGTTAGGTGTGAAACACGGCAACAACTCAGAAGCAGCAACTGACTTCCAGATTGTAAATGGAAGTGGAGAGCCCACGGACAGGGTTCCTCTCTGCAGCACATTGTGGGGCCATCAAGTAAAACTGGTAGTGTGGGACACCTCAGGGGCAGGGGAGAAATCCCAACAGCAAGAGCTGTTTTCAGCAGAGCTCAATTTCTTCATTTTTTAAAATGGTTTACATATCTTCCAGCCAGCTGTAGCAGCAAGTGGAAGAGCCAGTGACAAGAAGTGCCACGTCAGTGGAGAAAAATCTCCTTTGGCATAGAGAAGCAGGACCTTAGGTAGTCAATGGAGAGAAATATGGATCTCAAAGGGACAGCCTGCCATCTTTAGGTTAAATACCTAAATTAGGCTCTCCCCCTACACACCTTCAAAACACCAAGGCGTCTCTCCCACAGGTACTTCAAATCGCAAGTTAGATGCCTGAATTAGATCCAACTCACGCTATTCCCGCCCGTTGACTCCAGTGCATTCATCATTTTCCACTGTTCATGATATAATTACTGCTAAATAATGAAATACAAGCTACGTGATAGGCTAAATAGAATGTAGATTAAAAAATAAATAGTATATAAAATATAATAAAGTACAAGTGTAAGTATTATACAGGCACTAACAACATCCTGGGCACAAACCAAAACAACACAGGGTTTTTCTCCGCAGTTCTGCAAGACACACAGAACCCTGCAGTGGTTCATTGAACTGCCTGTATATCCACAGTGGTTTGGTGCTTTTTGCCATGCACTGGGTTATCGTTTGGCTAGTTTCCTTCTAACAGCTGATTAACTGTGGCATAAAACACCTACAAACCATTAGCCTTCTGTAAAGCACTTTTAAATGCACTCATCCAGTAATTTGTGACCACTTCATTGGAGAAAAATCCACCATGTCTACAGTAGGAGCACTTCTGGTTGAATATTTAAAATTCATAAATATTTGAGTGTTGAAATTTTCTCCTTCCCAAACTTGATTGCTCTAATATTCATGGTAAGTGAACTCCAAAAGACTGGAAACAAATTTATTTTTACTTTTAGGCCAAGAGACAATTTCCAGCCGTATTCACCTAACTTAACCTCTCCAAGAAAAGGTCTTTCTCCCCCAAGCCTTGCTCACAGTAAAGGCTCCCTTCAAAAGGGTCCCTCTAGAGGAACGCTACCTTTGAAACCCTCACCTCTGCAACTCACTCTAAGGCTGTGCATGCACACACTAAGGAAAATAAAGTAATTAATAAGGACCTAATGTGTGCTATTGCTTCTGTGAAGTAGCTTGCAAGTACTGAATTCATTAAAAAAAATAAATAGAGGAACTGGCTCTACTGCTACAACATTTGTTTGTTCAGAAAGCCTCGGTCACAAACAAGTCTGACCCCATTATAGCCCGAAGTATTTCTTAGTGCGTGGAAAACTCAAGTATTGACTGAGTAATGGTTATAGCTCTTGCTGCCATGGGTGTAAACTTGTCAAAGAAGAAGGACTAAATCAAGTTATTAAACAAGTCAACAAGCTGAAAATTTACCTTTTCCTCTAACGCTTCTGGCAATGGCTAAATGAACTACTAAATCAAACACATCATAGCAAATTAGCAAAGTATGTTACAGCAAAAATGAAGTTTAATGGCACACAGCAATTGCCAAGATTTTTAATCAATTCTTTGCAGCCTGGGTCCTTAAATGTTTAACAATGGAGGCATAATATGAAGAAGATTAGCTCGGAACCAAAAGCAAATTCCCTAGTGAAGTTAGCAACATGGAAAAGATTTTTTTCCCCCCTTCAGGACTGTATCTACAATGTTGCTGCATTTTCACACTAATTTCAATTTGAGTTTCAGTACTGCTTAAATTAAGCCACCAAAACAAAACGTAATTGCAAATGAACGTATTCGCTCGCATCCCCCTACATCTTTAGAGGTACGAAATGGAAGACAGGAAAATTACTAGGAGATAATCAAATTATGGGCTCCCCTTTCACACCAACACGAGCTCCTTTTTAGAAGAAAAACAACATATTGTGAAGTTCCTTAAAACTGCTACAGCTGTTTGCAAATTTTAGATGCTTTTTTATATCTCCATTGAATATGTAATTTCTTTAAGTTGCAGCATGTTTTCCTAGAAAAATGTTGACATCTGTGATCCATTGGGGTTCTCTAGTGAAAATGGAAGGGTTTTCTGGTGCCCATTTGGCCCATCTGGAAACATTGAACACCAAGGTAGACTTGAGGGGCGCAGGTAACACACAAGGCCAGACAACATATCAGTTTTGTAAAGCTGTGTTCAGTACACTCCAGGTCCTTGGTCTTACTATATGTTGCTATACAGGAGAATATATCAACGGTGTCTCCAGCAACTAATGGAGTTGCATCGGTGGGAGTAAAAGGAGGATAAAAACAAGCTGCTACAGCAACTGTAGAGAAACCAGAGATGTAGAGGGCTGGGGGCAGATATATTTGTGACAAACTGGCAAAGGAGAGAAATGATGAGAAGACACATATTTGCAAGAATGGAAGTGTAAAGATGACTCCGTGACCACTGCCGAACATCTGAAGACAAAGGCATCCCTGGCAGTGAGAAAGGGCTACAAGTGCACCCTTTCTGCACCTGCTAGACTTTATAATCCACCCGAAAAGCCAAAACGATTAAATTGTCTATGTGATCAAAAGCTGCTACACAAATTTGAATATTGGCAAAACAAAAGCATGGGATAAAAATCAGTTGTTAGCTTACATAATGTAGCTCCATGAAGGTCATGATAACATCAACCCCACTTGTCACTAACATTTGGCACTTGCCTGTTCCTCCCAGGACTCATTTTGGCAGATTTGTGTTCGTTTCTGCACACACGTGGCTCTGTGCTTATGACAGAGGTGAGCCAAAGACCTGCCCTGTGTCCAGGGAGCAGAGGGTGGAACGTCTGGGGCAGAAGCGGGGGGTTGCCACTCTGGTGTAAGCTCACCCCACAGCCCCAGGCCAGCTCCAGAGGCAGCGCTGGCTCATCTGCAGACGAGCTTTGCCCATGTGGTGTCACACATTGAAGCTACACATTGATGGGCCCCGGTGTGTCCCCAGACCACTGACTGCCCTCCCTATGAGGACAGCGCCTGCTCATCCTCGTGCGCGTTCCGGCTGGGGTATGAATATTGCATTGGGTTCACTGAAGAGTGCTTAAATACAGCCAGCAACTGTGCGTGTCCTCCTAAGGAGGAGAAAGGAAGTTGCCTGACTTCACCCGCTGATGCGTGCAGGAACCCGGCACCAGGCTGTACTATAAGGCAAGGGAGCAAACCGGCCAGGAGATGCCTGATGCGGCTGCCACAGCCTGTCCAGAAACCATAGGTAAAATGCCAAACAAGCTGAGGAGCAAGAGATCTGAGACCTGCACCTGGCACAGCACCCCGTGGTCAGAGACGAGTGTCAGTGCTGTGTGCGCAGTGCAGGATGTGCTGGGGCCATGGATGGGGTCAGGGTTGTCGGACAGAGACTGCAAACCATGGCACCCCGTGCCTGCAATAATTTTGCTATCAGACATGCCTCTCCTAAAGTATGAGCCAATGCTTTAATCGGCAAATGCACAACAACAACATGAGGAAAAACTTTTTCACCGTGAGGGTGACAGAGCACTGGAACAGGCTGCCCAGAGAGGTTGTGGAGTCTCCTTCTCTGGAGACATTCAAAACTCGACTGGACACGTTCCTGAGTGATGTGCTCTAGGTGGCCCTGCCTTGGCAGGGGGGTTGGACTAGATAATCTTTCGAGGTCCCTTCCAACCCTTGTGATTCTGTGAACTGAAACACAAAGAGAGTATAAAGCTCAGCATCCTCCTAGAGATCCAGAGGGAAAGCTGTGTGCAGTGCTGGCACCGGCTTCCCCCAGCAGACGTGCTGTGGTGAGCAGTACAAAGAAGAAAACATCACATTTTCTGACTTTCCTCTGGAGACATCAACCAGGGGATGTGACCCTGAGGATCCAAGTAAGTTCACAACAGAGGTAATTTCTACACAGCTTTCTGGTTAAGGGTCTCAAAGCCCCCTTCTCAGGAGATAAGCAATTTTATTAACTGAGGATTTTCATTCCCACTCCTCATGCATCTCAGTTGACACTGCATGACGTTCTTCCTCTTCAGCCATCCTCTGGGGCAAGGTATCCCTGGCCAAGACCGGTTCTGCTGCAACAGCCTTGGTGCCACTAGTGCTCAGGGTTAAAATCCTGGTTCAAGACTCCAAGCTCATTTTTACAACCATGATGTTTACCTCAATAGCACACATATGCATGCATGTGAAAAACCATTTTAAAGATGTTTTCCACTACATCAAGACACGGATGTAGTAAGCAAAGCTTGGAGAGTGAAGAAATGAACCGACATCACCTTAGAAAACAGCTATGAACTAAGGACAAAGGATCCTCAAAGTCAGTTTTCAGCTTCTTTGATCTGTTTTAGCATTTGCATGATTGTGGTAGGGAGGGAACCGCTTCCTCCTTCCCTCCTGTGGTCCCCAAGAGGATGGGATTTCATCTAAAAGGAAGGATGAGCACTCACCCTGCCAGTTCAGATGAGGAAGGCGTCTTCAGCATCTTTACCATCAGAAAAGGACAATACACTGGCACGCACAGTACTTTTTTGGTGACACCATTTCACGTGAAAGGAAGGGAAAGATGCTGGTGGAAGACCAGAGCAAAGTCGGAGTGGCTCTCACTCACCTGAGACACTGCTGGGCTGAGGCTGGACAGGCTGGAGGAGCGGAGAGCAGAGATACTCATCACTGTCCAATCAGTCGGCCCACTGTAAAGTATTCAAATGACAATATGTGTAAGCATAATTCGAAACACAAGTCCCTTCCAACCTCATCCCTTCTGCAAGCCTGCGACTATCACAGGATTTCTCCTCCTGCTGTGACCCCAAGAACATCCTCCCTATCTCCAAGGCTGGTGCACCACGAGCTGGTTTAGTGCAGGCAGTAACCGCGTTCCGTGGAGGAGTAAGGCCTGGCTCGAAGGGCACAGGGCATTTTTGCTTTTTAACTTTTGTAGGGGCCTGGCCCTGTAGCTGTGTAAATCTCTCAAATAAAAACCAGGGGGCTGCCAGGACAAACAGGGGAAGTGGCTTATGCCAAATTTTTAAGAAGTTGACCTTATGAACTCAATTAATCCACCACATTGGGTGTGTTGTGCCTTGATATTGGAGGCTACACCAGAAAGTGCCCCTGGGATTGCAGGAAGACTCTCCCAGCAACCAAGAGGGCTGCACGGCCCCACAATTCTCCTGCTTGCAAGCGGTTGGAAAGGTGCTTGTAGCTCCACTAGGTCACAGAGGAGGTGCTTGATGACAGAGCATATTCTTGCTGCCTCCTCAGTCTGCTCTGGGATGGCGCTGAGGCCCCTAATTAAGCCAGTACTGTGCTCTGCGAGCAGGCATGGTGCCACACCAGCAGATCAGCTCAGCCAAGCCCCCCAGCAGCCCTGGGGTGCCTAGTCACCAGCAGTCTGGGGTTAAGAGAATTGGACGTCTCCATCTCAGAGCTCAGTTGTACTGAGGAAAAAGCAACAAACCCAAATGCAGCCTGGGATGGTGATGATCTGGCTGTAGGGCAAGAGGCAGTTTGCTCTGTGCTGGTTCCGCTGGGGCTGGCTGCATGTGTGGGGGTGACCTGGAGCCACCAAAGGACACATCTGGACACAAAGGCCTCCAGACATAGAGCCTAAAACTGACCCAACAGCTCGGAATTGCTGTCCAGAGGTGTATGTATCTTACCTTGGCTTGTGAGGAGGAGTGCTGGGATGCTGTTTTGTTGTCCCTTGCTCTTCACCATACCCTGGATGCACGCTGGTACATGAACTCCCAAGCCAAGGCACTGAAGAAGTGGGAAACATTCAGTGCTGCAAGAGAAAATGAGAAACATCAAAACCTACATCTTGGTGCAGCCCATCTGATGGTGCCTCCTCACTCCCTGCTTAACTTCCGTCCCTTCATCTCGCCCGTCTCCCACTTGCTCATTTTTTCTCCTGTTTTGTTTTTTCCCCCATGCTCTTCCCCCCATTTAACCTGTTCACACTGTTTTAAAGCTGGTATCAGAGAACAGATTTTTAATTAGTATTTAAGTAGAAAAAAAGCCATTTTGGAAAAAAAAAAGTTTAAAAATTCCACTTTTCTTCACCCCCAGCTACTTGCCATTTACATCCTGAACATGAGTATTTCCAGTGTTCACGAACATTGTTTGCAGTGTTCCTGCTTCTCCCCAAAAAAATCCCCTCGGGGGGGAAAAAATATAATCAAAACACCCCCAAATCTGTCTGTTTGTGTTGCTTATTTTAACGTCCTCTCTTACGTCTGTAGCATTACGGACCACAGTGCCCGGCACACGGGAGCAGCATTACACCGCAGTTGTGGTCTGCCCCAGGGACACCAGGGGACATCCCAGCCACGTACAGACAGAACTTAATCAACCAGATTGGCCCAGAGCAGCTAAAACCCCAGAAGAAAACCTGCAAACTAGCTAAATCCCCTTGGATACCTTTATTTTCTCTTTGCCTGCCTCCTCCCAACGTATTTGCACGTGCCTCAGGCCCCAGGGTGGGCTTTTGCGGGAGCTCAGGGCACATTTCAGCACGTGGATGAAGCTCCTCGTAGAGCCGAAACCTTTCTATATCCATTTCTCCCACTGCTAATAGCTTTTTTTATTTAAACAAATCTTCATTTATGCATTCTAACGACGAGCGATGATTCACGAGCAACAGATGTCGGCGCGGGCGCTAACAGAGCGGCATTACTCGCTGCATGGTTTCAGGTGCCAAAATAACAACATTTATTAACCATCTCCACTGAGGCCTCAGGAGCTTATAGGTGGGTTGTACTGCTGGCACACCAAAAGGAGAAACACCACAAATAAGAAGTCAGTGAAGGCATCGTTAATAAAACATTTACAAAATATATGTCAAAGCTTAACTTCCTCCTGATGCAGAAAATAATAGAGGAGGGATTTTTGGTGTGTTTTTTTTTTCTTTTTCATTTTGATGTGTTTGGATTTAAAGACTGTTATTATGAGACTCGAGATACTTTTAAATCAATAAGAAATACTTTGGTGCTTTTTATTTATTTATTTTAAGGCAATTCTAAAGGTATAATGAAAGGTTTTAATCTTATTTCAGAGATGTAATTAAAAAAATCTCAGCTTCTAAGAAGGTCAATATGGCTTGCTAAACAACATTGATTTTTGGAATATTACTGATGCACATAGTGATTTTTTTTTTTAAAATAACTTCCATCCCTTCAAGAACTGTGTCAGATATAATTTGATTGGTAAATACCTACTCTAAATTAAACTCACACAGTAATTACAGGTGCCTCATCACAAGTTATTGGAAAATTATTCAAAATGTTGAAGCAAGTCTGAGGACAACATAACAAATTTTCTTCTACTTCACATTTTGAACTGGATGTTTGTTTGCGAGGGTTATCGGGGACAGGAGGTTCCTGAAGTGCAAACTTGGTCCTACTGAACTTCAACGGACTTTGAACATCGATTTGCACAGAACAAGGATTTTAGTTCTGCTTTTTAAATGAGGCTCTTTTACCAAACTGGGGGTTTCTTGTCTGCAAATCGGGGCTGATAATACGCCGTCTGCCTCGTATAGCATTAGTGCACTTAATGCTTAGCAAGCGCTTTGGAAGCCTTAATTGAAAGGGTCGGGGTGTTTTAATTAATCATCATTGCATTGCCCACAGAGAATACCAAGCTGGAGGGGGGACCGCCGCTATGGATTAGCTGTCTGATAAATCTGCCCCATTGATTTCAGTTTTCCTTAGAGGTCAAAAGACTCAGGCTTAGTCTTCTACAGGGGCTGGTGTGAGGACCAGCTCACAGGCGATGCGGAGGGCTCAGATATCACTCAAGCACCTTCAGAATCATAGAAAGAATCATAGAATCCCTAAGGTTGGAAAGGACCTCTGAGATCATCAAGTACAACCGTCAACCTAACACCACCATGCCTGCTAGACCATGTCCTGGAGTGCCACGTCTACACGTTTTTTTAATGTCTCCAGGGATGGCAATTCAAGTTCCATGCCTACTCTCGCAGGTGGGGACAGAGGGTCTGACTTGACTAAGCCTCGCTTTACAACCAGAACCAGCATTTTCCCAGCTCTAAGGCAACCCTGCCAACATAGGAACCTGCCTACTGCTTCTCCCACTCAGCCCTTTCATTTTATGGCTCATTTAAAGGGTAACCCATACCTTTGAGGAGAAGGAGAGATGAAAGTGTCATTCCCACTGAAGTGAGGGATGTTCAACAGCAGAGCAGCCCACACAACGGGGACACCTTGTTAGCACCTTTCATTAAACAATAAAACCCAGCTTTGGCTCCTTTCAGTGATCCCATGCCCATGGATACGGATCAGAAATGGCTTTATTTGCTCATGGTAAATAACACATAAGACTGCAACGATTCTAAAATAATCATCTGGCCCGAAGGATACAGTCTTCAAGAATGCTGCCTGAGTCACCTCAGGCCCAGCTGCTGTACGGAGCACGCAGAGACCCACCCCTGGCTTTGGGGCACAAGACTGCTTTCAGCTCTCTTAGCATGACCGAGGATCACCAAGGACGCTCTGTTAGCTTAAGGAGCAGACACAAAAGGGATTTGTTCCAGTGTCACATCTAGGTAAATTCATGGCCATAACCCTCACTTTACAAAGGTGTTAACGAGCACTGAATCAGGCTGGAAAGCTATTCTTGTAGCCATATACAGCAAATGAGGTGCCAATTATTGCTCCAATTTTCCAGCAAATATAGCCGCTTTGTTGGGTTTCAGTGAAGCTATGCTGATTTTTCTTTCTACATCGTTTTTTTTCAGCACACAAATGACAGCAGTTCCAAAGCCAACTCCCGGCATGATTGCAAATATTTTGGGGTTTTGTCCTGCAAATATCTCCTGGTTGCCATATCTGGTGCAGTTCTTTGCCTGAAAAAGGCTTGCAGGAGAGAAGGGAGCTCAGGTGCAGATGTGTACATGGGTTCTCTCTTCTAGGCTGGACACCTGGAGTCCCTCAAGGTGGGGACTCAAATGAGGCTTTCCCAAAAGAGCACCCGACAGTGGGGTTAATCCTGGGCTGATGGGCATCTGCTTGTGCAAGCAAGGGCTGAGAGTGTTCCCACCCGTCCAAACATCTTTGCTTTGGAAGCCCCCGTGCCCAGGGGGTTGCCTGTCCTCCCTGAACACCAAAAAGCTGCACAGCACCCATGGTCTCGCCTGCAGCCCTCAAGGGATCCCATGTCACGCTAAGCCCAGCCATGAACCACCCACAACGGACCTACCTGCACACGAACATAGGTTTGCAGAAGCTGCTATTCCTGTAAGAAACCAATGACAGCCTTTACTGCCAAGAGCGAAATGAAATCATCTCTCGAGATGCTCAGGAGACGAGACTGCAGCATCGCCCCGGGGCCAGTGAACCTCCGCAGACGGGCAGCTGCGTACCATCCCTCTCCTACATGCAGCCTCGAAGCAAGGCCTGGGGCAGAGTTTGAGTGTGGCATTTCAGAGTCAAAATTCATCCCCCTTTCTCCAGCCAAATGCTGACAAATATTAGAGAAGCATCAGAGAGATTGCTTTGCTGCAAACGGAAACCACTAATAGCTGCGTGCTCTTTGAGGTTCACGAGGAGCAGATAAAGTGCATCAGAAACAAACAACAAAAAAAGGTAGCCCACATTGTCTAACTCCCTGCCATTCCCACAATAATTTTGACATAATTCATATTCCACTCATACATGCATGAAGATGTAAAATGTAGCATGCTATTTGGCATGCCAGCCCGCTGTACAAGCACCTGTCAATTTGAATTAGAGAACCCCCCACAAAGTGACAGGCAGGAATTTAGGAGAAAAACCACCAATATCTGGTTTTAGCTCATAGAAAGGGGAAAAAAATATTGTCACTGTTTGTACGATGCTACTTTCTGGTCATAAAAGGTGAACTTTTTTCACCACCCTAATCACTAAGTCACAACCAAAGGGATGCACGTAGGAGTACCGGGTGTGCGCACACACATCTGGGCCTGGTGCTCATCCCAGGGAAAAAGGGTTATTCCCCTCTCACACACTGAACTGCATTCATTCTCGTTAACAGAAGAGGGGTGAGTTAATTTTTGATTCACTTAAAGATTTGAGGTGTAACTTAGGATATTGGAGGAACTGGGCTTGTTTAGTCTGGAGAAGAGGAGGCTCAGGGCAGACCTTATTGCCCTCTACAACTACCTGAAAGGAAGTTGTGCCGAGCTGGGGGTCGGCCTCTTCTCGCAGATAGCTAGTGACAGGACAAGGGGGAACGGCTGCAAGTTGCGCCAGGGGAGGTTCAGGTTGGAGATGAGGAGAAATTTCTTCTCGGAAAGGGTGGTCAGGCATTGGAACAGGTTGCCCAGGGAGGTGGTGGAGTCACCATCCCTGGGGGTGTGTAAGGAAAGGTTAGACGTGGTACTGAAGGACATGGTTTAGTGGTTAATAGGTGGGGGGGGGATGGTTGGACTGGATGATCCTTGAGGTCTCTTCCAACCTTAATGATTCTATTCTATTCTATTCTATATGGCTGTGAGAAGTAGCACTGCACCAGGCAAACAGTTTCCATGTCACCCTGAGATACCTGCAACGACTTTTCACTGCTGCTCAGGCTCCCATTTCCCCCCTGAAAGTGCTCGGGTGCCATAACATGATCATCTGCGTCACTCCAGCTAACAGGCTGTGGAACAGAGAAGGGCTTCGGGAGCAAAGCCATGTGCTGCGTGACGTGATGGGGGCAGGATTGGTGCCTGCAGCATTCCGGCTACCTGCGTGTGCCCTGGGGCATCGGATGGAGTAGCTCTGGAAAGAGAAGAAAATAAAAGCAGCACACGATTCTGAGACAGCCAGGAAAAGCAGGACTTCTACAGGGCAAGCCTAGTCCTAGGTTTATCTAGTAATTACGCTGGTCTTTTATTCTAGCTGTTCAGCTTTTCATTCGTATTGAGAAAAGAGATTTCTGTCAAACAGTTTGCAGCACCTTTTTTTTCCCCCCTCTCGTTTTGATAAATGAGTTCAAAGAACGCTTAATCTTTTAAAAGACGGTTAATTCCCTAATTAAGCATTCATCTCCCTCTCTCATCAGTAACACCGAAAACATATCAAGACAAATTACCCGTACGCAGATGCCTGGCAATGGCATCTTTTCTTCCTAAATCCCCTGGACAAATCCAGTTAACTGCAGCACTAAGTCTGAGAGAGAGCACCTGAGCCCCCTCCTGACGTGCAGCGGGGAGTGGAGACGTCTGTTCTCTTTGCAAAGTTTTCCATCTGCTCCCTTTGATCACAGGGAGAAGACAGAGAGAGGAATACGTAGTGGAGATGAACTGTAACTTACATCCTTGCACGAGGCTTCACTTCCAAATCAGGGGAAAAAAAGGAGAGGAAAAAATCAAAAAAGGGCCACACAGCAGAGGCAGGGTGGCCCGCAGATGCCCGGTGGGGCGGAGGGATGCCAGCCGGCCTGGGCGCTCGGGGGCTTGGTGCTGAAGGAGGGAAGAGCCTGGATGGTTTGTGTTACCCCTTGCCTCTGTTCTGCTTTACGGTGGCCAAGGGTTGCTCTTGCCTTATGCACCAGATTGGGAGAAGAAATGAGGCTGAATCCATGCATGAGATTATCGGCATTTTTGTGGGTCATGGTCTACCTAAGAAACCCCACTCTCATTTAATTTCCCAGCATAACTGATTTGAGTGAGGTTTCACACAACCAGGAACAAACAGTTTGTTTTGAGACTTCGACAAACCTCATGAAAAATATTCTCCAGAACTGGGAGCCTGATGCTTTCGTGCAAATGCTCCTGTCCGCTCCCTCCTGGCCAGCCATTCCCACGCCATTAACTCAGCAAAGGTGCAGGCAGAACCTGCTGCCCAGCCACAACCAGGGTCTGGGGTTTCTCCAGCGAGGCAAGCGCTCAGCCCCGTGGAGACTCTTTCTGCACCTCCTAACCCTCAAGCAGTTCCTCAGATACCTTGCAGTGGCCAGAGAAGGTCACCATGGGCACTAATAGTATGCCCCAAAAGCCCCAGCCCCACTTGCCGCATTAGGGCAATGAGCTTGTCTTGCTGTCAGGAAGGTGAGTGCTGTACATGGGGAGAGGGTCCTGGATTGCCAAGGAAACACGCTGTCGTCAGCCTGCAAAGGCTTCCCAGCAACACTTTTACATCCCAAGCCATGTTTTTATATAGCACCAAGAACAAACGCCCCTCTCAGCCGCCTTTCCCCACTGCAGAAGCCAAAGTTCAGCCAAAGGGACGTGAGATACAGCTACACAACAGAGGAAACACCACAAAGAAGTATGTTTGAGCAACACGATAGTCGGTGAATACTCTAATTATGCCGACAAAAGAGACAAAAAGCACATACCAGCTGACACTTGGCTGCGTCTCCACTGTGCTAACCGGCTGCAATTAATGAGACAGCCGCACTGAAGCTAGAAAGAACCCAAGCCAGAAAGAAACCTCACTGATTAATTAAAAATTAAGAGAGACCCAGAAGAAAATCTCCCCACACTCCTTCCACTCTGCAGCCAGCCTTGGAAAAGCTTGCCAGGAGAGGGGCAGGAGAAATTTGAAAGGAAGGCAAGCCCCCAAACTCTAAGTGATGTTTCAAAACTGACCAGAGAACTAGCAGGTTGTCCACCAACCTCACCTAAATCATAAAACCCAGTGGCAGGTGGCCAGTGATGGCCTGAAAATGAAAAGCACATCTGCGTTGTTAACATCATAGGAGATGACTTGCATAGATTTATGCCCTACTAATGTTCGTAAGGTGTTGCAAAGCAGTGAGGGTAGATAATACCTTTGATGAGCCAAGAGCTGGAGCAGGGTGGGACCTGTGCCGAGAGCAGGAAGGATCCATGAGGGCAGAGTGGCACACAGCCAGCGTAGCTGCCCGGCTTCAGCAAAACCCTCATCCTGCGAGAAGCAAACCCTTGGCCGGGAGCTGGTATACAGAGTGGGATGAGCAGCCTTAGCTCAACTCATCCTTATCTGGTCCTTTACTGAATCAATCCCCAAAAGAACCATAACCCAGAAAGGAACGTAACATAAACGGGATTGAACTGCCACACAAATTGTCTCCAAGAAAATATTAGGGTCTGATCCAAGGCGCAGCAGTCAGTGGTCATCTTCTCACTGTTTCTAATGGCCTTTGGATCTGATCGCTGTGTACCGTATCTTGTTCATTTCTTGCCAACAGAGAAAGCTATAAAAAAGCCAAGAGAAATCCATTAGACAACAACAGGGCAATAATACTCACCAACTCCACAGCTGTTGTGGAGACTAGTAGTATTTTCAGTGCATTAAAAGACGTAAACCATGTTTTAACTGCAAAGTACTATTATTAAAAATACTCAGACATCAGAAACCATTTGCACTTGCAACCTCTCACCTCTTTCAGCTCAAACATTAACATCTCAACCTCCCTAGATTCATACAGGAGTCATATATAGGTATATATATGAATACATTTGTATAAAAATATACATATTACAAAAGAAACTGAAATCCTAGCCAACCAGTCAAAGCTCTTTCGCATTAAAAGCCAACGGCTTGATTTCCCCCTCAGTTTTGCACTAGCACAAATGCAGTTACTAACCACCCGCTCACTGATGGCACACTGAGCGTATCCCACTGTCTGTTCTGGGATACTTGGTCGCACAAATTTAGGTGCGAGTGTGCGCACCTGGGGGCAGGAAGGCATCCAGATGGGAGCAGAAGTAAACAATGGTGTCACCTCCTGCCCTCACACAGCCTCACAGCTCTGTCCTCTGTCCTGTATCAGGCTTGGGAAGAGGGAGAAGAGCAGTTTGGGATGCAGCAGGAAGCCATGGGTAACTACCCATCACTAGGTCACTTCAGCTCATGCTGTTGCCACACTCAAAGAGGGGATTGCAAGGGGGATAGATGCTCTACGCGTTGGCCGATGTACACCTCAGATAGGCAGAACTAAAGGGTCACTTAGTGTCACTTGTTAAGGCAAGTGTTAACATGCCCCACTGCCCGCAGTAAGATGCCCTGCAAACCTTTGGCAGTGGGAGACCTCCAGGCTGGTGGGGCAGCAGATCTGGAGCGTGGCACTAGTGACTTGCTTGACCTGCAGCCTGAGGGAGCTCTGGTTGCCATGGAAATGATGGACCAGCATCTTTTTTCAACATTCTTGGGCTGAGGAAAAAAACCAGATCTTGATGTTAGTTTTTGTTTTTTTCACTAGTGAGTCGAAATTCAAGCCCTGTATGGTTTGCTTATGCAGTCCACCTTCACCCAGTACGCAGCACTTCAGCTTATCCCACCTATGTTATTAACAGAATTAGTATAAAGATTTACACAATCTTTAGAAGACGTTCTGCCATAAACTTAATTTGCCTTCTGTGTCACTCATGGGAAATCAAGGACTGAGATAATCAATGAAGTTCGCAGGAGTTCGTGAATCAAAAAAAAGTCTTGAGAGAACAAAGATTCCATGTCAGGATGCACTTAGGTGTTAATTCAGGCAAATACATTATGTTCTTCAACCGTGCTAACCCACACGCTCGGTGATAATAACCTTCATGTTAGATTGCTTTGACCCATCACCACTGCTCAGGGTTTGGAGAACGATAGATTCCAGTCCTGGCTTTTTGCCACATCAAATAAAATGAAAAAGCAATTTATACAGCCTCTTGGAGGAAAATGACAGCGTTCAAAGGAAAGGTGCTCAAGATATAATTTAATTTAGGTGTGATGAGCTTCACACATCTCTCCTGGGTAACTCAGTCAATGAAGTTTCCATCTCATCCATTAGATGGGTTAGACTATTTTAAACTTTTTTTTAAGAATCTCTGGCAGAGCAGGCCAGGAGATAAGGTCAAAGATATTAATAAACATGGTTAAAACAATGTACCACCTAAAAAAATTGGGGCACATCCAGAGGGAATCCGTACCAGAGACCAACCGAGATTTCCAGAGAGCTGAGAGGTGCCATTGATGCAAGGGAGCTGGAGGTGGGCTCCTTTGCCACCCTCAGGATCTACTCCCCTTTTGCGGACTCCCTGCTGGATGCCACTTTGTGCTCTCATAGCCTTCCTCAGCTTGGTGCGGCACCGTTTCACATAACCACAGGATCTGGAAGGAAATGTGCACAACAGGCATGCGGGGAACAGGCCAGAGTTGCATAAAGTGGTACCTAAAGCCAAGGTGAAGCAGTGGCTATATCTAGTATTCATGTATGACGCAAAGATATGGCTGCCAGCTGCAGGATTTTCTATACTAAAGCCCTTCTAGTTGGCACGTGGGCAGCAGCCAACTCTGTGAGCAGGAAGAAGGACACAAAATGCATGGGGCAAGACGACGACAGACACCGTTAACACCTCTTTCTTCAGGGTTAGAGCAGCAGAATACTAATAGAATACCTTCTGTTTGTATTTAGGTCCCCATTCACTACTCCTGCTTCCTCCTGCTGGTCCCTCCAACACGAACGCTGCCTTTCCTCTGCATGAGGTTCAGTATGTGCCTGTGTCCTTACAGGGACCAGTGTCTTAATGCGGGGGTGAAAAAAAGCGCCCCAGCAAAGCCCACCTGTGATTACTGCTGCCAGAGGAGGCCCAGGTAAAAAGCCTGCCCAGCTAACACATCGTTCCCTGCAACAAAATGCCTTGAGAGCGCAGGAGGAAAACAGCAATTTGACCCTGTCAAGATCTTCCGTGGCAGCAGGAGACAGTAAAACATGAGGTGCTACCACGTTCTTCACCTCTCCCACAGGGGACTCTGCAGCTTCCCTGCATCTCAGGATGTCGAGCCGAAGATAAGGTCTGCTTGGGCGGGATCAACAATTAATGGTAAGTGCTTAGTGCTAATATTTCCATGCAGCTCTTGCATTGGGCATTAATTAGTCAGCTCCCTGATCTCTAATTGCCACGATGGCTGGGGTTTTCCCTCCGTACAAATGGAAGGCTGACGTCACACTGGTCCCTGCTTGTTGTGTTTTCACAACTGGAATCAGAAGAAACCCAACCTGCCCAGTACAGATGAACGTCAGAAGAGACAAGGAGGCAGCAAGCCTAGCTACTGTCAGCCTACACGTGACGGAGAGAAGGAAGTAAGTTTGGGGGGGAAAGAGAGGGATGTTATCCAAGGAGATTCAGGAAAAAGAGAGAAACAGGAGGAGCAGACAAAATGAGAAAGCACTTGTTCAAGTGAGGGAAAAGTAACATCTCCGAAGAGCCAGGAGTGCCTAGGAAAGCAGCCTCCCTTAGCTAAAAACACCATTTTGAGAAAGAAGCTTGGAGAATCAGAAAACCAGGAAGGATACGTAAAGCCTCTGCTGCAGAAGAATACTTAGGAAATTTACACATATACTACCTAGTGATAAAATCCCTCGGCACGGAGCTCGCTGTGCCCAGACACTTAATTAACCAAACCCTGAACAAGCTGCTTAGGGTGGAAAAAAGACCAGAGCAGCCTAAACACAGCAGTTACTGACAAAGCATCTTGCTATGAGAGAGGGGTCACTGAACACCACAAGACATTGCTGGGCCGGCGCCGCAGCCTCTTCATCATGGGATGTAAGGCAGCAGGACTGGCAGGTGAAACGAGGAAGGTCCTTGGGTGGTTTCTGCCCAGGACGCTGCACTGCCAGAGCCTTGAAGTAGAAAAGCTTGCACCTCGTTTGGAAAGCGAGCGAGTGATAAAAGGCTTTCCGACACTCCGCATGAGCAGGGCTCGAATTAGAGCGAGCTAAATCTGGAGACTGCAGACTAACGTCGCTTCAGGATGAGACAGGTCGATAGGCAAAAGTCTGAAAGCACCTTCCCACAGCTCTGCCAACACAAATGGGCTTTTCTCCACACGTCACTCAGCTTCCAGCAACTTCCAGGTCTTCCAGTTGCTTATTTAACACAGCCTTTGCTCTGGCAGCCCCCGGCAAGGGCTGAAGGTCGAGCAGTTCCTCTGGCTGGTCCATGCCACACTGGGAAACCCAAATATGGTAAAGAAATAGAACTTGAAGACTCATGGCAAGCAAAAAATTCATGTCCCCTGTTTGAATTTCAGGGCCATTATCTGACTGAAATTGCAGTGCAGTTTCGTTAGAGTAATTAATTTCTTTGCATGCACGCAACTAAGGAAGAAAATGCTACTGATATCCTGGGTTTCAGGAAGCTCAAGGTATTTGCCTGTTTTCCACCCCACTGGTTGGTGTTCAATGCTTCAGCCATGAGCTTGGCTACCCCGGTGCTCCAAGGAAACGTTACTTTCTCACAAATGTGATTTTCTCCTATTTATATTCTTAGGAACAACCTAAAATTCTAAAAAGATGATTTGCCAAGTGTCCAGAGGGACAACAAGCACTTGCTTAGAGGTTTGCAGCATTCCTCAAAGACTCTGGTAATTTCCCAGGAGACAGAGACTAAACAAATTCGGCCTTTCATCTGCAGCCTCCAGTTAAATCGTCTTCAACGTGTAAACTTGGGAAAGCAGCCTGTAGTCTTATCTTTGTTTTTCCACAGCAGACTCATGTACGCAGCAGAGCAAAGCCCTCTTTCAGATGTACCTGTCCTAAATCAAGAACTTGGCTTCAAAGCCTCCATATTTCATAGAATCATAGAATTTTTAAGGTTGGAAAAGACCTCTAGGATCATCAAGTCCAACCGTCAACCCAACACCACCATGTCTACTAAATCATGTCCTGAAGTGGCACATCTACATGCTTTTTGAACATCTCCAGGGATGGTGACTCCACCACTTCTCTGGGCAGCGTGTTCCAATGTCCACCCTTTCAGTGAAGAAAGTCTTCCTAATATCCAACCTAAACCTCCCCTGGAGCAATTTGAGGCCGTTTCGTCTTGTTCTAGCACTTGTTTCTTGGGAGAAGAGACCAACACCCACCTCACTAAAACCTCCTCTCAGGTCGTTGTAGAGAGGGATCAGGTCTCCCCTGAGCCTCCTCTTCTCCAAAATAAACACCACCAGTTCCCTCAGCTGCTCCTCCTAAGACCTGTGCTCCAGCCCCCTCACCAGTTTCATTGTCCTTCTCTGGACACGTTCCAGCACCTCAATGTCCTTCTTGTAGTGAGGGGCCCAAAACTGAACGCAGTACTCGAGGTGCGGCCTCACCAGAGCCGAGTACAGAGGGACAATCACTTACCTACTCCTGATGGCCACACTATTCCTGATACAAGCCAGGATGCTGTTGGCTTTCTTGGCCACCTGGGCACACTGCCCGCTCATGTTCTGCTGGCTGTCAACCAGCACCCCCAGGTCCTTTTCCTCCAGGCAGCTCTCCAGCCACCCTGCCCCAAGCCTGTAGTGTTGCCTGGGGTTGTTGTGGCCAAAGTGCAGGACCTGGCACTTGGTCTTGTTAAACCTCATACAGTTGGTCTCGGCCCATTGATCCAGCCTATCCAGGTCCCTCTGCAGAGCCTTCCTACCCTCAAACAGACTGTCACTCCTGCCCAACTTGGTGTAATCCACGAATTTACTGAGGGCACACTCGATCCCCTCGTCCAGAACATTGATAAAGATATTAAACAAGACTGGCCCCAAGACTGAGCCCTGGGGAACATCACTTGTGACCAGCCACCAGTTGGATTTAACTCCGTTCACCACTACTCTCTGGGCTCCGCCTTCTCCTTTTTTGCAGGAGATTTTGACCATGTTGGCTTTGAAGTTGGGTCAGCTTCTTGGAAGATTTGTCTTCAGCTCCAGGGCTTACCTGCACTTAATGCTGCAACCTAAAGTGTAACAAGGACAAGATTTGGGTCAAATCCTTAAGCTCCTAACTGAAAGTCATTTAGGAGCCCATAACAAACTCCTGGAGAAGATCCCCAATTTTTAAAGAAAAACCTCACCGGCTAATTAAGCCTCCCCTCCTGAGTTCTCCCACTTCTGATTTTTATCCATCCCCATGCTGGATTCCTTGCATGTTAAGGTCTTGCAAAAGTATGGTTAATTCTCTTGACACTAATCCCAAAGCATTATTTTTGAGTTAAACATATGTACTACAATAATGAGATGACCTAATAAATAAATAAATAAATAAATAAATAAATAAATAAATGAATGAAAAGGCAATCCAAATAAAGCTTAGCTGGTACAAGAGGGGAAAATATAAATGTCTCATTGGTTTCCGATGCTGTCAGCATGAAAGCTGCTGTAGCGACTTACAGTCCTGCTGTATGGAGGAAGGGCACAGCTACATCCCCGGAGGTGAGCAATGCCAACAGCACAGCCGTGAAAAATCTTGGCTCCTGTTTGCACGGCGAAGATGGAATTCAGAGCATCTCAACCTAAGTCAGGCTTCTGACCAAGCCTTTAGGAAATATAAAGTGGAATGCATTCGCCTTTACCCACACGCCTCCCAGGGCCAAGGCTAGCGTGACGAGGTGGACACTGACCGTGGCGCTCTGCTTCTAGCAGGACAGCAAAGCCTTATTACCACCCTCACTGTTAACAGCACCGATTTGGCATTCACACCAGCTGCACAGACAGATCCCTCCTCTCCTTCTTGCCTCGGAGGCATTTACACAGGCTTTTCAAGCACCGGCATCGCTTATTTTCCATGCTCCCCGAATTTGGTTTTTAGGACAAAGGCTCGGCTGCTCTGCCAATCACGCTTTCGTTCAATGCAGTCTCGGCGAGGAAAACCTGCTGCATTTTAATAGGTTCAGGTAAATCTTCCAAAGTCTGAGGATTTTATCAACTTCTGCACTTCATCTGCTCTCTGATCTCACCCTTTCATCTCACCCCCTTCATTTACTGGGAGGAGAACTCCAGCCTTCAAAACTCTCCCGCTCCCACCTTTCCCACGGCTGTGCCGCTCTCTCTGCCGTTTAATCTGATTCGGTTAGTGACACTGTTCGCCTCAGACGTGCGGGCAAATCGCAGCTTAATCTCAGCAGATAAACGGAGGTTCACCCAGCTCCCGCCATCGCTGCCTCGCGCTTTGATCCAGGAGGAGGTCCAGCGAGGCGGCAATCAGCGTGCTCTCCCAAGTCGATTTCGCAGACTGAATCTGCTTTAATTATGCTCGCACGTGAATTAAATATCACCCCTTCCCCCAGGCACACCCTGGGCTCCGTTTGCCAGGTGGGTGCGGGGAGCCGGCGCGGCCGATTGCAGCCGTGACCCACGGCCGGTTGCAAAGGGAACCGCCCCGCGCTCCTGCGAAACCTTGCACGCAACCCTCTCTCGCATGCAGAGCTATTAATGGGTTCGAGCTTACGCGGTGGGGCACATGGACAGGCACACACGTGAACCGAGCGCTGGAAGCACACGCAATCTATTCACACACATGTTGTGCTTCGTTTTTTAAATGCGTGTTCTCATAAATCAGATTTTTTCAGATGCTCTGAGGTGGGTTGATTCTAAGCATAAGCCTAAAACTTGACAAGCGTACGTCACGCTGCCCAAACACACGCTCAGAGAATCGCTGCATAAATTCCCCGGCAGCTCCCCAGCACGTATTTGCTCATCCCCTCCCTGGTGCCTTTATCTGGGACACCTGAGGGACAGGCGGAGGCAACAGGATTTGCTCAACAGACGTAATACCCACAGGGAAGGAAGATATGAACGCAAATCAGAGGCTTTATCAATATAGAGATGGATTCATAGCATGAAACGAGAAGAACTAGAAAACCTTGAGGAGCTGGGAAAAATGGAAGTGGAACGAAGCTCAATATTGCAGTGAGAGGGTCACGCGTCTGGGGATTCCCGAAACATTTACTCTGCTGGGGGTGCACAGGCAAGTGTGTGCTGGGGGGTGGTTACCGCGAAGCAAGAGAAGAGTTTGGCAAGGGAGCTCTGCTGAACCGCCATCAGCTTACAGCTACGCAGGAGGGAAATATCCTCCTAAATGGTAGCAGGAAAAAATATTTACAGTGGAGCCAGAAATGCCAATATCAGCGTTCAAGTCATCGGTGCCACGTTTACCTTATAGCGGTGAGACTTCTGCTTAGTTCTTACTCCTGCTGTAAGCCTGTCCGCACTATAAATTATCTCTCAGTAGACAATTACGCCTGTTACTTCTGAGCAAGTGGGAAAAGGAGAGCTACATGGTGAGACAGATGCTAAGAGAGTCTGGCTGGGGGAATAGCTGTGAGGTGGGGTTTGCTCATTTCCAAGCCTTCCTGGGCCAGCTAGCTCCCAGCGCCCACCCCGACCTCCCCTAACAGGTATTTATTCATACACAAATGCGAACATGGAAGCTCCCTTTAGAGTTTCCACAGGAAAAAAAAAAAAAAAAAAAAAAGGAAAAAAAAAAAAAAAAAAGGTAAAANTTTCTTCTGCTTCGCTGTGGGCAAAATCGATTCCCCCTCTGGTTTTGTTTTTACAGTTACCACTATTTATAAACATGCTTGTCCATTTGTTTCAAGTCAGGAATTCTGAGAAGTCAAGGTGTTTGAATAAGAGAAATTATCATCTTACAGGAAAAAAAAAAAAGAAAAAAGACAGGAATAAAAAAAAAAAAAAAGGTCAAAATGCTCTGAGGTACAGGGAAGGCACTGCCAATCCAGAGCAACGCAGCAGCTGGAGAAAGGCAGAGGCTTTCACCAACACCAACCGATGGCCCAGTCACTCGTCCTTTGGCCGCTGAGCCCACCCCTCACCTTCACCCACAGAGAAAGCTCATGGCCAAGAAAAGGACAACCCTGTGTCATCATCGCCTGCCATCTACTGCCAGCATTTCCTCAAATTTCTCTTGCAAATAACATTTTATTCCTATATATGTTTACCTCAAAGCAGCTTGGTGTTACTTAAGCAAAGAAGTTAGCAGAAGAACGGTGGGCGCTCTGTTTCGCTCCCAGGAGGGGTATGTTCTCACAGACCCGCGAGCTAATTCAGCCAGGGAACACATGGAGCTGCTCTGCTTTGCTGCAGAAACCCATCTTCCTGGGGGACTTCCTTGCTAGGTTTTCTTAGCATCACCTCTTGGCTGGCAGTTCTTTTCTGTACACATGCCCTTCTCCAGATTAACTTTCAGGCAGGTAAAGTCCCCAGCCAGATAATTTTGTGGTGAAATCACTGGATGTTGCAGGCTTCTATAGATCCCGGCAAGAGCAACGCGCGTGTGCAGCCCATCACTCACGGAAAAACGAGACAGAGTAAAGAAAAATCGCCATAGAAAAACGAGACCAAATTAGTCGAAATTCACAGTAACAATCTATCACAGGTCTATCACAAGGGACAGAGTTTCACATCTGAAAGGGCTTTTCAATTCACATCTGAAGGGTAGTATATAAATGCTACAGGTTATTTAAGTCGGCCTTTCAAGTAGTATAAATTGGTGAGTCAGCCCCAATATTAATCATGAGATAAATGTTAAGTCAACCTGAGCTCTTTTTGTTGGGTTTTTGAGCCTGCAGGGTCACATTCGTGACCATTTTTCTTTAGTTATGAGGAGTAAAGAAAAAACAAAATGTTTTTTTGATGAAAGCTGGTATTAAAACAGAACTAAAGAATTCCTGACCCTGGGGTGTTTTGTAACCCCCAGCACCTTGAGACACGTAGCTGGAGCTCACAACACCAAAACCGCTACAAGGCTCTGTCTCCACTCGCAGGCAGAGCCCTCTCACCTTGGACTGCTTCTTCCAGAAAGCCTCTTCTGCAAGATCTCACGCCGATCCTTTTGAACGCTCACTAGTCAGCCTCAGGTTAGTGTGGTATACCATGATAACCACGTACAGCGGGCTGTTTTCTCCCTGGAAAGCAGCTTTTTGGCAAGAGCATAACAAATTATTTACAAGATATAACAAAGCAAATTCATTCCTAGAGACATTCGAAAACGTACAGAAAAGGAACTCCTTGAGAATAGCCAGTGTTGGTATGACTCACCCTTCTCTCCAGCCATTTAATTACTCCAGGATTATGAGAGCATAAGCAATGGTCTGCAATTTTATTAACGAAAACATCCATTATTATTCTTTTATGTGGAGCAGCGGAGCACCTGGAAGCCTTCTGTAGCCGCGCCCTTTATGCCTGCACCCAGGCTTAGGAAAATTATGCCCTCAAACACCTTTGGATCCTGACAGATTCGACTGCTAGTGGTCCTGGTCTCATCATAAAGCAACTTTGAAATACTATATGTTTTTTTTTTAAAAAAAAAGTTAAGTCCTGCAGAAAACTGGCTTTGGGCGTATTTGAGTGATAGGGGTGAAGGTGTCTTGCTGAGAAACAGGACTTTGAAGTTGCCCCCAACTGGATAATGAACAATTAAAAGAACAAATGAGTTAAGCCAAGTAAAACGCACGGGTGTGTCCACAGCACCCTTCATCTCTGGAGCACATTGGCTTCATAAGTACTTCAAATGGGAGGAAGCATCTCCATGCAAAGGAGCACTGTACGGCAGATCTGCACAGCACCTGCGTGCTGACAGCGCTCCAAAAAGCCCGTGTCAGCTTGCGGCCAAAGCGCTGCGCTGCCTGACCGCGCCAGATGGATGACGTGCGTCAGATACGTAGCCCTTGGGTAGGAGGTGCATCATGTTTGGGTAGGAAAAAGGAACCTGAAGGCTCATCTCAACCTCGCGGGTGCTACCTGGGAAGTATCACCACATCTGGTACTAAAGCACTTGTCTAATGGAGAAAGGTTTAAGCCAAGCCCTTCTCCTGTCCCTCAACACCAAGATACGCTTTCCCAGGCAGTGCTGCAGAGCAGCAAACAGGCATGCTCTCCGGTCCCGGATTTAACGCTCTGTTAACTCTCATGTCCCTTGCGAGGCTGTCACCCATGTGGTAACTGCCGTTGCACCTTGGTCCAGGCAGTGCATCGCGTGCCCAGCTCTGTGCCTGCACGGTGCCAGTGCCGGAAAGGCTTCTGCGCTTCTCCTTCTACCCCACACGGGCAGGGCAAATCTACAGCTCCTTCCTCAGAAAGACAAAAAAGCACAACTGAGGACAGAAATCCTGCCTGCCGAGCCCCTCTGAGCGACCCCCAGGAGCTAAGGGATTCCCGAGTCACCTGCAGAAGTACACACCCCCCCCGGAAAGGCGCAGGCAGGAAGCGGAAGCCGAGATGTTTAGGCCAAGAGGAATTAGATGCAAGCTACAGGCACTCCGATCTGAAAAGCATCCCCTGAGAAAGCAAAGCAGTGGCTAAATGCTCTGTTTTCACTTCAGCATCCCAGCTTCCACGTGAGAGCACGTCCAGAAAAACACCACGCTGACCTTAGAGCAACGGAGGAGCCGCAGAGGCCCCCGACATCCATTTTTCAGCTCGGGACATCACTGTGCGACTGTGAGCAGCAGCAGGGGAGGTATAAGGAGATGGCATAATGCTTGTTTGCAGAACTTTTATTGCTAATTGACATTTCTGCAGAGGTCCCCAGGCAGTCGCAGGCAGCGCTGGTTGGCCGGGCCATGGGAAGCAGTCTAACGCCGCGTCCTGCGCGGTACCCTAATGGGGGCCATATTTCTGACAGACTCCAGCAAAGAAGTAATGGGTATAAACATGCATAAATGTGCTAAATCTGAGCAAAAGCACTTGCAGCCAATCTTTGTTCAAATAATATGATTGTCTTACAAATTGCACAGTCGCTTTTAACTTCCACATTTATTGTGAGATGAGCTAAATCCCTCGGGGATCATCAAAGCATCTCATTTAAGAAATATCAACGTATACAAAGGAAAGCTTTCCTTTCAACCAGCGAGAGCGGCTTCAGAAGCTCATGAAGGGCTTTTTCTTGTTTTGTTATTCTCTGCATTTAGCTCATCCATCTAGGGAAGTAACAAGGTGTGAAGATAAACTTTGCGATCGCGGAGGAACGAACGCTGCTAATGATTTCCCTTTCAACTGCTTGCTCGGCTTTACCTCTGCTAGAGAGGATTACCTGTTGCTGACAAAAGGTGTCATCTCCGCTCAGATTAATTGCTCTCACGTTAATTACTGGCATGGACCAAGGCTGACTATGTGTAACATTATTTCAACACATTAAATCTAACAAGCTTTAAGTAGAGCTTGCTATAACGGGATGGCACATAGTTCTTCCAGTTAAGATATAGAATTGCTGACCCCATTATTCACAACCAAATAATCCTTTTAGTGCGCCTCAAACCATGATGGTCTGGTTTTCAAGCCTTTTCTCTCTCATTACTACTTCTCCCTTTATGTCTGCTTTTCCTCCCCTCCATCACGGTACATCATTGCATGTTGCCCCGAGCTTTATTAGGTGACTTGCGGCAGCCCATTTCCCAGCTAAGAGCCCTGCAGGAGCAACGCTCTGCTCTGCTGAAATTGCAACCCCTAAAATACGCCGCTTTCAGGATTATATTTCCCCACAGCACACAGCGAGTGCCTCAGACTCCATAAAACCTCGTAGCGCCGCTGATTTTGACTAAGCCCCAGCAGCAGGCGCTGGTTGAGGATCTGAGCCAGTCTTGACAGTCCTGCTGAAGATTTTGCCGATGCAATGAGGACAATGAACCTGTCCAGCTACCAAAGTGTCCAAGCAAATTTGTGGACGCTGTGCTGGTTGCAGCCTGCAGCTGACACACATACACCTTAAGGAGGATGAGCCAGCACCACGCCAAGAAGGAGACGACCACCATTTGGTCTCTGAGGTTTCCTAACACTGGAGTTGGGGTTAACGCTAGCTGCACCGTCACTAAATTTTTCCTTGGTTCAGCACCTGCTTAATTAGCTATGAAAGAACATAATAAGTGGAGATAAGAAATGGAGATTAGAAATCTATGAGAGCCTGTACCTTAAGTATTTCACTCTCTCTGCAGCCAAACTCAACACTGCTGCAGCAATGTTGCAAGAGTTCCTGTGCCACCGGCCAGAGGGAGCATGCTGAGCCACAGCCCCGCAGAAGATAACTTCCCAGTGAGGCTCAACCTGAGATCAGAGGAGCGCAGACGACACATCTACATTCCTCACCTCCAGTTGCACTCCGCTTTAAGAGGCCCAGCACCATCAAGCTCAGCCAAAGCTCTTTACGGGCTAAACCAGCAGGCCTGAGCCCAAGAGCAACACTCACAGAGGGGTTAAAAAGGACTTTTTCCACTAGAGCAGAGCTTGATGCTTGGTAAGACAAAACCCAGAACAGAGTTCACAGCAGGCAGAAGATCTTGCTATCAGGGAGCTTGTAAACTTAAATGATTTCTCATATAGACACAGGGCAAGACATGGGGATTAGACCAAACAGCTTAGCATTTTCCCTCCTCATCTTTTTCGATCTTAATGACTCATTAACTTGCAGTGCCAAAAGTGCGGCTGGCCTTTGACAGACACCCTGCTGGGACTCTGCCGCTGGCTGCATCCAGGCCAGCCTCACCATTAGGAGCTGAGCAGGACGTGACTGCACGGTTCCTCTGCAGAGCCACGGAGCTCTACACACAACCATGGGGTGCTCACATCCGTGGTTCTGAGCACAACCCATCCCAACACACAGCTCGTCCACTCCTGGGATCACGCCTGGAGACTAGTTAATAAATCAAAAAGCCAAGCCCATCATCTTCAGGCAGGGCTTGGTAAGGCAAAGCTCCCTTACAGAGATTCCCCTGAACATACTGCATGTGCTGAAAGGTCTGGGGCATCTCACAAGTACAACCCACCCCAAGCCCCCAGGAGAAGACATCCGTGGGGCTGAAGGAAGCCGGTAGGACCTGCTCCGCACCCTCCATGATCCCACACAAGCCTCTTCCCTTGGGCTGCCACGAGGAGCCCAAAAAACCCAAACCCCACAGTGCCCAACTCA
This sequence comes from Psophia crepitans, assembly GCA_013399095.1. Classification (NCBI taxonomy): domain Eukaryota; kingdom Metazoa; phylum Chordata; class Aves; order Gruiformes; family Psophiidae; genus Psophia; species Psophia crepitans. The sequence continues at coordinate 4,486,989 of VWZZ01000616.1, forward strand.
GCATAACTGAGCTGCTTCGTGACGTCCACGTAGCCCCATTACAAAGGGTTTTGTCAATATGCTGGTAAGCAGCAAGAAGGTTAAATTAGTTCAGTTCATACATATTTAAGTACCACGACCTGCATTATCAAGCTCAGGCTCAAAATATTTGTAATGGCACAATTAGCCTCAGGCACATTATCTCACTAGTATCAGCAACTGTATGTATTTATTTACAAATGACACAGGGGGGAATTAAATGTTGCTGTCGCTGTTGTCAGGGAAACAATCTACTTCTAAATTTTTAATTTTTTAATTTAAAACGTTGTATTCTAAGCAGGGATGGTCATTAAAATTGTACGAGGAAAAGGGGGGGAGGAATCCTGGTGCATCTACCTATGGTGGAATTGATGTACACTGTAATTACAGCACGCTACGGAGAGAAAAAAAATGTGGCTTTCATGTGAGACCATGGTTATGAATGTTTCTGCACATTACTCATGATTACTGTTGCTCAAGAAGAAGAAAATAATTTATTCTGCACGCGTAAATCCTCGGCAAAAATTGCAGGTTGGAATACATAATTTACCTTGTGTACTGCAATTTTTATGTAAATACTAGGATCATCACCATAAAAATGGTTGCTCGGTAGAGACAGATTTATAATGATATAAATGGTAATTTGTGTAGTCGAATTTAATAACTAATATCCTAATTTAGTACTTTCACAGAATTGGTGGTACTGGCAACGAGCTCTCCTTAAGCAAATACTTTCTAAAGCCTCCACGGTAGAGACGGACTAGCAGGTCTGTTGAGAAAATTGCTGCAATATCTTGTCTAGGCATTTCTGCAGAAGAAAGACCAGGTGACAGTAAGAGGAAGACAGCGTATTTTGAATAACATAAGGTGAGACTGCCAGTCCCCAGCCTTACGGGCCTTAGAATTACTTGCGATCAGCGTTTCACCAGTCAGAAAACCTTTCTGAGCCCACTCCTCCAAAAACCTGAATGCCCAAAGATTTACCATCCTCTGCAAATCCAAACTCACTCCCCCATCCCCTCCCCTCCCCTGCCCATCTCCCTGTTACATCACGTACACATTTTACTTTCTAAACTACTGCGTTATCTGTGCGGCCAGAAAACGATGCCGTGTTCCCAGTCCGTACTGGGGCCGGGAGCAGTGCGCGGAATGAGCCGGACTGCCGTGCGGAGCTGGGAACGGGGCAGGCAGCGCTCGCCCTGGGGATGCCCGCACCCTCGGGGTCCTCCTCGCCGCCTGGCCGCAGCTCTCAGTCCCACCCCACGCACGGCGAGGAAGGAGCGCTGGTGATGGAGTCAGACGGAAAAGCTCGGGGTTTTTGCTCCCTGGCCTATTCCTGCGACCTGAGCTAAGAGCTGGCGAGGAGAGGCTCTCCAGGGTAGCCTGCACGTCTGCAGAAATCCTGGCTTTGATTTCTCAAACATGCAAACCATCTGCTGACAGCTCCAGCGCTGGGAGCAGGGGTGGCGGCATGCCTTGGAGCCATCCTCTGCTCTCGTGTCCTGGCACGGGCCCCTGGAGCATCCACGTGCCCTCAGCAGGAGCAGCGCCTGCGCACGTCCCGGTAGTCCCACGTACCTGTGGTCACGCAGCTGGGCTAGATGTTGGGGGGAAACGTGCTGGGAGCTGGGAGATTTGCAGGACAGCTCGGTCAAACCCACAGCCCTCCCACAGTCAGCCACTCCAGACCAGTCTGCCCAGTCTGCTCCAGCCCCCGCGGTGCCAGGGTACCACATGCACCATCCCACCACAGCTGCACTCAGATGAGAAACCCGGAGGAATCTTTTGTAATTAAGAGTTGTTTTTGCCCTGAGGCCCGTTAACATGTGATGCGTCCCTCTTTAATTACCGCTGGTTTCCACTCCCAGGCCCTTTATTCACTTTCCTTTACAGCTGTGTTATAGTTTGGTTTTCTCCCAAGTCTATCCCCAAATAAAAGACCTAATAACACACGTACTTGGACATTTTTGTGGTGGGGTTAGTAAGTCACAGCACTAGCTGTGATTCTGCAGATTAAAGCTGAGGACATTAAATAGCGGCTAATGGGTTAACCCCTTGGTGTCAATAGGTTCCCAGCTTCAGTGACTTCCATTTGATAGAGTTGGAAAATCCTTGACATTTTGCACCAAGGGGTTAATTTGAAAAGGGATGAGAGTTCAGTTTCAGTTACAAGCTTAGGTTTAATAATAAGGGAATGAAAAATTTAGGTTACCTGGAGACCAACCAGAGTGTAAAATTGTCCTTGAAGGTGCATTTCTATGTGAAGGTGAAAACAGGGGGGTTTGAACATCATAAAGCTGGAGGTACAGAGAGGAAATACAAAAACAAATGGGTACTTCAGCTTTCTTTTCTTCCCCTCCCACCCCCCATCCCATCCCTAGCAATATGTAAGGGGACCATAAACAAATTACACCAAGGAACTGAAAAGGGATCAACACAACATGTACATTTAATCTCCAAAACAACAAGTGAAATGTGATTTACCTTAAAAAGGGCCTGGGCACAGGAACCAGAGGAACTGAATGTCCCTGGAAACCCACAGAGAAACCACAGGGCGGCTCCATCACCGCAACTTGTGGGAAGTCGTAGGAAGTAATCAGTGCGCGCTGAGCTTCGTCTGGCAGGTTAACCTGGGGAAGGGGTGCTAGACTTAGCTCTCAAGGTACCCAAGAGGCACCAGCACCTTTCTTGGTCACCTTCTGCCTCCACCCTCCTGCCACCACTAGTCTCCTGAATTTCGAATGGGTATCTACCACAGAAGAAAAGTTTCCACCTCAACAACAAATATTGGCCAAAGCACCGACAAATCACAGGCTCACAGAACACATTAGTTATTCTAAGTTCAGCGTATCTCCAAGGAGAGAGATACTGACCATGAAATTTTCAGCAGAGCGATCTGGGACGCCTCAATAACCACAGTCCAACCCTTCCAAACTGGATAATAAGTCACTCAACCCAAGAAGGTCCCGTTCTGATTTTCAAGGATATCACCTAGGCAGTCTGACTTACCAGCCTTGTCAAATTCTTGCTGGAAAGGTATTACAACAGCCTTCGTAACAGTACAGTGAGTATTATTACATGCCTTTTGTCCTACAAGGTGCAGGACGCCAGATGGGCGTTAATAAAGCAGCCAAATTTGCCTTGTAAAGTCTCATCCTGGATGTAAAGGCCAGACGACTAAGTACGAGTTTCAAATGCCACATGATTTAGTTCACGCAGAACGAAACACAAACTGCCAACACATCCAGCAGAATCCCAGCTTGGACTTGGAAGGCCTCAGCAGCTCTCGCTGCCACACTCAAACCTTGCTCCACCACCGTACGAGAAGTGAAATCCTCTTGCACTTGAAGTGCGCTACGCTGAAGGATGCTCTTAGTTGCTGCTGGACTTGCCACATTTGAGCAATATTGATTCCATTCAGTAGGTAACACGATGCAAATGTTATTGCTACCACAGGTTAAGAAACTGGCGATAGAGTGATAGATGTTTTTCAAACAAGCATTTGGTTTTGTTTTGTTTGGGTTTTTTAATTGTCTTGCAACTTCTTGGCATACTTCCATTCTCCATTGCTTTTCCTAACGACACCCAGTGCTACTCACACAACAGATAAAGCCAAAGCCTGGCATATAATTAAGATGTTAAGAGGTAACTTCATCTGGCCACATAAACCCGAGCACCTGCCTATGAAAGCAGGTGCCAGAATCAATACACTCGGGCAGCTTGGAAGCTTGTCCAAGGGTCTGATTTCACATGCTGTTGAACAACCTTTGCGTGTCGGAGCACAGAGGGCGTCCGCCGTACCTCCTGGAAGCGCTTGCTTCCCAGAACTGGCAATTTCTTTTACCCACACTGCACTAATGAACACTTCCAAGCTTAAAACTGCACAGATCTGAATACAGGACAAACTGAGCTATGCATCCAGCTGCTCACAGAGTCTTACGCTGACCTTTCAGAGGGCTATATTGCCCCTACATCATGCAGCACTCTTCCCCCATTGCTCAGATATGAAAATTATGAGAATTAGAGACGGTAACGGATGGCAGTGTGCCACAGCTTGTGTTTTCAGTAGTAGTATGCTACCTCGCCTCCTGTTGAACCCAGTGACAACAACAGGTGATTTGATACACAGATGGTTTCAGCTTCCTTAGAACAATTCTTGAAGCTCTTGTTATCAGTATGCTCATTTGCATCCTGAACAGGAATCATTTCCAACCCACGCATCTCCTAGATATCGATGCTCGGGAATAAAAGACAACCATGATGCAGAAGTCCTCAAAACACACTATGAGTTCCCAGGTCAAATCATCATCATGATCTTTCCCCTGCCCCCTTACTTTTTGAGATTCTGATTTCTGATGCAATTCACAATATCAAAAAGCAAGAACATTGATTTTTGCAGAATGTGACTAAAACCTGGTTTCAATCAGTGATCTCCCATCCGTATCTTAAGGAAACAGAAAAACAGATTACTACAAAGGCAACCCCTGTTTCAAGGTAACACTAAAACAGATTAACGTGGAGAAAATACGCTGTTGGACAAGGATGGTGACAAAAGGCAGAGTCCCACAAAGACCTCCTGACCTAAACAACGAGGTATCGTTAAGTAGAAGGCTCCCTCTCCTCAAACACACTGTTTGAAGAAAGGCTCGCGTCAAATGTTAATTACAATGGAAAAGAATGTAGGAATGATCATGAAAAAGTACAATAAAGCCCCCAAAAGCTGTGGCACGCAAGACCTTTGAAGGCTCAGAAGTTCAAAATATGTAAAAAGATCAAAAACTCGTGTTCCACTTTGCTAGATCAGAAGATGATGAGATAACTACCTCTTCTCAGATAACTACCTCTTTTCAGATAATAAAGGGTTTTCTTTTGCTTCAAATCTTCCCAGCACATTCTCCTAAACCGTTTATAAAACAAGAAAACAGAAAAGAAATAATCCAAATCTCACAAAGAATGAGAACAAGCCATTTGGACAAAACTGTTATGAGAGGATAGAAGAAACTATCAAAAGAAACAGAGAAGGACTTTGAAAACATTTGTAAAGTTTTCTCTTAGACCTACTTCTTCTTCTAAGACCAATTTCTTAAAAACAACAACAAAAATGCTGCCGACGCTGTGTGAGTGCACAAGCCGTGCGACGGCGAGCTGACACTTCAGCTGCCAGCATGACATTGAGGAAAAATGTCAGTGTTTATAAAAATAATAAAATTGTAAAGAGGAAAATAGAAACAGGGCTTCCCATGCTGCCGCTAGCACTTTTTTGCCGAGACACGAGGCTAAAGCCAAAAATCATAAAGTCCAAAATCTCGCCATCTATATTAATGTGGTCCTTTAATAAGGCTTCCCCACACACCCACTCCTTTTAAAACTGTTTTAAAACTCAATCTCAGAAAGACAAAAGAACATCATCTTTTGTGATCTGGTATTCTCGTGCAGTCGGACAAGCTCTTTTACTGATTTAACCGCAGCAGACAGGATGGCCTGATGGAAGTTCACCTATTTGGCACAAAAAACCTGTTCAAGTCACAGCTCACTTTCCCTGTTTTGTTTTGGGGGTTCTTTTCTGATTAACTTTGTCGTCGTTCTTTTGACAAAAGCACTTGCACAATACCATTCTGGTCTGCAACCAATTAGAACAAAACACTCTCTTAAAATAATAAATCAACAGTAGAAAAAGAGGAAGGATCCAGTGTATAAAAAAAGAAAACAAACCACCCCGTTGCCCAGAAAATATCAGGATTTCAACCATTTAACTGGATCTCGGAGCCTACGCAACTCCATAGATCTTAATTGCTCGTGAAGGCTTTCCTGTGAAGGAACAACTCTTCCTATCATGAGGTTGGAACCCAACAAGTTTTTTGCTCTTCAGCTTAATCAAATTCCCCCACCCTGGACCTAATGAAATAGAGAAAACAAACCAACAGTGGACATAAGAATCTTGCTAAATTAAAAATAATTAATTTCTTCCAATTTTGGGGCTTCAGTGAAAACATAAAGCAGCAAGCCAGCAGCATATAAACTGTCACGCTTTATCAGAGTCTAGTACAAATGTATTTCTTATTCTCATATAAAGGATGGGTCGCACGGACAATAAATGGGAAGTTCTGCAATAGCTTTTAAAGGCCCACTGCTCTACACAGATGTTTTTAGGGCAATTCTGAAGACTCTGATAGGGATCAGGCAAGTCCAACAGTGGCAGCTGAGCATCAGTTTTAGGACTGACCCCATGGGCTCTCAGGACAGGCAGCTTGTAGAGCAAGGAGGCTGCAGGAGCTGTTTAGTGGCAGGGCTTGGGGGGCTGCTCTACCTCCTTCCGAGCAGAAGCTGCACATTCAGAGGAAAAGCACTTCCAGTTAAAGGAGTGAGGGGTCACACCCAACCAGGAGGTGTTGCCCAGTGGCTTTTTGCATCTTGACCAAGCTGTCACACAGAAAAATGGCCCAGCACCATCTCCAGCGTGCCTTTTGGACTTTTTTGTGTATTCTTATCGATGAAAAAATTGCTGAAGGGTCAGCAAGGATATGAGCTGAGTGGTTTGGTGGCTTAAATGGAAGCACAGCTTCAGTTATATGGGTAGGAACGACGGCCCCTGTTCGGTGGGTTAATGTAAGGAAAAACTTTTTCACTGTGAGGGTGACAGAGCACTGGAACAGGCTGCCCAGAGAGNAACAGCCCCTGTTCGGTAAGGCACTTAATACACACTTTGCTTGAAATACAAACAGTCCTGACACAGAAGTTAAGGTTTTGCTTAAGGACTTTGCTGTTGCAAAGCCTACAAGCTCCATCACAGAGGCACTTTGAACAAAAACACCGTACGAGCCCTGGAGATGACTTTCACACTGTTTTTGAAAGTGCCAATATTTTGAAAATAAAGTTCATGGAGAATTTTAGAGCCCGAGGATATCTTCACAGAAATGTGGTTTGAACATCTTGCAAATGGCTAATAATTTCAACACGCATCTCAGTTTTTCGACATGCCTATCAGCTCCTATTGAAGATGTGTTATGAAGTCTGGGTTTAAAGACTGTAGGTTATTAAGAGCCATCATATTTTTACTCATGAAATTATTAAAAGATGCCTCTTAGTCTAGCCTAAGCTGGCAGTCATTGATTAAACTCTGGGTACCGCTGAAGGATACGTAAGAAGGTGGGAAAAACTGGTAGCCTGGGGATGTGGTCCTAATTGCAAGCTTACACTTGCATTTCTGTAGCTTTTAACTTGATGACATTTTAAATGGAGTGATTAATCGGCCTTTACTTTGTTATTTGCTATGTACACATCTAACGCTGCAGGCCAGATAAACTAGCCAACATAAATTAGCCACCTTATTGGCAGGTTTATACCACTAGAGCATCTGGTACTCTCTGAATTAATTTGTACTGTAGACAGGAACTGAGTACAAGTCATCTTTTAAATTCATGTGAAAAATACAAATATTCATATTTTTCACTTGACTTAACTCTCTGTCTAGTTGTGTTTTTCTTAAACAAGTTCTCCAAATCCAAAGTGACGCAAAGCACGGGGCTTACCTCTGGGAGTCCGGCGCGCCCAACGCTCCTCGCAGACTAGCATCTGCCGTGCGGCACGATGGAGTCGCGCTCATCAGGCTCGGTGCTGCTTGCCACGAGAAAGCGTTTGGCCCTGCTGGGGGGTTTTTCAGCTGGGACATCTGCAGGAACGGGGTCTGCGCAGCAGATAAAGAGGCTTGCCACTTCTTGGCCTGCCAGGTCCTTTCATAGAAGTGGCACGCAGGAAATAATGCTCTACAGTTACGGAAAGTTCATTTTTTAAAACTCTTAAGCGTTCATCAGAGAGGTGCAATACAAGCGCAGGACACGGTAGGGATCATGAGGCCGAGTCCCTGTCGATGATGAAGCACAGGTGAAGTCAGTGCTCCAGTGCAGAGGCGCAAGTGGGAGACTGGGAATGGCTGGGACGCGGTGCAAAACCAGTCTGGGAATCAACAGGTTTGATTGGAATGCTCAGCTTAAAAATCTGGTTCCCAGTTCAGGGTATTAAAATGCCTAAGTGAGATTCAGACACCTCCAAAGACACTGAAGTTTACCCTGCTAATAATAGGGTTCCAGTGGTTTCGAAATTTTACTCTAAGTTTTGTTTTCACTGAAATGAATCAAAATAAAAATACTCTCTAAATTGAAATAATCCATTTCCTTCAGGGTTGGTTCCTCCCCCCTGGCTATTTTTTTTTTTAAGTTAGAAATGCTTATTGCAGCCGGCTAGGCTTAGCAATGGAACCCAATTACCCTTATTCAACATATTAAATGTAAAACATTACTGTTCCTATAATTTAGGTCATGAAATAAAAATGTCACCAGTGTTGTTACTTTAGATTTTAATAATCATTTTCTACAACATGAAATAGTTTGATTACCAAGACCTACCGCTGGTCACTGATGGCAACTCACAAATAATGCTTCACACTTCGAACAAACGGCACACAAAACTTACCTTTCATTATGCATTTTAATAACTGGAAGTTGTTAGATTCCAATTTTTATACAACCAATTATACATTAACATGTACATGACTCAATTCCAGTCACAGTGTAGATATATTTTTGGATCTGCAGCAATTTAAAATGACTTCTACCTGTATATACATGTGCAAGTCTGAATGAGTCCTGAGTAATTTTAAAGTACTACTAGTCAAATCCAGGCTTTACAGTGTTATACTGTTGTGAAGAAGCTATTTTTCAGAAAGAGAAAGACAGCGCTTTGCATTAGGTTTATGCATAGCTAGGAGCTCTGTACAGTGTGTGGCATCCACTTACAGTCTGGGTAATTAGAAAATCTGAAAAGATGCTGACCGCATTTTTCGGTAACTATTGCTTCCTCTGCTTCTTAATTAACGGCGAGTGATTCGTTCTGCTTCAAAACAACCAAGTGTGGAAGACTTTTACAGGGTTTAAATTACATTCTTTCTGCTGCATATATTTTTGTAAACATTCAAGTTACCCAGGCCCTTTAATTCTTCCGAGGGAAGCTATACAATTATACAGTCAAATCGTTAAAGTGTGTGTCTGGGAGGGAAAAAACAAACAACAGTGGAGTAGGAGCACTGCCTTAAACGCCACAATATGCTATAAGGAAACAAAAGAGGAAGTGTTCTTTAAGGAACAGCTTGGACAGAAACCGAAAGGCTGCTCGGAAACCCTCTGTCAGCATGACACACTGCCACGGTAAACACGAGATGCTCTCGCACCACCAGAACAAATTGTCTGAGCAAATGCGAAGGAGGCACTGCCGCTAAGGAGCGGATCCAAACACAGCACGAGCATCAGAACCTTCGTACAGTATTAACAGAGCAACTTAGATAAAAATGTCTGTGCACCCCATGCCAGGAAAATGCAGGCACTAATGTGAGAGCTGGTAAAAGACACAGGCGAGCGTTGGGGCACAGCGGTCTTTAACTGAAGACGTTTCGATGCAACTTCCCAGGTACGGAGGAAGATACCTTCCTTCTTCCCCCCGTTTCTCTCGCACCGCAAAAGCGAAGGCACCGTTTCGACTGCGCTCCTCCAGCATAAGGGTCCTGGCGCAAAAGTTAGCTGGTCCCATGGCTGCTATAGTCAAAAACGCCTTTCCTGAAGAAGGGTGAGAATTCGCAGACGGTGTGTTTTGACAGAGTTAGCCCCACTTTATCGATGTGCAGTGGAGACGATGGAGATTTCAGCATTGCAGAGAAAAAGCTCCTGAGGTATTTCTGTGGAACGAGAAACAACATGTCATAAGGTTTACTTGATCAAATTGATTACAATCACTTTGAGGAATTAAATAAACAGCGGTATTTATTTAAAGCAAAAAAAAAAAAAAGGAAAAAAAAAACAAACCAAAACCTCCATGGACTGTGAAAAGTCCTTTTAATAACCCTCAACATTTAAATCCATCCATAAAACAGGTCTACTGAAATGTCTGTATTAAACTCAGGAAAAGCAGAAAAGAAGTATTTTCCACTTTCTTCCCCTGCCAAGCTTGGTCACTGTTTTATTCTGTGCTTGTGTGATGCTTTCTGGTTCATTCCGTAGTCATGCAATGCTTTCTGCTAATCATGACCTGCTAATACTGCCGTCTAGCATTACCAAACACGATAGCAGCTGCAAACCTCAAATCCATTCTGCAGGAATTTTACTACATATGGACACAAAAGGACTTCAGAAATCTTTCCCTCATCAAGCCTCCACAATCCTTGCATCAAAAAGGATTTGTTTTGATCAAGGCCATCTGCACAATGATTGCGTGACTTCCATATTATCTCAGAACCTAACAGCATCTTTTCACTGAGCTGCTCTCTAAATTTTTTTTTTTTATTTTTTGTTAAGTTTTACACATAAGAAGCATTCCCCTTCCCAAAAGTTAATGTGCACCAACCGCTTTGCAACTCGCATCCGTTTGTACTTAGAGAAATTGTGACACGTGTACCTTAACACAAAGTTAGTTTTCACAAACCTGATGAAGTTTCCTTCACGTAGGGGTTAAATTATTACTAGTGTTTAGCCTGATTTACCAAGCCATATTTATAACTCTTGCATGAAACACAGTAGGGAAAACGCTGATGGGACAGGTGCTACAAAAAGTACCCATTGTCACACGAATAGTTGCAAGGCAAACCTCATGCGGCGCACAGGGATAAACTCCTCAGCTCTGCTACAGACTGGCCACACAAAAAGATGAGTTAACTTGAGAAATTACCCACTAATCTTGGATGCAGCGGGAAACATATCTGCAAGACAGAACAGCGCAATCTCCCGTGCTTTTGGGTCATGGAAGTGGCTTGCTCAGGAAACAGTCCTCATTATTCACTACCTTCTCAAGGAGAATTCCTCCAAACTATAACAACCTGTTATCTATTTAAGCGCCTCGGAAACCAGCTGTATTAATATCACAGAAAGTAGGATAACAAAAAAAAAACCAACAACCAAAAAAAGCAGCTGGCACATAAGCTAGTCTCTTGGCAGGATTGGGGGATTTTCTTTTTTATTCACATCTCCCACAGGTTGTATTAATGTTCAGGAAAAAAAAAAAGTCATTACAAAAATGCCTTGAAGATTAATTCCAACAGACTTAAGGGGTAATTTAAACTGAGCAACAGATGTCATATCCACATTTGTCATAATTAGTTCACAAAGTAGGGCCCTTTAAAAGAAGTCCCAATCCAGTAATGCCTGAAGGATGAATATGGTAGAAAATCAAATGTAAAACATGGCATCCTGTTAGAGTTTTAGCACTGTGCTGAAAAGATACTGCAGTAATTCCAGTTTACGACTACCGAAGGCTCAAAGGTACCAAATTTCTCGCCGGAGACATTACGAGACCTATTGCGTTCACCTTGGTACGTATGGCCAGATAACTGACTGTCATGCCTCTCCTGCAGAGCCATTATTCATTGTTTTGGCATGATAGCTCTAATGGCAGAATAAAAAAAAAGTCCCTCTGCTAGAAGCACATACTTATGTGACAGGGAAACACTAGGAACAGCAGATACACTTATTTCCCAGATCTGCGCACAGGAGTCGCTCAGTGAACATCACAGATTCTTTGAACATGAAGATGAACCTTGGGAAAATAGCAACAAGCAGACCCTAGCAGGATATGATGGAATTCATTTTGTGCGAAGGTTTCCAGCCATATGGCTTGGCATTATGCGCTCTTCAACAACCACCTCCGAGCAAATTAGCCCTCTTATAAATCCCCTACCTGCATTTGCCCTTGTGTGCAATGCTGATGTGTTAGCATAGCACAGAGCTGATGTGCCCTTGACACAAAGAAGCTGTTGCTTCAATGAAATCGGGGCTGCTCTGCCCAGATATGCTGGCTAGGAGTTAAGTCCTGTAGTGAGGGAAACAGTGATTGATGGCAGAAGTGGTCGCTCACACCACAAGCATATGCCTCAAGCAAAGAGCTGTGGGTAGGGAGTAAGGGGGAAGGTTGCCCTGTCCTGATGGCTGCAAAGTGGATGACAAAGTGGAAGAAAGTGGCAGGAGAAAAGGAAGAGTGCCCCTTACTGGTATGCAGAAAGATGCTTCCCAGATTCGCATGGCACAGGGAGAGGGTGTGGGTGACAGCGAGCTGCAGCACAGGAGCACATCAACACCGAGCACCACAGATGACACAGAAAACTTTCTTAGAGATCCAAAAGGGACTCGGCGTGGAGTTTGTTGCAAACCAGGAAGCCACTGCAAGCTGCTGGAGTGGGAGCAAAGCTAGATGCGAGGATGTCCTCCGCCAGGACTCGGTGGGCAGGGGGAGAGTTGTTTTCAAAGCTTTTCTATTAAATCCCTTCCCAGCAGCAGAGATGATTTTTCTCTATTTACAGAAAAATGTTATTTGTGTCGAGTTAAAACAAGGTGGGAAGCACTCTGGCATCTTTTGATGTGCTCTCATTAAAAATAATAATAATAATAATAAAAAAATATCTTAGCAGGCACTGGCAAGCTCAGGGTGCCTCCACAGAAACATGTCCAAGTGTTAGACAAAGCTGTGCCAGCATTTCACCCACAGCATCGAAATCATTGCCCCTAGCATGCAAAGCACTACATTATAGCAATCCTACTTTTGCTAAGTTTGCATGATTACCTTGGAAAGAATAAATAACTGCTACAGATATTCCAAAAGACTTGTTTTTATTACTCATTTTCATTTGTTAGCCTTTCAAAAACTATTTTTAGCCATTTGTTCTGGATTATTTAGCCTGGTAATCATTGTTCTTCCCAAATGCACCTAGGAGTTTCATTTCACTAACAGAGTTCAACCTGCTACGTTGCTGGTTTGCTCAGAAAATATCCCAGTTAGAAATCTGTAAATACTTCAGTGTGAGGGCACAGGACCCTGGCGCTATGACGGGGTTGTGAAATGGGTAACTTACACCTCGGTCGCGTTGGTTGCTCGGTCTAAACCACGCGTTCAGAAACAGTAATTTAGCAAAAATACTCTGGGCACGTAGAAAACTCTTCAGGACTGAAAGCCAGGTTAAAAAAAATAAAATCCAAAATAGGAAAAGCAGTGGGTTTGCCCTCTTGGCACGCACCTCAGCCTCCCTGGCCCTTCACTTAAAATTCAAGGCAGTCGCACCTGCAAGTTTTAACTTCGTATTCCAAGTGTTCGCAAATGAAACGAGACTGGAGAAAGTGTTTTGAGGCCTCAAGGTTGGTTTTTTTTTTTACGTACTCGTTTGAGTAGCTTTCACTCCCTTTTAATGATGTGAATAGCAAAATGGCAACTGTTTTAAAAGCTTATTAAAAATAATTTTAATAGGGTTCCCCTTTTTAGCAGTAGGCCAGCGTTCATCTCGTGCTCGATCCATCAGCACAGCAAAGTCATTCTAATGATTTTTGCACTACTTCATGATGTGGGGACCTCATAATTTTATACATTTTAATATAAATCCATAACTTAATTTAAAGTTATTAAAGTCATTACAATCAAAAGGCTTTCTGGAATGGGAAAGTGTTCTTATCATCCTTTCAATTGTGGCATATTAAAGAGGAATTCGGTTCAATGACATTGTTCTCGTAATCCATTACAAACAGCGACAGCCTCAGAGACCAATCGCAGAGCTTAGCGAGAATTGGATTTTTCATTAAACTCTGGTGTGTTTAAAAACTCATCAACTCTGGCACTTCCAGAGAGCGAAGAAACTTTGAGCTTCCTCTCTCCTACTGCTGTTTCTAGCAATTTCCTCCAAAAAGTCAGCATTTTAAATTAGCATTATAAAAATCACCTGCTAATATTTGAGGGAGCTGAAAGCACCACAAACTTTAATAAGATAAACCTTAGAAGGCTTGGGGGAGATTTTTGAAACAATAGCCTCTTTTCTTTGAAACAATATGCCCCTTTCAACACCTACACATCAATGTGACAGTCAAAAGCTTTACCTCAAGGTCACAGAAGGTCATCGGCGGCAGAAACAGGACTAATTAACTCGCTCATCTAACTTCCAGCCTTGGCTCCTCTCTCCCTTTAAATAGAGCTCCTAGTTTCTCTCAGCACCAATCACATAATTATTCTGTTAACTAGTGTTAAGTGCTGCAAGCTTTAAATCAAATCTTGATTTGAATTATTCATAGAGGGAAGTATATGCAGGTATCAACAGCTGTTTTCTATGGGATAGGCATCTGATTACAAAAAGAGACGGATTGAAGCACGTTCCCTGACTCTGAAAAACCACACTATGCTGCAATGAGGTATTTGCAAAGTAAGATCTACCCTAGGAAGACCCTCGCCCAAACCAAGCAGGCAGGAACATGCTTTGCTTCTAAACTGTGATCACAAACCCAAGGACCTGCTTAGAAGACAACGCGTGCGAAAGGTACGCAGGCTCTGCTGTAATGCGGAAACGGGAGCGCGTCTCCTGCCTTTCTCTGTCTCCTCGAAAGACATTGTCAGGCATACGCGACGGAAAGTGACCATTGGGGATCCTTTCCCAAATTAACCAACTTGCTCCATTTCTGGACCTGTGCACTGGTGTCTTGAAGAGACAGAAATGACTTCCAGGGTGGTTTTGCAAATAGGAAACACGGCAGAAACGCCAGCTATCGTCACTAACTACAGTCTCTACTGACCAAAAATACCCAAAACAAAACTTGACTTAAACGGCACTGACAGGCGATGGTGTCCCACAGAGACTTCAGGCTGGCGACGGGCCCTGGCTAGGGCGATGCTATATACAGATTCTGATGAGAAGAGATTGTATGCATTCCCAAGGAAAATAGGATTCAAACTTCCCATTGGATCTGCTTCTTCCTTGTGGTTTTTTCTTACTGGCAAGTGTCAGAGGGAATTAATGCGCTGTATAGGGAGGGTAAGCTGGGGTCGGAGCCTGGGCCACCACTGGGAGAGCACCGAAGACAGGAACCCTTAGGAAAAGGGCTGCAAGCTAAGCCAGCTCTGCCCCATCCGGGACACATGCCACATCTCACTCACCACGCAGGACTGGATTACCTGTGTCAGGTGTGGAGGACAAGAAAAGCCATTAGCCACAACACAGGAAGTTTCTTTATGAACTGAGTTCCAAGGGAGCAGGTTCTCTTATGCCACATACCCCAACGCTACACAGCGAGGGGTATCCAAGCTGTCCGAATCAAGGTGTTTTGTCCAGGCAGTGGTCCCAGCAGGCTCTTCCTGCGCTCCGCAAGGATAGCTCAGCCCTGCACGTCATGATTCGGTTCACTGCAGTTAAGCTTCTGCCCTGTGCCTGCCACTGAAAACATCTCCCCTTCCCTTGGGGACCACCTGAGGCTAAACTGACTAATTAGGAGTGAGTAATTGCCAACATAATGCTCTGATAGCTCTGTAAAAGTAGTTTCAGATCCATTCCTGGATTTATTAAATTTGAGCAAGCAGGGAAAGAACTGGCAGATACCAAGAATATAAAATACGAGGTGGCATTGATTTGGGGTACAGCAGCTCGAAGGGATGGGGGACCGTGCACAGACTATGACTAATATCTTCACCTCCAGCCATTCAAGATTAGGATCAACTCCCTACTTACCACATGCAACTAGCTCTGAAATATTTTGGTTTTCTGCAGGGTTTTTTGGTTTGGTTTTTTTTTGGTTGAGGTCGGTTTTTTTTTTCTACAAAGAAAACATGAGGCTTCAATTCTTTTCCCCAACACCTTGACATATATTGCAAGATATCATAAAGCAGTTCTGAGTAAAATATGTGAGCAGGACAGTATGTGATATTTAATATCTCAAGCGATATTTCAGGCCCCTCGGGAAGTACCTAATGTCACCTCTGGATCCATACACATTTATCTCCTGCACACACCCTTAGGTCATTACGTGCAGCTGTGATTTCATAGCGATGAGAAAAAGACTTATGGCTTGGGAGACTACCTGGTGCCTGAAGGATCTTATTTCTGTGAAAAATTCGCAGAGAAAGCTTCTAAAATTATGACACGATCACCTGGGCCAATATCTTTTGCCGGAAGACCGGATGGCTGGGCTCTCTCGACAAAAACTACAGGCTTACACACTGTCCCCGTTGTGCAAAGCTTCCTTGAGGAGTCAGACGTAACAAATGCCTCCCGAACGTATCTGTCCCATAGGAACCAGAGACCTTGCTCTAGTTGCACACGACTTGTATGAGCACACACAGGTTACTTAGGGACGTGGTTTAGTGGGTAATAGGTGGTGGGGGGATGGTTGGACTAGATGATCCTTGAGGTCACTTCCAACCGTAATGATTCTATTCTATTCTATTCAAGAGAATAAAGAGTCGCACGTGTTTGAAAATGGCAAGTCACCACCGTGTTAGTCATAATATTATATTAAAGGGGGGAGCACGTGGGTATTTGCTTCAGATTGGCAGACGTTAATTAGGCTCAGGGCTGAATTAACTGGCTTCACATTACACAAGCCAAGAATAAAGTATGGACTCGTTTTAATCAAACCCTTCCTGTTCATTTTGATTAGGCCTAATCAGGAGCAAGGCTGTTTACAGATAATGCCTAGTAGTCACTGGGAAAAGAAAAAGGTTAAATAAATAAATAAATAAATAAATTCCCAATCAGTATCACCTTACCCTATAATTCCACAGCCGCACACAACGCGCATCGCCAGCTCTCCTGAAGAACACCCATGTTAAAATTCCAGCTGTTTCATTGACAGACTTTGCCTGCACGAACATCCTCTTACCAACGGAGGAAAGGAAGCCTGGCACGGCAGGAACATCCCCAGCGCTGCTGGGCATGCAGCAGCCAGGAACAGCTTCGGGGGAGAAGCTGAGCCTTCGCTGCAGGGTCCAGCTGCCTGTGCTGTAGGCTGGCGACGTTTCCTAAGAAACCAGGGTTTACGGGTTTCCCTTAGCACAAAGAATACGAGTATGGCAAATTATGCTGGGTTGTTGGGTTTGTTAATATACTAGCAAATATCTCACCAATTTGATTGTTATACACGTATGTAAACTCTTAACTTGTTAGACTGAACTTATTTGCTAAGGAGCTGGATGGGAGGAGATGAGAGAGAAAGCTCCTACCAAAAAGGTAACGTAGCTCTTTTGTTAGCGAACAGATTTACCTATACAGCTCCCCAACGTTAACATGGCTGTAAACGCTGGCGCTTTTGCTTTTGTTGGAGCTACAAAACCGAACTATGGAGACTCGCGCTCTTGTCGCTGCAGCGGCGCTGACACTGCAGCAGTCTGTGCTGGTGGTGGACTTAACCCAAAGCAGAGAGAGAAGCAGCAATACCATACACACCATGGAAACATGGGCATGTTTAGAGATACCTAAATGACTTTGGAACTAAGCAGGTAAGAATCAAGCTCTTTAAGCAGCTAAATTCCACCAAAAAAAGCCAGAACTTACATGTTAGCCCCTTGGGAAACTCTCCCTATGTTTTTAGGCACAGTGTAATGCAGATTTCCTGAATCAGGGTTAGTTTCCTCCACAGCTACACAGGTGAAAGCAGATTTTACCATGGCATCTCCAGAAGTGTTTGAGTGCCACTAAAATTTAATTTTCCCCAGGGCGGTACTGAAATTTTGTGGAATTCATACACCTTTTTGAATTTTCATAATGTACAAGCATTCTGAGAGATGCCAGTTATGATTCAGGGTGAAATTGCTCTCCTAGGTTTTCAAAATCCAAACTATTCATTATAGCTATTTAGAGCTTTTTTCTGTGCAAGTCTAATGGCATGAGCACATTATGTTGAATTACTATTATGCCGCATCAATTGAATTAACTTCTGAAGTCAGTTTACGTCCCAAATTACAATCTTATTCCGCCTGAAATTCATTTAAAATCCACAGGACTTACGATTTCTTACAACGCCTGCATGCTAAAAGCTTATATTCATTGACTTAAAGTAGCTCCAATGAAAACTGAATTGTAGACCGGCAGGAAAAAAAAGGCAGCAGCAAGGGCTATGATTTACAGGTGCTCCATCAGTGCGAGTCTTCCTTTGGAAGGGAACAGCAATATTAAAAAAGATCAAAACAGACCTGACTAGCGAAGGAAACCAAACTTTTCTCCGGAGCACAAGTCAAAACAAGTCCTGTCAAAATCTATTTAGAAACAACAACAACAGGATTGAATTTACCATGCATCCCAGGCCAGCAGCGACAGCACGTCGTCTGCTGGAGTGGCCTTGGCAAACAGCTACTAAAGCGCTTGACATGCATCATCCTCTACTTCCCTTGGTGAAATCAGATGTTGGAGGATGACTGATAAGCTTGCTTTGAAAAGGGATAGCGTCGAGTTCAAGCCAGCGTCCTTGGTCGAGCCTCCCTTTATTCATCTGCTCACATCTGAAGGTGGAGAGCCACTACTGGTGACCAATAAAGGTACATAGCTTCAAAACTTGATTTGTAGGAGGATGCTGGGGAAATGTATTCTGAACTGACAGCAAAACACATCTGGATGTGGAGCTAAGCTGGAGTTCAAATATATACTGTCATGTATTCTGAACTTACTAAATCATGATAAGCATCCCTCCTTGTTTTCTTGATACTCTGAAATTTCTAGAAAAGAAAGGGAGAAAAAAAAGGCCTCTGAATTGCACACCCTATTTAATTCTTCGGTTTCAGAGACAAACATTTTATCACAAACGATCCAGCATTTGAAGTAGGGATCTGAAGTTATACACCTAAAGACAGAAACATCAAAATTATTGTAAAGGAGTATGCACAGTATGTAAAGTCACCTGTAGCGAACTGTACAACACAGGGTTTCAGACTTGATCTTGAATAAGGCACTGAGTTTGAACAAATGAGACCAAGGGGCTGCTTACGCTCACTGGTCCTTCTGCATCCAGTAGCCTGTTGGACCAGAGCTGAAAACTAACTCGTTCAGAAAACAACTCCAGGCTTTCACCCCTTCTAAATGACCACCTTTTATCTTCTACTGCTGTTATAATGTCTTGCATTTGCTGTGGGCTTGGCTGAGAGTCTGCGGTATTTAATCAAAAGTAACGTTTTACTGGTACAGGATCAACCGCTGATGTACGCAAAGTCTTCATTTCAACTTACTTGTATCTAGTGACTGCAATCGATAAGTAAAATTAATTTTATTTATTCACTTTTTGAAGCCAACAGGGCCTCACATGAGAAGCTGCACCACCCAAAAAGAAAGATGCTTCGCTACTGAAAGCTGCTACAACTCGCCCTTGAGGGCTGCCGCTTCAAAGAAGAAAAGCCAGGTGCCTTCGGCAGCCCCGATGATGCACTGAAGGATGGGAACCTGACTTGAGAAACTGCTCTCAGATGGCGAGCTGCTAAGTCTTACTGTCTGCAGGCAAGGCAAGACTTTAGAGTTGTTGCTGAAGAGCAGTTCTTTTTGTTCGTAAATTTTTGAAATGTTTACTGGAGGTTATGAAAGGCACTCGGTGCAGACTAACTATATCTAATCTAGAAAATGATCCGTCACGTGAATTTCATACAATTGATATTCACAATATGGCCCAACCACACACGCTCTTTCTCTTGGCTTTGTGTCTGTGTTCTTTCTTTCTGTGCTCCCGTTGCATCCCTATTCCTCCAGTGGGAAATTAAAACCATCACTCCAAGATGTTGCATTCTACAGTTCAGACTACGGGCATGAAACAATCTTCTCTAGGATTATCAGACACTGACATTTGCAGCAGTCTGCTTTTGCACTAGCAGTCGTATCTGGCATGCATTCACGTCTGTAACAGAAGAAAAAGCTTTCTTTTATCTTTCAACGATTATCAAGTGTATTCTGAACGCCTTCTGAAGTCCATCTCACTGAGATGCTTCTAAGAACAGTGTTTACAACTGCACTGTCAGAGGCAAACATTCAATCGGCAAGAGCCAGGCTGGTGAGCAGCTGGCTTTAAAGCTCTTCTTGAAAAGCTTTGGTATAAGGGATGTTGTTGTAAGCTGATACTGGAGCCTAATAATTTTCTTTTAATAATCACTTTGAACCGACACATAATCAGTAGCTTTGAAAGGTCTTTGTGACTGGCATCAGAGTCAGGAAAAAATCAAACAGAAATGGTAACTCTGACCTCGCTTGACAGGTTTTTTGCGATAGAAACATCAATTCACCTATAACTAGCATGAAGCAGGTCATCTCAGCTAAACAGATTAAGGGATGGGGCTGCTAAACGAAGGCCAGTGGGATGTACTCATGAAGTCCATACTGAATATTCAGTTGATGAATCATCTAAAATCTCAAAATGCTGTTTGCCCAAATTCGTCGACAAATATTTTGAGATTTTTTTTCCTCAGATGTTTCCTTTGCTGGTTGTCACCAAGGTGTTAATTCTGAAACTAACACCACATTTAAATTACAAGAAGGAATTCAGGTTCAAGGAAAGGTGCTATTTCATTATTTATCTTTTCCTTAAGAACCAGATTCTCAGAGTCACAAAAAACCCAGCAGAACTTGGTTTTTAAAGGAGAAAGTTGGAGAGGCTAGCTTTAAAGCCCTATAAAAACAAAAAGAAACCCCCAAGCTAGAAATTATGACCTCCAAAGAAACTCAAGTGAGAATACAAACTAAAAACAAAACAAAGCATTTGGCTTCTAAGTTAAAGAAACTTATTTTGGGAGCTTAATTTTTACTGTAGGTCACAGCGATATTTCAGTCAGCGCAGTGTCTGTGATGCTTTCCCCAGCCAGTTCTACGGATCCGAGAGGATAATTGAATTATGCAGTTCATACAAGATTTATTTCTGCCTCTTGCATTAACACCTATCACTGAAAACCTCATCAGCAGACATCAGGAAGTGAGGAGGTTAAGGACAATTGTGTTATTAATTTCAAATAAATTGAGCGTGTCTATCTTTTAAAGAGGTTCAAAGTACCAAGAAAAAAAAGCAGAGCAGAGACAATGCCAGGAAGATGTATGTGTTCCTACAAAACTTGACACAGGCTTGCTTTACCATACTGTTACAGGTTGACTTTCTTTCATCCCTGAGCTCTGTAAGCAGCAGCAAAACAAAAAACATGACTCCTACAGACCGTTTTGCTGTCGGTCGGGGCATTCCTGAGTGGGGAGACCTGGAGGGTGTCCCTGCCCATGGCGGGGGGGGTGGAACTAGATGATCTTTGAGGTCCTTTCCAACCCAAACCATTCTGTGATACTGTGACATTGCGTGTTCCCCTTTGCTGTCCACAAGCCAACCCGAGGAAACGCAGCAGCAGGAATAGGGAATGGGAAACAGGGAACAGAGACAAGGAGACAGGCTGAGCTTCAGGGGAGGTTTTGTTTTCCTTTAAGCAACAATCTGTTGGGATTTTTGTAGGCATAACAGTATTTTCTTTTCCTAAGCACGCTGGTGACAGCAGGAGTAGAAAAGAAAGCCTAGGGGGTCCACAGCTGCAAGGCTTCTGACCACAGAGTCAAGAAACATGACTCAATCTGCTATGTCAGCTCAGACAGTTACTCCTGCCCAGTTTTTCTGGCTGTACAATGGGGAAAAAGGGGCTAAAAATAATCTTCATTACTACAACAAAGCATGAGTCCAGGAGAGGAAGAAAAATAAGGAGGGGAATGATATGATACAGAAATGCAGTATCCAAAGAAGGTGGGATTTCAGGAAAACAACTTCTTACTGTCATCCACAGATCCAGCAACTCACCGAGGAATAAAAAATATTCTGCAGTTAAAACAGGAACAGATATGTTCACTGAATAATGTATCCTCCTGTGACATGTGTTTCCTTTACAAAGTTTTTGCTTAAAAAAAATAAAAAAAGGAATATACATCATCTGATTTCAATTAAAAAAGGATCCTATACTCTTATCTACTGATTTCTAATTGCATGAAAGGATAGACACACACTAACTTCTATTCATTAACTTTAATCAAAAGAATTCTTGGCTGTTTCATTTAAGGCGGATTTAATCAAGCAAGGTTGGCTCTGAAGTGAAATTACAGTCTTTAGACTGCAGAACAATTAATTTAGAGTTTTGCCCTGCAACAGGTCCCTGATGAAATACTAAACTAATAGATTGCAAGAGGGCATTTCAGATAGGTAATTTTAAATACAATTTAGGTGTTTTCTCTTAAGATGTATAGGCAAAACTTTCGTGTTAATTTGCACTTTATTTTTCCAAACCACAACAGAAATGTAAGATATTGGTCAAAACACTTTATATTATACCAACAAACACCAAAGCAAAAGTGGCACCACATTCAGCAGGTCCAAGACTTCTCCTCAGATCCACCTCACACAAAAATGTACACAAAATGTGTTTTCCTACCAACAATGTATTGTGATGCTTTTGGTTATTAAGCATTTGTACCAACTATGATAAATAAAGGAACCTCATGTTTTACGTAAACTTTGTATTTGTTGTGATTTTAAATCACCATGCTCATAATTTGGGGCTCTCTGGAGTCTTTTACCCCAAGTAATTTCATCTCCATTACGATGAAATATGCCAGCTTCTAATCTCAAGCTGAAATAGGATAACTCTACATGACAATCTTCAAACAAAGCAAATACTGCAGCCAGCCTCCCTGATTCCAGTTGCCTTGAAAGGTACCACAAATTCCCCTGCTGTCCTCAGAACTTCTCCTACCCTGGCAAGAATCCTAGAGGTGATGTGTAGTAAAAAACAAACTCTTCCTCAACTGTCCCACAAGGGATGTTTTGGACAAGTCTTTCTATCATTAGGTGCAAGGAAAATTTCCCTGACTAAAGCCAAATTGAGTCAAGTAAAACAACAGTATAGCTATCTGCACCAGAACCAGCTCTCTGGTTGCTGTATGTTTAGTTAATTGGAAGAGTAGTTTTACCCCTGCAATGACTCCCACTCTGCTTCATTTTCCCAGATCAGACTGAGAGCTGCCATTTAGTTCTGATGCAAAGAAAAAGAGCCTGCAAGGCCATTTCAGTAACCAACTGCTAATTCCAGCAAATAGTCTAAGTCAGGCTGTTTGACTGGTAAGACAGATTAAGTTGTCTGATCTCACACAGGTGTACACTGTGGAATTTGAATGTTAATTTATGTGCATATTTAAAAAGAAAAAAAGTTAATTAAAAAAAAGAAACTGCTGTTGCTCAGAGATGACCTGTGAAAAGCACTGGACTTGCCAACACTGTACTATCCCGCTTCAGTCCAAGAATTTCAGGAAAAACAACGTGAAGTCACAGCCTATTCAAGATGTATAAGTATCTCAAGTAAAAACTGGAAGAGCAGAGTAATTTCTTTGTCATCCGCCACTGGGATGACAGCTCTACTAATGATCTTACAGTACAGAATATTTGTTCGGAGCACTTATCAGACTGATACTTGTCAGGCTGTCATCTATTTTTAGTCAACAACGTCAGCTCAGACGTTGGATGAGAATACGCATTTTTGTTGGCCTGGAAGTTGTGCTTTGCTTTTTCTAAAAATGCTGTATTAGCTCATTACGTCTTGACTAACCACGTAGGACAATCAAGTAAGTTTTCATACCATACTACAGCTATAAAAGCACATTACCTGCGAGGAGTGAAAAAGACTGCAAAGGATTTTCAGCAAACCGAGGTACAGGATCAGGTAGAAAGCCAACTGAATATAAGCCATGTTTTGCCTTGTTACCAAGGTCTAACACCCTCACCTTTTACCTGATCGAATTTCCACGTGAGAAATGCGATACGGTCAAAAGGCCAAGAAACCGCTTTCCTTACAGTGGCAATCGATCCAAACTACTTTCCAGTTAGCCCGCTGAAGTGCGCTCAGGGCTCATGCCAGACTGAAAGCCACCAGGCAGTAACAGCCAGTATTTTAAATAGAAGCGGTGCCTGTGCCATCTTCCACTGTCACACTTTCTCTGCCTGCCAAATACTTCCCCAGTATAACTCAAGATGTGCTTCAAAGCGTTACGTGACTTTGGAAGCCATCACTACCCAGGTGGTTTCTCCCACTCTTCCCCAAAGAGGCCGCAGCTATTTTAGCTGGAACTCTCCAGCTGCTGGGAAAGCCAGAGCAAACCGCTGCAAAATAGGTAGTGAAAAGAAAATACCACGATTAGAGATCCAGACATAAAGGGGTTTTGACCAGCTTGTTGTATCAAATTCCTCATGACAAGGAACGTAACATTTGTTTGGCTCCTTGTTCTCTTTATCGAGCTCTCCCTTTGCCACAGGGGATCTTCAGTTTCTCCAACGCTGAGTGATTTGTCAGGATTATTGAGTGGCATGACCAAGTGTACTATCTGGCACATGGCAAAACATATTCATGTGAACAGTGGTCATATATTATTAGGTTTTCAAAATATATAAGTAATCAGTTTTAATGGCTTTATTTAGCTAAAATAGATACAATTTCATTTTAAGCTAAAAACTGGCCATATAGAGAGCTGTGAGTACTATGCGACCACGATCAAAGCATCACTATACACAGCAGTTTTAACGTTTCGAAGCATTACAATAAAACCTGTTAGTAAATCAATGAAAGGTCAGAAAGATTAAGGGATTAAATTTTTTACTGGTACAAAAACATGCAAATTGAGTACGAGGCTGTAACGTGGCCTTGCCTTTCTGGCCCCGGCAGAGGACATGAAACACAAAACAGATTACATTTTGTGCTACCTGTAAGACAGCCTCACATCAAAAGTCAGCGGGAGGACGTTTTGTTTGTAGATCAAAGAAAAGGTGAAGTACGTTGAAAAAATTCAAAACATGCTAGAAAAGATCCCAGTTGGAAGCAATCTACTTTTATATTAATTTCTCTAAAGCTCTACTTAATGCTACTTTAGCTCTACAAAGAATATAATTCTTAATGACCTGCATGATCAGGTAATCCCCACGTGGCTACAATATAGTTGCAGGGTGAATGGTTTAGTCTTTGTTCACACCTTTCCTCCTTTCCCAAAACCCCACCTTCTGCCCCTGGGTTGCAATAACACATGCATCAATATGGAAATATAAAGACCTAATGCGTGATAGGAGTCAAAATTATGCCATTCATACAACACTGCAGAGAAAAACAAAAAAAAACCCCAAACCCTCATAAACTCAGTAACCTTGTCCACAATAAAATTAATTTTTAAAACTAATTGAAAGAAAAAGACACATTCACAAAGCTGGTTACAAAATCAAGCTCAAAGATGCCTAAATATTGCTCTCCTCCTGTCACAAGGTATTTGGATATAGTAACTATGATAAAACAGTAAATCTTCAGCTAACAAATTGCATTTAAAGTAGCAATATTTTTTTAATCATCTTGCACAGAGACCATCTGTCTACAGTGAACATTTATCGCACCCTCAGCCTTTCCCCCTTAAAAAAAGATACCTCCTCTGAATATCTCTAAAGAGATGCTTTTTTTCACTAGACTAGGATTAATTTTTTTAAAGCATGTTTCATTACTTTACAATCTACTGCTGCCATCTCCTGTGTTAAATGAGGCAGCAAGTAACTTCATACTTACAAGCAGGCTATTTAACTTTGACCATATGGGAATGGTTTCTGTTGGTCAAGCAGAGAGTACTCCACCTAAATACACTGCAGAAGCCTGTTAAAAAGTTGGCATTACCTCTAAGTGACTCCGTCGTTCTGCAATTACTCGTTCATCCTTGTTTCCAAAGAGCTTCTTTGGAGGGAATTCTAAAGTGGCAAGCTGGAAGACATTAAAGGATGAATCAGCATCAGAAGTGACAAGCTCCAATGAGAAAATTCTCTTTAAACTACGAAGCAACTGGGAAGAAGAAAACGTCAAATATTCATGAGCTATGCTGTATGCTATTAGCAAATACCACGTTACGCATTTCTACTGACGGTATTACAATTGGTCTGTAGTACCGGCTGAGATCATAATGCATTTTATCATAAATGAGCGACAGAAAGCAAATTTCAGAATTAGACTGCCACCGTTTGCTTCCATGAAGATTACAAACTTGTCAACTAAATCTGATGTGTTACTGCCAACTAAGAGGTAAGAAAGGTCTCTTCAGGAATTCTGTGGATCTTAAAAGGTTGCATTCAGTCTCTCAAAAATTGTGGTGTCCAACAGTACTGTCATGTGATTTCTTTGCCTATTGTAAGCATAAGATCATTGGATCTAAGAACTGTCACTGAAGTTATGCTGTGGAAGATGGCATTGCTGGACTCCAGCTGACACCTGAAACAGACCTGAGGGACCTTTTGTGGTGTCTTCAGCGACAACTTCTTCCTTCACAGTGGGGACAGGCTAAGAGCATGTGCCTGCACTGTGATGGCAGCTAAGATGATGGGCAGTGGGACTTCAGCTGTAACTCAACTGTAGTTCACATTCAAATGCGTGTCCACACTGGAAGCTGAGAGCTTTAATTTCTGAACAGAACCCGCATGAGCAGGCAAAATCTCATTTATCACATTGAAAATGAAAACAAGGCAGTAACCTAACTCCTAAAAACAACCATTCAGATCTGTCCTTCTAGTTCTTCCACCAAGGTGTTCAAAGCTATCTTCTTAATTCTTTTTCATCCTGTAGGAACTGTACCAAGCTACACTGATAAGGGGGAGAGTGAGGGAACCGTCTTCCTTTCTTGTATGCCAACAAATAAAATGCTTGAACCACTTCCAGCCAGCTATATCTGGAAAACACACAAAAGAGACTCAAGAGTTGGTAACAAGTACCAATAAACTTGGTCTGCTAAGCCACCGCTGCTGGGAACGATGCACAAGAAAGCAAGTCCTCTCCACACAGTTTGTGTTTGCACTTGAAGGCACATCAAAACCAATTTCTTCCTAGCTCTCACTGTGTGAGACAGAAATATGCAACCTCCCATTGGCATTGCTGGAGTCGTTTTGCAGGCAGAAGCCCTGTGTAAAAACGCCTCCTGCATGAATTCCCCTGGCTATTTGATGATATTGAACTAATAAACAAGATGCATCATTTTCTAGTATATCAGCACATACTGGACTGTAGAGAATTTATTGCTGGTCACAAGGTGCAGCAATATACAGAATTATATGAGGAGCTTCGTTATCAACATTGAATGTAAGCATCTTTAAAATACGGAGGAATTCTGCAATACAAATAATTTATTCCCATTCCCTGGTTCAACTCCAGCTTGGATAATTTTAAAGAAATACCTAGGCCTCTTCAAATGAGCGATATAAAGTGATGTGGGGCACCAGAGGAGATGGAAGAGACGACTGCTCTGCACCAGTCTCGCCAGCACGCCCCAATTATACTCCTCAAATTTCTCCAACCGTATTCTTCTCAGTGTGGCTGCTTCTTCATGTTGGCAGGACAAGCAGTACACAAAAAAACAGTATCCTATAATTATGTCCTTGGGACTTACTTTCACTGCACTATTCCTTCCTTAACCTATACAGGATTATAAGTGCTAATATTTTCAAGGACTTCAAAATCCCACCCCTGCAGAAATTGTATTTTATTAAGTAGCACTGCATCATATCACTGCCAGAAACAAGCAAGGTAAAACAGCTACCACCACAATCCTCTCCTGGCCCTAGGGAGACTGCTTTTATATTTATTTGCTAATAAATACTTTCATTATAGAATTTTAAAATAGTGCCTGTTAAAAAACAATTTGCACAAATAAATACTTACTGCTGTAACGTCCTCATACCTACTCTGTAGAGTCAAAGCAAGGTACTACAGCTAAAATCAGGAATGATTTATCTAAATTAAGGTTTTAACAGGCATTTGGGGCCTGATGCTACAAAACTTTGTGACAGGCAAGTTGTTTTCCTCATCTGTTAGCCTTCTGGATACACCTTAGAAGAAAAACAGCTGCATTTTCTAAAGCCAGTAAGTTTTGCTAAACTCATCCAAACCACAGAGTTTTAACATTTAACTCCCAAATCACTACGATGCACAAATCTTTGAAACCGAGCCAGCAAAAGTCCATTATTACAGTCATGAATTTAATACACAAGAGAATGACCTCAGTCAGTAAACTTGGCTTTGAAATGTTCAAAGTCACAACATGTACCTAAATGAAAATCATAATTTCATTGCTGGTCAAGATCTGGATCTGAATACTTTGAACTTAGAGAACTATAAATAATTATCCATTTAGATCAGAACACCAATGTGCCAAAGTATACTTGGCATGCACGTATACATTATGTTTGTAACTCACATACGTGTGTACAGAATATACCTCTACATACATACAGGTAAGTTGGAAGGATTTTGCATCCTGCAGAGGGTACAGTACAATGCACTGATGATCTACTGCAGCCACCCTCTACGGGGCTGGATGCAGAAGGCGCACAACCTCGGGCCTGCTGGAACACTGCTGTGTCCCACTCTTTCCCAAGGGTGCTCTGGCACCTCTTTTACCCCAATGATCGGCAGGAGACCAACTCACAAATAAAAAAAAAATTGAGACCATCCCTGTCACACAACAGATGACCACCCAGCTATATGACAAAAACCTCCAGCCATAGATTTCATCATCATTTCAGCAACTCTTGGAAACCCCAAATTGTTCCAGTTCATTTTGCTCCACTACATGCCAAGAGTCTAATCCCCACCAAAATGAAAAGAGAGAGGTTGAAAACTCTCCAGGTTTAAGCTTCAGGGTGTCCAAACACTTAATGCAGATGTGACAGCACCAGCTTCCACCCAGTTCGCAGCTTGAAAATTATCTTTGCAGCATGAGAACTAGACCCATTCATGTGGCCATGTGAATCATGCAGTCCTCTGTGTGACTCTGTAATTTCACTGTAATAGGAAGCTGGTCCATTGTCATATATTTATATAAGAATACAATATTAATGTATTGTCTATATATACACACACAATATTGCATATATAATATATTGTATATATTAATACAATATTAATATATTTACCAGAGGTAGTGTACTTATATGTGCCCCATCCCTGGCAGTGTTCAAGGCCAGGTTGAATGGGGCTTTGGGCAACCTGGTCTAACGTAGGGTGTCCTGCCCATGATAGGGGGTTGGAACCAAATGTGCTTTGAGGTTCCTTCCAACCCAAACCATTCTGTGATTCTACAATTATATATATGCACAGACACCATTGAGGTCTGCCACGCTGAATTACAAAGTCACTCCTTTAGTGCGGGGAAAATTATGCTGGTGCAAGGGTTCCACAAACATGCAGAGTGATGATAAAATGTTCTAATCTTGCAATGTTGGTTTATTAAAAAAAAAACAAACCCAAGGAAAAAAAGAAAAAGACCCCAGCAAGAGAAATATAAAAGCAATGATAAATGTTTCAATAACTGTCTATAAAGACCCTCTGTCCTGATGTACCATTTGACACAGAGGCTCTGAACATGTGCAATTCAGAAATGCAGCGATTGAAGAGAACTTTGAGGTTTATTTAAGATACCTTACTCATTTAAAGCAAATTGAAGTAGAAAATTTTTCAATAAATTCAAATTCCGTTATTAGTAGTGCTACAACGTCTTTAAGACTTCAGATGAGATTACCGCTGCTGCAGTTTAATGCCCACAGCACAGTATGTGACTGAGCCGCATTTGTTCTGTCACTTAAATATGTAAGAGATCTGCAGGTGTAGATTTTGCATCGAGATGTTTGCCTTGGCTCAAACACTGCAAGACAATTTTACACTACCCAGATTCAGGAGCATAAATTATTCTTTTAGAATTAAACGGCCGTGAACCCTCTGGCTCAAATGAATTCTTCAAGGGTCACACCTTGACTGCGAGATGAACGTTTCGTGGCAACAGAAGGCATAACAGTGGGACTCTGCAAGTAGCAAGGTAAATTATTCTACCTTCCTGAAATTTCTGAAGCACGCCCCCCCTCTCCCTGTCCCCCTTGCTGCAGTGGCAGTGAAAGCGTCTGGCAGTCAGTCATTTTTGGCGGGGATGTTTTGTCGGTTTTTCGGGCTGCTGATGAGGGGATGTGTTTTCTGTCAGGGGAAATTAAGAGGCATATTCCCCAGCCTGACGGGAAAGAGTGAGCTCGAACGATTTCCCCAGAAGCTCCTGCATGTAGTGTGCAAGATTTCTAATTTTTATTTTGGTTGCAGAAGCATTTCCCTACCACACATAATTATAGCATATGCTGCAGTACAAATTCCATTGCTTACGTACGAGTGTGCACACGCGTGCATACGCGCGTCGTGGGCAAGGCCGGGACTGCTGTTAGGCCCAAAACGCAAAGCCAGGTGATATTTTAGAACAGTACGGAGACAGCTCAAGACCGCAGATCAGCACTCCTAATGTCTTTTAGACATTAAACTTTTTACCGTTAATGATGTTTACCCTACCTGGCAATCGTTGCTAGGCAGTAGCAGTCTTAGGGAGAGGCAAACAGTCATTTGCAATTTACTCCCTAATTTCTTTATAATAAATAAAGGCTGTGTTTTATTTCTGGGTCCTGTATTACCTGGGGGCACGTGATCTGTCTGTCTCTCAGCAGGCTTACCTGTAGGAAATTATATTTACCCACCATGACATAGTCTTTGTGAGATTAGTATGAGCAAGTTTGGACCATACTAGGCCCAGCCTTCAAGGGGAAGGTACTTCACACCTAGCAAGTATTATTCTAGGAAGTTTTAAACAGCTTAGTGGATTCCTATCCCTTTCTCACATTTCAGCCAGGAGATTGGCTTTAACAAGGTTATCAGCAGGCGTTTAATGCTGGAAAGAGTAGATGGCAGAACATTAAGTGACCCTTTTTTTAATTACCTATTTTACCTTATACACAACTGCTTGACCTTAAGATTCACCTGCTTCTGGAAAGAGCATAAACCTAACACCATCTATGAGGAACCATACTCTTAAAGTGTAACCATACATCGTCACAGCGTTCAACTACTGAGCCCCGGGAAGAGATGCAAAGTTGGATACCGGCCTTTTGGAAGCCCCGGGAGTGCAAATGAAGGCTCCAGTATCACAGAAGGCTCTGCCTGGGATGGGGTGCCCTCTCATTTCGGGACCTTCAGAAAACAAAGCCGTCGACATTTGAGGGGGGTCCTTTAATTTCTATTATATTCAGTTGGAGACTCCTCATTTATATTAATTGAAGCTTGCTAGGGACCTGCTGGATTTAATTCAGTTCAGGGGTTTTATGGTACAGTGGAACATAACGTTAATAAAAAGTCTTGTACAGTACTTTGCAGATGATATTTCAGTATATAGTGGACCAAAGTAAAATACCACATAATACAGTCATGTAGGCTTGTCACTTCTGAAGCATGAAATTGTTCCAAGTGTTATGCTCCCTAAACATAAAAAAAGTGCCATTTTCCAACATCAGGCAAAAATCTACAGGATTGAAACATCTCATTATTTCTGGTGCGTTTAAAATCTATGTTTTAGTGCCTACAATATGGTAAAAGATTTTTTTATTATTTTTTTTAAGAAGAAGAACAGGGCAGACATTGATGGAGGTGAGTCATCTTTAATCTTTCATCCCAAATTCTCTTTGTACTTCAATGTTTTGATATATTTAAATGGGGGGAAAAGGGGAAAAAAGAAAATTAAGGAAATGCTAACTATTAAATTAAAAAGTCAGTCATGTTTAACTCTCATGTTACTTTTAAAACTCTGAATTTTCTCATTTTTCAAAGGGCATGTCTGACTTTTGATCCTTTGTACCAGAAATCTCTGTCACAGATGAGAAAAATCAAAGAGAAGAATGTGGCACGGTTTTGCAGCCAGTGTGGCTGCACCTGACTTGATTTTGCAGAGAGTAATGAAAGAAAAAACTGTCCTACTTTTAGGTTTTGAAGTTTAAACAAAGTAACTTAAGCCTCAACTTCTCAAGACGTACTAAGACACTCAGACTCTGAAGAAAGTCGGACAAAAGCTGTATTCTTAACTAGGAACCTGCACTAAATATTTAGGGATTTGACAACAAGGTAAAATAAAAGCTTAACATATATTTTTACTAGCATTTTGTCTGAAATAAACCACCTATCCTACACAATTTCATAACAGGGCCTTAGGCAAAAGGAAAATGTTAACAATGAACAGAATAAAGACTACTTAATAAATTTTGCAAAAAAAAAATAATCATATCGAGAGCAAAGATAAACCATTTGAATACATATTATCCACTAAAAATAAATAAAAAAAAGTAACTTAAAAATCACCTAAGTCACATTTTCAGGTGATACAGCTTAAACTATTTAAAGTTTAAATTAGGCTTTTCCAAATCTGAGGGAATAAAACTCTAAACTTATTCTCCTTTAAAAAAATTAAATAATTGACAACATAGTCCTCCATCATGTGAGCCCTACAGTGCTTTCCCCATACGTATGCTATAGGTGAGTGATGCCCTCAGAGGACAGAAAGATTAAAGACAGTATTTTCCATTATAAACTAATCGAGGACGGGGAATATCCAGGGGATTATTTTCTAGATACTCAGTTTGTCACCTACTTTGCCATTTCTAATATTCTCTCTTTACTTGTTTTCCCATCTCTTCCAACATGTTGTCCCCCACTTTCCAGCTTGCGTCCATTTTATTGCTATGCTTCCTTGCCCCTCATGACCTACCTATTTCTTCTTCTTACTCCACTGCCCATTTGCTATATCAAATTTCCTGTTTCCACACCATCCCCCCTACTGTCGGCCAGAAAGGGAGAGTGATGTGATATTCTCAGAGGTAGAATATCTGAGCACCTAAGGATCAGCCAAAGCTCTGAGGTGGACCCATGTCAACACCGTAATGTAGCAAACTCCTTGGGGAAAACAGAACAGCTTTTAAACAGCAACAAAGCCTGCTATCAATTATAACAAACAAAGCTAATTAACCTCCTAAACCTAAGAAAATAGAACTGGAAGAAGGTTACATGCAACCTCGCTCCTGTGTGCAGGGTCCCTGTGGAGGAGTCCCTGCTGAAGGTCCCTGATACCAGCCTAACACAGCCAGCCCTTCTCTGGCTTTGAGGGAAGCAGACTGCTCCAGCCCCTCTGCTTTGCAGCGTTTCTGAGCCCCGAGGAGCTGCTCTTGACTCATCCCTGCTGTCTCTCAGCTCCTCCATCCGAGCTGCAGGCACCCGGTTTGCTGCTGCTGCCTCTCCTTCCTGCTACAGGCTGCAGTGCCTGGATCTCACTTAGACATGCACAAAGGAACAGGCAACTCGCTCCTTCCTTGAGGGAGTCTACTCTGAAAGATCCTAAATAAATCGCTCAGCAAACATCTCCCTTCTGACAAATACAAGAGAGACCATACTGCAGAACGATGCGCTGGAGTTTTGGGTTTGAGGGGTCTGGGGAGGGGGTGGTTCTGGTATCTCCTGAATGCTATTTATGCCACAACTTGGTTTCCCACCCCTTTACGACACAGCCTGTTCTCAAAAAGGAAGCTGGTTGGCCCCATGTACATAAGAATACTCTTTTCTCCCTATTCTTCATCCTTTTTGCCCTGTGCCAAAGGTTTACCTGCCCACAGAACTGGTTTAATCCTTGCATTTTTGGCTGGCAGGAGCAACTCCTGATTTGCACGTTGCTTTTTGCCTGGTCCCTAGTGCTGGCAGTCTGGTGACCCACTAGTCCCTCCAGAACACATCCCATTGAGGCCAGAATTTATCTGAGACCCTGCTAGGGTTTAACCTGCCTGGCAAGCAATTCCGCAGCTTCCCCACTGCGTTCAAGACTGCTACAATTCCTTGCCTTTTTCTTACTCATCTCTCTGGAGCATCACCCCTATATAAATAGCTGCCTCCTCTACATCATTCCTCCATAATACCGGCACTAAGACATGCCAAGGAGCACAAGCACTTACATCACCTCCCATAAATACATGCAGTTCTGTTGCAAGTCCCCTCAAAGTCTGGAGGCTGTGACTACCCCCCTCAGATCACCTTCTCTGGATTCACCAATACACGAGCATCTTCTCAGGACACACAAGTTCTCACAGTTCTGCTGTGTCTAATTCTGGGTAACTGAACTTTTAAGATCTTCCTGGCATGGTTGCCAGCAGCTACCTTCCTCAGACAGGCATAACTGTCTCTCCAAAGAGCATTTCGACTTCATCTGTCACTGAAGAGGGATAAGAACACAAAAAGAGAAATTCACCTCCTGTGAACCTCCCAGAAACCTCCCTCTAATGATGCAAAATTACCAAGCAGGACTGGACACCAAAGATTTCTCCTTCGCATTTCATTAACTGTGCCTCACTCTTTGAATCATGCCCACTTGCCTTATCAATCATCTGCAATTATCAAAAAGGTTTGGAAGTTCTCACATCAATGTTTCTCCTTCAAACAAGAGGGCCAACCTAGACTCAAGATGCATGAGATGTGGAGGACACAGTTTATCGTGCTATTTTAACTCCATTTAGTCTGCCTCCTGCTGCTGAGAAAAATTAAACTAACCGCAAAGAAGTTACCTTGCATTACAGGGGTGTTTTTCTTTTGCTTAAAGCAATTTCTAGAGTAGTCAGAATAACGTACCAAAATAGAGCCATAAACGATGGTCAATATAATATTTGACAAATTACTTCATTTTGTTCATTATAAGCAGCACAACAGTGTTTAAATACAGAATAACTATAAAAATGAGGGATAGGATGTATTGAAGTTCATGCAAACCTTCCACGGTTCTATTAAATTACGCAGCTTTGGGATTTTAATCTCTCTTATGAATCTAATACAGCCAGGACATCTTTCTAAATATAAACCACTACCTGCATAGCTCAGGATTATGAACCAAGTAAAAACAGCCAAAAATTGGCCCTTAATGGCAAAGAAAATATATACATAAGTTCTCTATGCAGGCTGTAGAAAGGCAGAATAAAATGGTGCGGAAACAGCATACACCAACCCAAAGGATATAATGATCTCACATGTAAGCCAGTCAAAACTAAAAAAAAAAATAATTAAATATGATTTGTAGATGTATTTGGAAAATAAGCATAAAAAAGACCACATACCACATCCTTGCAACCATGATTTTGCTCCCTTATTCACCTCTCCCTTGCCCCAAGACAGAAGCCTCTGGGGGAAAAATACCAGTACCACGTGGCAGACCATGGTCTAAGACAAGGGGACATGCTGACCTAGAGAGTCTACAGACAAGTTTAAGACATACTCTCGCCACTTTAATTCACAATTTTGCAAACTAAACATTTTTTTCTTTTTTTCAGGCAGTCTCAGGTCATGGTGCTTGGTTATTTCTTTAAAGAAATGGCAACAACTGCTGGGTTTACAAGGTCATGTCTTCAAAGCTCAACACATTAATCCGTCTTCATGGCTCAAATCCCACTTCTCAAAAAGAAGGTAAGAAAGGAATTTTGTGGTGCTGTCTGTTGGGTTTATTTTTCTTTCAAAAATAATTTGGGATTTGATTCATTATCTTCCCATTGGGATTTCCAGCAAGGTTAAGGAAGTGTCCCTGCAATAACACAAGGTGGGCCACGCAGCAGCCACCATCTTCACCGTGGCATTCCTGCCAATGCCTCATTGGCCATCAGGCGGCTTCGACTGCACACCGACAAGTCACAATAGCATTTGACTTAACAGAAATTCGTTCAGAAAGGAGCATGCACCATAGCAGTCTTAACAGCTCTTCCCAAAAAGATTTGCTTGGTGCATACAAGCTCATCTCAGTGACATCTGGCAGCATTTATGAAACATCCCCGTCTCGTGTGGCCAACTGATGCCATAAATTTCAGACACCTTTGCCTTTGAGAAATGCTAATAATGAAAACTCATCAAAGAGCAGCAATAATTTCTACTGCTGACTAGATGGATGCCTTTCTGACTACTCAAAATTAATGGCAGATCTCAGGGTCTTAAAGAACAGCTGTCACAGAGAAATACACCTGCAAACAAATACGCAGTATGCTTCTAAGTTTGATTTGTTAGAGATATAAAGCAGCAACTCTCACAACAAACCAGACTGATTACAAGGAGAAGTTAGCTCGCCTTCTGCGTCATTTAATACGATAAAACTAGAGAAAATGCAGTGGAAGTACGCAAATGGGAGGCATAAAAGGAACTGCTTGGTCCCCCCTCCAACAGTAACAGTGATTTACAGTCACACAGGCATTTCCACTTGTGTGTAGTCTTACAGACATTACAGAACTAGCTGCTTTATCACCGGATTAAAAAGTAGCTGTAAACCTCATACAGATTTGGATTTCCCCGCCCCATTATCAACACTATCACTAAGTGAAGCTTAAAATGACAGATAATTAACTAAACACGATAAACGTAACAGAGTTATGTTTTTCCAGGAGTTTGCTTGGAAAAGGATTTTGAATCTGCAGGACAGAAAAATCAATTACAGGGACCCAAAGATCACTGCTACTACCAGTCTCATGAGCAATACCCTATTCGGTACTGCTCGTGAGATCCTAGAGGCACGGTGGTGGGTGAGAATAGATATTTGTTTCCAAGTACAATAAAATTTCTTGATCAAGCAATGCTAAGAAAGTAAGACCCACATATACATGGAAAACTCAAAGACACACTCCATTAAAATGCCGTGGTACCCAAGTCTACACCATTGTTTAGGCCAGGGGAGAAAACAGGGACAGGTTTAAGTATTACAAGTATTTGGGTTTGGATTACATGTCGGTAATTTCACAATTACTGTCTGTCAGATGCTTTCCAGAAGGCTGTAACAGTTCTGTCCTCAGCAATCACTACATCACTGAGGCCATGTACCAAGTGATGGTGCTCCACCTACACAAGTTTTAGTAACCCAGGAAAGCAGGGGAAGGCTAAAAGACCACATGGATTTTTAAAATTTTTTTTTACAACATCCTTACAATGAGTTACAACATGTAAGAGCCTTCAAAATGTGCTATAAAATGTGCTCCAGAATGGGAATTATGCTACTTTACATATGTAAATAAAACCCTGCTATACAGTAGTTTGCAATTACTTTAACAATACTGGTACTGTTCAAAAATTGAACTGAAAAGTAAAGGCATTCTTATTTATTCCCTGATTTAAAAACAAAATTTGAGTTAGGATTGAGCATACAGTGAGTAACTTAAGGACTTAAAAATACTGCTAAAGCTTTACTGTCATTTTTTCAAAAAGGCATAACAAGACTAAGACATGCAGTGTTCAGATGCAGTTCGAAAAAATTTCCAAGTATTTCATAAAAAATACAGAGTGCACACTCAAACAGCCTCAGAGCGCCCACACTGCCAACAGCACTGCACACCACAAATCCGTGAAGTATCGTTAATACCCAGTAGTACCTACCATTAAGTATGACAGAAAATAGCAAATTCAATAGAATAGAATAGAATAGAATCATTAAGGTTGGAAGTGACCTCAAGGATCATCTAGTCCAACCATCCCCCCACCACCTATTACCCACTAAACCACGTCCCTAAGTACCATATCTAACCTTTCCTTAAACACCCTCAGGGATGGTGACTCCACCACCTCCCTGGGCAACCCATTCCAATGCCTGACCACCCTTTCAGAGAAGAATTTTCTCCTCATCTCCAACCTGAACCTTCCCTGGCGCAACTTGCAGCCATTTCCCCTTGTCCTGTCACTAGTTATCTGCGAGAAGAGGCCAACCCCCAGCTCACCACAACTTCCTTTCAGGTAGTTGTAGAGGGCAATAAGGTCTGCCCTGAGCCTCCTCTTCTCCAGACTAAACAAGCCCAGTTCCTTCAGCCGCTCCTCATAAGACCTGTGCTCCAGACCCTTCACCAGTTTCGTTGCCCTTCTCTGGACACGCTCCAGGGCTTCGATATCTTTCTTGTGGTGAGGGGCCCAAAACTGGACACAGTACTCGAGGTGCGGCCTCAACAGCACTGTAGCTTTGATTCTTTTTACCATTCACAGCATCATAAGCATTTAGATATAACCATGAATTAACGGGATGCTTTAACACTGGCTCCCAAAGTTTGCCACCCATGCAGAGCGTGCTTTTTCATCTCCATCACCAACAGCCTCACAACGAATTTTGTTTATCAGACGTGGCCAGACAGCTTGCCCCCTCTGCACTATTATTCCTGGCTTTGGTTCTGAAAATACGCCCTACAGTAAACTGAACAACATCCTCCACTTTCAGTCTTCTCTTAACATTTTCAATTCTATACCTGCAGCTCAATATTTTTCCTGAGAGCCACTACTTCTTTATGTTTATTTTCATATTAAACCACAAGAGATTGTATTTTATTGATTTTTGTCATGCAGGGATGTCTAATAAATTTTACTGCTTGGGCTTTCTTGCTTTGGGCTCTATAGTGGGATTGAGAATTCTCTCTTGTAAGATGGAGCCTTCTGTACGTTCTCTGTTGTAGAGACAGATGGTAAAAGACCCTCCCAGATTATTTTTTAAAAAAATGTATTTACATTACAGCAGTCAAGGAATTATCCTTAGAGCCTTACAGGAAGATCTCACTGTGAATACAAACCCAAAGGTTTTTAGAAACTCTCTTAGAAACTGTACTATCAGCTGCACAGGTCTGAGAAAGTTGTTTTCTTCCTTTCTTCTAAAGTCAACCCATTTTTAATTAAGAAACGCAAGATTATTCTCACCATATCAAGTCTGAAAGCTCATCAGCAGGAACATGATAAACTAGTATTTATAAAAGACCCTTATAGAAAAAATGTCTCCTGTAGATTGTCGCAATGCTAACCATAAGGTTGGTTTTGGTGTGGGTTTTTTTTGTCATGATGGTTTGGTTTTTTTGATGCAAACTCACCATTTAACAGACCTAACTTATATTAAAAAAGGGGTTATTTACACCAGAACACTGCAGTTATAATTAGAAGCTCTCAATGTTTCACCAGTAACTGGTACCTCTTGGCTGGACCGTGGACCTGACCTGTCACCTCACCTTGCTGGCTGACTCCTGACCGTGAACCGGAGTGGTTACTGTCACCGTCCTGGCCCTGCTCAGGCACTGCTGGACTGTGCCCCGGCCACTGAGCTCCCTGCTGCGACCTGTCCTGCAGCCACCCCCGGCTCCCGGCTTGTCTTCCCTTGTGGAACAACCTTGACCTTGCTGCTCCCTGGCAGCTGTGTGGGATGCTCCAGTGGGAAGTTCGAGGCAGGAGACTCACCGTGGATGCTGTGAACTGCCACATGAAGGCGCTGGTCTCTCTACAGTGAACACAAATAGAGCCCAAGGGGACAAGGAACCGTACTTCATTTTAACCTTTACAGCCCAGAAGCATGAATGACAAGGTCAACTCCTCAGCATAAAGAGCAGCTACATAAACTATAAGCCAGAAATGTGTATTAAAACGTGTAACAACTGCTGTCAAATACAGAGGGGGGAAACTCTTTTTCAGGACCTTTTCCTTCTTGCAGACTACATCAGTCTTATCTGGATGGCGCCTCAACAGTTAACAGTTACCTGTATCTCAATCCCATTTAGGTAACGAGTCACTGATTTGCTTAATATAGCAATGCCAAAATAAACAGCTAAATATCCTTACTGCACTGCAAAATCTGCAACCTGTATCTCCCTGTTTGCTCTCCCAGTGATTCCAAAGACAGGTCAGCCCTGTAATATCCTGCCTCAAAGCTGCCATGTGAAGCTCAACAGAAGCTTGGTATAGCCCTCTAGATTAGGCAGTGAATAAAGTTTATAGTAACAGCTTCACATCTCCAATTGTGTCAGTAATAGCATCTAAACACATAAGGAAAAAAATGCAACAGCAACACAGTTAGGAACCAGACAGGTTTTGCCACACTCTATTTCTTCAAAATTAACCTGGGTGTTTCACAGAAACTAGAGGTAGAGCTGGGTCATTGTGACCTAAATCAACTGAAACCAATGGAATCTACTTGAAACATCTACTTAATCTAGCGGCATATCCCTGATCAACACGGTGAAAACAAGTTGCTCTTCACAAAACACTTAGAAGACAGCGAGACTGTCAATAACAGCTAATGATTAATGGAGCACAAGTCTTAAAGTCCTCCAAAGCAAGGCAATCATTTAAAAAAAAAAAAAAAGAAAGGAAAAGCAAAACCTCCAATCCACCCCTCTGTCTTTCAGTAAGCAGCAAGAAAATAGACATGGGGTTGCAGCCTAAGGCATTCCTCATGCCTACACTCAGTCAGGAGCAGCTAAGAAACGGCTAAACCTCAGTGAGCACCTAAACCTCAAGTTACATTGCCTAGGAATTGTTCTTCTCAGAGGCATTCCTTTCTCACAGATAGCTGTTATCCATCTGAAAGTATTTTACTGATAAAACACCACAAGTGTTTTGATATCATGCAAATTCACTAGATAATTGAGCAGAGCCTTGAAAATCAGATTATCAAATAGTCAAAGCAATTATTCTGTCAAATGGTTTGTGAATTATGAGATGGAGTCAGCCCTCTCCAAATGATTTTTTTTTAAAAAATTTCTACATTACTAACACGTAAGACTTTTGCACGGCACGATCAATGAAACCTAGCATTTGATGTCTGCCCACAGGTTAATCTTGTCTTGTGCTGAATTTATCAGAAGACCTATAAAGCTCATGGTATTTTTCTAGAGAAGCTTCTGGAAACACGGGTTTCACTAGCTGCTCAGGACAGACCAAAATAACCCCAGGACTCATTGTCGACCAAAACACAGGAAGGAGGAAGGTGAAGGAGGAGACATAGAGAGAAACACTATTTCTGCAGAACTGCCTGTACCAAGCCACGAAAACTTTGCTGCACAAATCTAACACCCAAAACAATAATAATTACAAGTTAATCCCAAAGTCAGGCTTTCACAAAGCTCTTACACATTCAGATTCAGTTTTACAAGAAATTCACGCCCTGCATTTTTTTTCTCACCAGAAATAGATTGGGAACTGCGTATTATGCTGGAAGCAAACGCACCAGGCGGTTTGCTGTGCCTCAGATGCTCCGGTCCTGGTTAGCAACTACGAATTCAGAGGGACCACATAGAATAAACACACTTCCCTGTAATCAGACTTGCACTGAACTACATGATAGGGTTAGCAGCGATGTTTTCCACACTGTACTTATGGGAACAAATCCTCCTGTTCCTTTGTAGACTGATGTACTGAGCAAAGTCTTAAAGTTTCTTTTAAAAATATCAGCAGCCCAAAGTCTCATGCTGTAGAAGGAAAGGGCAGATGAAGCATTTGAGGACCTACCTCTTAAATCACTTCTGTGGTAAACTAAAGCTGATATAGAAGCACTATATATATATATATATATATATGTAAACCCGCAGGCTTACAGAATGCTCTGAACATAATATAATTAGCAATGGGAGCTGGAAATGCATATGTGACAAAATATGCTTCCCACATATGCACTTCCTGGCTGCTGTAGGTGACAAGAATATGAATGTTCAAATTATATATACCATAATTACTGTAATTTGTCCTGAATAAAGGTGAAGGTTATAATCACATGCTTGTATAATAGTATTATATGGTTTACACACAGATATGTATTCTAAGAATTACTACTTTACTTTTCTTTCAATATTTATGGAAAGATACATTACTAAGGCTAGCAAAGTTCCAGGCTAGAAAGTAAAAATTAAGGTCTGCCATTAGTTTAGGATTTCTATTTCAAAACCTATTTTCTAGGTGCTTTTCTATATACTTATCGTTCTGCCAGAGGTATTATTTTAATACAAATCATGGCATTTGCTATTTACAAGCACATCAATGTTGCAAACATTTTTCATTTTAATCTCTACCAAAATATACAGTTTCCAGGGAAAAAAAACAAACCCAACTTTTAGACTACTTATGTATTCTTGGTGTCTGTCCTAAGGTTATCATATTAAATTTATTACTCCTATTATTTTTTTAATAAAACCAAAACCACAATACATGTTATTGATTTAAAAAAAATAATATCCAAATTTGCTAGTTAATATCCAGAAACATCTTTCCAGAACACATCAGCAAGTTTATTTCTCCATTGGATCAAATTTTCAAATACAGAAACAAATCATAAAACAGTCATAGACAATGCTCAATACTGCTCATGGAGTTCCTAGAGGTTGAAAGAACACGAATTAAGAATCCATATACAGACAAACCTAAACTTTCTAAAATAATGAGATAGCATTTCTTGCAAGATTTGTACCGTCACATTCACTACTGTAAGTTACACCCTGCTCTCTCTAGTACACCTAACCCGGGATTTTCAATTGCTTCTTAGTCACAAGAGTTTCTGAACATCAATCTCAGCAACCACTGAACTTGTGAATGGATTGGGACTTCAGTCACCGCAGGATCAAGGCTTTGGCATAAGCATTGCTGGTTTCAGAACAAACTCATTTTAAATGTCATCTCAGATGCTTTTAGTTACTTACTCAGTTACTTACAGCTA
Source organism: Psophia crepitans (assembly GCA_013399095.1). Taxonomy (NCBI): domain Eukaryota; kingdom Metazoa; phylum Chordata; class Aves; order Gruiformes; family Psophiidae; genus Psophia; species Psophia crepitans. Next base: position 4,529,125 of record VWZZ01000616.1, read on the forward strand.
TGGTGCTTTATACTACTTGCAACTGAACACTAAACGCATCCAAATGTCCAGAATTTTGCATTCCAAAATAGTAGGGCATACTACCTAAGCCTTACATATTAATTAAATATACAGTTACTGATACCAGTAAATGAGAAAACGCAATGGTAAAACCAGCAGAGCTTCAGGCTGTCCAGCTCTGATGCAACAAGCCTTTGACTTCTGCTGCCAAAGCAGCTCCCAAGCTCCAGGATCTCACTAGTTACATGGCAACTGGCTTGCCAGCCCTGCAAGCCAAGTACCTCAAAGTTATTGCTTCCTCATCCTTTCCCCTTTCAAAGTAATCCCAAGAGATTAACATAAATTTTACATTTAATGAAACGCTACAGCTGCACAGTTACAAACCAGAATCGGAGCAGCCAGACAGCCAAGATCCCAGCCGAAAAGCTGCCCCAGGTGCTCTGCAGGAGCCGGCTGCCTTACCGCTCTGCTCCTGGTTTTATTCCTCTATTTGTATTCTTCCTTAGGAGGGAAAACTCTGCATATCTCTGCTAACACCTTTTACAATAATTTAATAATTACATAAATACACAGAAATTGTCTAATTATCCTTGAGACTATCGGGGAGAGGAATAAAAATTCCCAACCCCCCCATGAATCACGACTTGAAAGTTAGTAAAAAATTGCATTTCTCTGTCAGCAATCCTGGAGAGAATCTCTTCCAGAATCCAAGGATGCTCCACTAAAATTAATGGCTTCATCTCAAACTCATCCCCTCACCTTCATCTGTGCCAGTACTTCATGTTGGAGACTTCTTCCACAAATTACTTATCAAGAGTACCACACGTATGGACCACTTAAAAAGAAAATGGAGACCCTTCCATGGAAGTCACCGACAAGAGAAATGTGGAGGCAAAAGAAAAGGACAGTGAGATCAGTCTGTGGTCGTTACATGAACAGTTCATGCCTCTCCATTTATTGTTACAGAGCTGATTTACTCCTAAACAATAAGTAGTACTAGAAAAGACTCCTAAGAAGAACTTAAAGGATTACAAAACTGGTGTCTGTTCTATTTTAACAGCAAACATGTAGATAATATCACAGAATTGCAGAATGGTTAGGGTTGGAAGGACCACAAGGATCATCTAGTTCCAACTCCCAATATGTTGGGTATGGCTGGATGAAACAGGAACTGGCTTCACTAAGATACATAACATTTCTTGACTCTCTTCTGAGATGCAAAATACTTCCAGTAAAAAAATGGACAGAGGACAGACTATTTTTAAGTTTTGAAAAAATCTGGAATTTTTATAAGTATTTAAGTAAGCTTGCAACAAATGTTTTGAATTCAATATATTTTCAAAAGCATTCATATACTATTCCTGAAAAACTGGAGAAATACTTTCTGCTCTTTCAGTTTTACGCAGTTCTTACAGGTACACAAAGCCTGTTAACTCCTCTGTCAAACAAAGAGGATATTATCTTCAGAAATAAAAAGAATTATATAAACTCTCATTGACACTACTGATGAGAGCCTTTCCTCCAGCATACTCCACTAAAAAAAAAAAAAAAAGGAGTCCAGACAGCATGTTCTCATAATGGATATAAAACACAATCTTTACTGTCCAATACTTAACGTACCTGAAAAGCCCTGCCATCCAAGCAACAGCCTCTAATCCTAACCTCCGAGATTCATGATACTGATGTGTTACTGCAACATATCGTGCACACGATACTGCGTCCCTGTTGGGACTAGCAGATGGGGGTAGAGGCAGAGCACATGGTAACTTTGGCCTGAAGGATTCAGTTTACACAGACATTTCAGATACGGATATTATGCACACGTTCAGTCATGCAAGACGACAAAAACCAGACCAGCAGAAGGGGAAGGTGGCTAAATTATGACTGAAAATTCTTTAAAAATTATAAACCGTCCTTTCAGGCTTTAGGTTGTGAAAGATACAAATATATATTTATATACAGACCCCATACATCAAATACAAATACAGAATTTATTACATTCTGTTAAATAAGCGACAAGTCACTAGCTTTGGCACTCCTGCAGAAATCTTGCCTACACACACACGTCCTTATCTCCATGAATGAATCTATAAATGCCAGCATACCTTTTAAGCTTCTCTTTGGCAGCTCTCTGTGGATTTACTAATATTTTAAGTTGAGAATCACTATTAGTAATAAAAATGCCTCAATAGTAGGTGCTTCCCTTAACACTGTGCAGAGATTTTTATGCACACGGAAGGAGGTTTCAAGATGACTGACAGAGAACTCCATAAGCAGAGCCTACAGTAAAAGCCCAACAAAAACTGGTTTAAATACCTGGATGCAAGTAGGAATTAAGGACTTCCACATGAAGGAGGGACTTCATAAACCTTGGATTTGGGTAGGGAAAGACAAACAGACAATTGTTCCTCTGCCCTCCTTTGAAAGAGGGAAGAGACAAGAAAGCGTTAATAGAAGGGAGCACTGGCCATCACAACAGCACATCGCTTGAATCTGCTGAACTACCAGAGATGGAAGAATTACTTTTCCCTTGCAGCAAGACGGGGATCAGGAAGCGAAGGTTTTCTACAGAAACCAGCACTCTGGTAGTATTTCAAAACCATGAACTGATAAGAAAAGATGAAGGAGGAAGAAAAAAAAGAAGAATCTTACTCTGAAAATTCTCACTTCTTTTAGAAGAACCCATTTGCTCCTGTTCCTGACTGGTAACAAACGAAAAGCACATTCACTACAGAGACTACTGCAACTGAGAGCCAAGTATGGTATTAACTACAGTTCCCAAAATAGCAAGAGAATCATTAACAATCTAGCAGCGTTAAGAAAGCTGAAGTTGGCCAAACGACAATCATGCAGACCTAAAATTAAAAAAAAAAAGACACCATTAAATGCTTAGTATTTATCTGCCACTGGCACAATCTCGCCCTGCTGCAGCCTCTTCAGTCTTGCAAAATTTGCATATGACACATTTCAATTAGATATGCAGTTGCCAGGAGCCACTTAATTACATTAGAAAAAATGTGCAGGTATACAAAATATATGGCATATTCTAAGACTGGAAGACATGAGATAGGTATCTCGTTCAGAAGCAGAAACTTTTTTTTTTTTTTTTTAAAAACCTTCCTAATAAATCAGTTTGCCAATACATTCCTCTGGGAATTCAGTGGCAGCAACACAAAATGCAAGATCAGCAAATTATTAAAATACTGATGTAGTAACTCAGAGCTGAGCAACTAATGAGCTGTAAAGTTCACTTCTAAAAGCAGGACACTCATACATTAAACACATCCAAAGTGTTTTCGCTCTTCATTATAAATATTAATTTAGAGTTGGAAGGTCAACTATGCAAAATAAAATTCAACTCTGGTAGATTCTGATAACATTGCTTTTAAGGATCAAGTTTCTTTGGAATAACGTACAGTAACTAAGGATGCAACTTTGCCAAGTTTGGTATTCAAATGCATTTGAGCATCATGGTGAATCTTAAGTTAGGTCAATGACAGACAAGCAGAAGCAGACAGATGATTTTCAACTTACCAAACAAACTGAACTCCTACTCATGTCGCAAAACTAATCCAAAATTACCATAAATTCAGGCTACTTTAAATAAAGGTAAAAATATGGGAACCCATCGGTCATTCACATACGTAACACTGACAATGAAATTCCTTCAAAGAAAACAAATACCAAATCTTTACTACCGCGCACGATATTATGTGTTTCATCCATCACAATGTGCTCTTCCCCTCTGATAAACAAGGACACGGTAGTTTGTAGAAATGCTGACAAGCAGACGAAACCAACTGCGTATTAGCTAGGTTTCTTCTGCCCACAAACTTGCTATGTCCCTGTGGTGCCCTAAGTCCCAAAGCATGAGTGGACACTACACACCAGCCTGCACTATGGAAAATAGAGAAGACTACATCAGTGCTGTAAGGGTTTCCAAAACAAGTACTTAAGTGACAGTACCTATCTAAAAGCAGTAGATTACATGATCAAATGCTTATCTTGCTTCTCCTGAACTTTTGTGTGCTTTGTATTTAGCAAAGATAAGCATACTTGAACCTCACTGATAGTTTATTGAGGGTTGTTGTGAAGTGGAGGCTTGATAAAGGCTGGAAGAAGATGATACTAAAGCTATAGATCTATTGTTTCAGCAAGTAACATCACTAAACGTTTCTTTCAAGTGTATTAGAAGCCAAAACAAGTCACTAGGCTTCTCCAAAGAGTACCATATTTCAGGGAAAGTTATATTGGGAAACTTGTAGCACTTGGTAGTTGCCACTGCTTACAAAAATTGTTGAGAAGGGAACAGATAACTTAGGAAAAGCATTATAGTGTGTTGTATTATGTGGAAATTAGAAATGTATTCATCTGCATAGTTAAACCAATAGTTCCGTTAATGTACTAGACGTGAATCACAATAAGTTTACCTAAGACACAAACATATGGCAGCACAGAAGTGTCAATAAGAAACAAATGCACATTAAACTAGAGAATGTATTGACCTTGCAAGCATGACTGCAGACACGGGGAAAAAGCTAAGAAACCCCCCCAGAAAACAAACCAACATCAAAACCAAAACCAAACAAGCAAAAACAACCCACAACCCCCCCCCCAAAAAAAAAAACAAATCCCCAGAAACACACAAAAAACAACCCCACAAAAAACCAAACAATAACCAGCAAAAAAAAATTGCCTATACAGTGAGTGGTGCAGAGAACAGAAAACATAGATAAAATCCACAGGAAAATTATTAATCATGAACTTTAATTCAAGCGAAAACAACTTTATCAGCTGGGAAGCCTCCAAGATGAAGAAAACTATGTACTAGTATGTATGTATACATACATATTATGTATATATACATATTTTGTATATATACATTATGTATGTAAACTATGTATGTTCTAGCCTCTAGGCTAGAATTGTCTCAGTTGTATGCTCTTGGATACTGGACTTTAGTTTGACTTAGTAACATCACCCCTATGTTTTCATGGTTCTTCAAAACTAACAAAACCCACACCAAACTAAAAACCCCACTCCCTCCTGTAACACCAAAAAAGCCTGAATTTGTACTGTGAATGACAAAGGCTTGATTCAAAAAAGGTGACATTAAAATGCTGCAGCACAGGGGACAATTTAATAGTGGCTTTAAGAACATCAGATTCCTCCTGAATCTGATTACTACATCCAAGAAAGAAGTTGATCTCCCTCTGACATAATTCTAAAAGCCAAACTCAATCGTTCCTCGGGACTGGTAACAGACTCTGGGAAAAAAAACTACTCAACCATATTTTCTTAAATGGGGAAGATGGGTCTGCAGAGCCATTCAGGTGGCCCTTTTCTATTTCAACTGGATGATTGCCTAGCTGATTTTTCAAGAGTTAGATGCAATTAGGGTATTACTGTTGACAGACTATAACATCCAAGAGGAAATGGCAATTCATTCAAATCAAAAATATGATACTAAGGTTCATTCATAAGTATTATAAAAATACTGGAAAGAGAACATTTCAATTTTACCATTCAAAACTCATTTTTACTTTTAAAAATTTTCTGACAACCAGAAAAGATGACCTAATTTTCTTTTTCTTTTCTCTCTTTTTTAAAAAAAAAAAACCAAGCAACAACAACAACAAAAAAACCCCCGAACTTTTCCTTAGAACCCTGGTATGCGGGAGTTTCAATTTCGGGTTTTCATACTGTTTTGGAATGGGAATAATCTTAAGCTCCAGAATCTCCACAAAACACAGGTCTACCTATTTTACTCTAAAACTCAAGGTTGTTCCATGCTTAATTAGTTTTTAGCTTTAAAAATATGTCAATAAAGAGCAAGAAAACATTTGCACACTATTGCACCTCTCTCTTTCTGAAGCATATTAACGTTTTTTAATATATGGCCCAGGTTTCTTCACTTGTGCTAACTCCCAAATCAAGACCACTTCCATTGCTCGAATGATTTATTTCTTCTAATATCCAAGGGAACAAGTAGAAAGGAAACAAAATGTTAATAATTAAAAGTTAGATGTGGAAACCAAAAACTGTAATTCTATAAACGCTCTCTCCAATGAACTAAAGCTCTGTCAGGCACAGCTCCTCATACCCTGAATGCCCAGAGTCTCCAAGGTGGTCAGAAAGATCAATTTTCCATTTTGCAGAAACCTGGAAGCCACTATTACAAAAGGGTATCTGTGGAACAACGCTCTTCTTTTAAATGAGGAGTTGTCAGGATGACATGATCTGTCTGCCAGTATCTCGCAATGAACAAACCAGCAACCTCCAGGGAACGAAGCCAGTCAGCGGTAAAGGGGATTAATGGCTAGAGGCAACACACGGTGTCACAGTCTCACTGCAACATCCATCCTGTATCCAGCAGCCTTGGAGCTTTAAACTGCTGAAGGGCTTGCCAAGCATGTGGCTGAGAGGAATATCGTTTTTGAATAAATATCTTTCAAAAAACCCCTTACTTTCAAGTCTCTACCTCCACCCTTTTATGCAAAAGAAGTTTTACAGAAACTTACCTCTGGATACTTCAGTTTTAAAGTTCTATGCATTTCTCGAAAACGACTGTACCGCCTGAATACTGTCCATGTCTCATCCAGGACTGTTATCTACATCAGACAATATAAAAAGAAGAAGCAGAAGTAAAAACACACAACACTAAAAACCATGCAGTATACGAGGTTATCAGATTAAAATGGGCAACTCTTCGTTCCCCTGGATCCATAAGCTTTTATAGGTTTACTTAATTTTTCTTTCATTACATTGACAGAACTGTATTTAATAAGGAGCACTGATTGCAAAGCAAAAAAAAAAAAAACCTGAATGCATTTACTCCTTATTCTGGAGTGGTTTGACAAGGCTGTAAGCACATTAAAATATCCCCAATCATCCCTTGGTGTAGCTATGCAGCTCTCAGCATTACAATCAGTGGATGTTCCACTAATGAATGAGTAACATCCATCACAAGTGTAGTGCAGCCTCTCTATACATTCACAGAAATGTGTATTCTCATATACACACATATACATAGATATACACAATCAGTAAGTATGCATTTCTCGGGCACGCAGTGTTCATTACCACATAGAATGGGATTCCAGTTTGTAGGGTAACAAATTTTATATGCCAGCTTTCAGTAGAAGATATTCCTTTAAAACACTCTTGGTCTGTGTCATCAATATGTTGATGAACATCCCATTTATACAGTAAGTTTCATTAAAATCAACGGAATTACTCCTGTGAATAAAGCGTACAGCAACACGAGCACAGAGGGAGGGCAAGCCAACCTTACCGTCAGCTATCCACAAAATCTTCACGGGAACTGAGAAACCAACAAAAATTTCAGGGAAAGAAAATTTTTCACTGTCTGAAATCAGGTGAAATGAAATTCTTAAGCGGGTCATAAAAGTGCTGGGACTGGAGCCTTTGATTTTACAGAGAAGTCTTTCTATAGCTCTGGTGATCCCAGGCTACCAAGAAGCATTGCTGCAGGCAGAGGGGGGCATTTTTCTACTGCCACTGCCACAGCTGGAGACAGCCAACTGGCATTGCCTACACCTGAAAAGACTGTTGCTTCTTTAATCTAATAGGCCTAGTATGTGATATTACCTCCACCTAGCTACGGCTTTATGCACAAAGATGAATAATAAGCATTTTCAAAAAATGCGTTTCACAAAGACATGGGTTTTTTAATCTTAAAGTGACTCCTAAAATTAAGAAGTAGTTCCCTCACTACTGAGCGTATCACAAAGTTGTGGAGGTGAAAAAATGTTGCAACCAAGTAGGAAAAAAAGAAACCAGAGCAATAAAGCCAGAGGAAAGCAGCATCCAAGGACCACTGTGGACAACTGCTACCTCACGTTCGCCAACAAACTCATCTCTAGTCCCCTCTCCCCTTTCCCCGCTCCTTTTGCTGCTGGGAACAGGGAAACTGGGGGAAGTGTTTTGGAAACCAATAATTATTGTGCATCTTATGACATCAGGAACCAGGTTTTGGGGTTGGTTTTTTTCCTATTTTTACCTCTATTGTTAACTAAAAGATGTAAATAAATAAAACTGGCCTCCTCAAAACTTTTCACAAATACTAATGCACAGGTTCTTCTAGCCCATCCCCACAATGCAAATTCATTTTTTCTGATAAAACTCATCTTTCATGTCACCAATAAGCTTGACTGCTATTAGGACGCCTGCATGATGGACTGTATTCCCTCAGCGTATCGTTAACAGTGTCTCAAACTTTACAAACCAGGTGAATGGGTTTAACACACATAGGTGGGTTTAATAAAAAAAAAAGGTAAAAATTCAGAAATACACACGTTAATCTGATCTTAATTAACCATTTTGTTCTGAATATGTACTTTAAAGCAAAGGGCTTTTTGATTTCAATGTTCGATTAAACATTAGAGTAAAATGGATAATCACAAAATAAAGAAGTTGCTCATTCCTGCTTTCTTTTTGCTTTAATTGTGCATTTTAGCATTTCTGAGTCAAGCAGTTTTGCTGTGAAGATTTCATTTGTACATGATCTTTACTCAAAAGTGACCTCTTTTTTCCTGGGGGTTTTCACAGAAGCATACCTTTAGGGGACAAATTGAGCATCCAGGGCTCTTCCAGCTACACAGCCTGGGGAAGAACACGTACGTCAGTTCGCCAATCGAGTTGTTAGCTGTGCATCTGACAGCTGTCTAGGTGATAAGGTGGTACCAAACTCACCCAAATCAAATTGCCTGCAGTCAATTATTTATTAGCTTTCTTCTACAAAGTTTAATAATCAACTTGTTAGAAACAGAAAGGAAGGACCAGTAGAGCCGTCTATCTCTGCTGCCTAAGAACTGAAGGATTTTCTCCAGAGCGTTGCCGTGGTGGCTTGCCTTGCCCTGACTCGGTCCCTGTCATCCTCTTTGTCTACTTCCCTAATTCTTGGAATAAGACTAGCAGGTAATGCATTACAAAATTTTATTGCTGTTACTGCTGATATTATTGGAAAATGAATTTCAAAGCTAAACTAAATCTTAACCGGTCCCCAAAGCTCAACAATAATGTTGTTAGGATCAATAGGAGAATTACAGCGCACCTGGCATAGCAACAGCATTTCCAGAACAGGGCCTTTTATTTCTACAGCTCATCCAACCAGTTTGGGGTGGGATTCTTTTCCCCCATTTAAAAAAGTTGTATGACAGACTAAATAGGCTCTGTATGTATGGGACTGAGACATACGCAGATCTTTTGAACAACAGCAAGTAAAGCAAATTTGAAAAGCTCTTTACTTTACACGGTTAACTTGCTAATCCAGTAGTTAAAATATTTTCTTAATAAAAACATAGATACTCGAGTAAATCTCTTAAGATTTTCAAAATACTCTTACCTGGACACCTATGTGATCCTATACTTGCCTCAGAACTGCGACTTTTTTATTCAAGCACACCATTTCCTACATAAAACTTATAAATTTGAAAGGAGATACTACAGTCTTGTCTCCTCTTCTTCTCTATGACAACTGACAGAAAATAACCTGACAGACATTCTCACCTTACTTCACTGTCACAGAATTTGTTCCCCTTCTGCCCCACAGAAATAGAAGTAAAACCTACGGGAGGGAGCGCAGCAGGGAATATTCCACCTGATTTTGAAGCAAACAGAACAAACAGAACATGCCCACCTCACTTATCTGGGCTGGTTAAACTGGCTACAGTAATTGTGAAAATTCATATTTCTCCAAACAGACCTTGTTGAAAATGTTCCTCACGCTGCCCATCAACACAGCATCTGAAAAGCTCGAACTTACACGGTATTAAGGGATTTATGCAGATCTATTTCCTGGCATCTTTTTTTATTAAACAAATAAAGTTGAGGGAAGATTGGGCCTTTTCTTTTTTCTCATTTAGGTAGATATGGGACATACATTTTTCTTTTAAGAACTACGTATCAATGAGCACTGCTTCTGCTTTACTCCAGTTCTTCAATAGCTCACTGAGCTCAGAAAGAAACTTCGACTAGGAACAGGGACATTTTGAGCAGACCCACCACAGCATTTGGCTGCGCAGAACTGTGACCAGACCTTGAAAGAAGCACTGCTTTGGGGTGCATCTGCCTGGATCTTCTTCTATAGAGAACTCACCAAAGTTGACTGAAAAGCTTTGAAACACAAGAAAAAGCCACATTTGAAAGAATATTGACAAGATAAATAAAACGAGAGAACTCAGAATAACGAGGGAAAACTGAATAAAAATGAGAAGCCTTATCTACAACTTTGCCTCTTGTCAGAGGATACCCTGCAGGGCTGTGCTTGATTCCAGGCTTTGCTTCCATCACCTGCTCTCAGGAGGCCCTGCATGCCTTTATGTGAGCTGGAGCTCCCCCTTCCCTGCTGCTTCGCTGCTCCTTCTGCCATCCATAGGTACCGGCTGCAACAGATGCCAACGGTCTTATTGATGCAAAAGCTCTTCCCACACCCTGTTTCTAGCACAGCCTTGTCTGAGTATTCTGCATATCACAACAACATGAAAGGAAGAGGAGAATGCCAGAACAGTTTTCTGCTACTCTAATTCAGGTCTAACATAAATGTGCTTAGACCTGATTAAGTTACTACTGTTTCATCGTGTCTTTAAAAGCAACATATAAAACCGTCACTCAAATTGAAGTTTTTTGGAAAAACATCTCTTCATATTGAATACTTAATACCAGACCAGCACAAGCATCTCTTGCTGCAAAGGAAGAAGGTGTTACCTTAACTCTAATAAAGTACAGTTTTGTTTCTGTCTTGATCTCTCTCTCATGGGAGTCATTCAACATCTTAAAGCAGGATCTGTGTCCAGTGAAGAACCTGAGTGGACAGACCATCTTGCTGGCCCATTCCCAAATGTTACATACATCTAGATGGACAAGATGCTGAACGCGCACTAAAAGAAAATATTTTTGGATGGTATGTTAGAGTTGAAAGACTTATGAACTGACCGTGATGCTGCCAAGAAAAGTGGAACTCGCTCTCTCTCGTTTGGCATATAAAGGAAATAAATAATCTTTACTATTGCATCTTACAAGAAGAAATTTATATATTTCTTTATGTATAAAAATTTATTCTATTTGTTCCTCTATACAGCAATATGCAAGGATTTAACTACAAACACAATGCCTAGAAACATCTGCTGAAGAAAATACTTCTGAGATACCTAGGATTCAAAGGTTTGGGGACTGCTCTGCAATTCCACTCAATCATCCCTTGTCCCTTTGTCAGATTTCAAAGTGCTGTTACATGCAAATAGGTCGGCTGACCATTTTCCCAAGAGCAAGAGGGACCTTGGTGAAGAAAACTTATTTGGGACCTAGCAAAGGAAATAAGATCAACAGCATGTCAGCCCTTCCCCAAGACTAACACATCTTCTGATACGAGATCACCTGAAAATAAACTTGAGCAAAGTAAGGCTGAAATCAGGGATTATTTTAACAACTGACATTGTATTCTGACCTATCAGGAAGGGATGAAAGAAACAGGTACATGTTCTCTCCTCCCTGCTCTGTCTTCCCACTTTCCTGATTTTTAAGGAAAAGGAAAAACAAAAAAAAAACCCCAAATCACTATTCCACGTATTCTGATTTCCCACAGAATAACCATAGCAGCAGCTGAAGATTAATATAGATCAAAGTAGAGCTGTGAGCTCTGCAGGGCAAAGGTTTAAAATAGAAAAATTTTTGAAAGTCTGTGGATTGTAGCTTGGAGCCAAATCCTGACCACAGCAAAAGCAACCCACTGTGACATACAAAGACCTGAAGGGAAAGGAAAAAGCATAAACAGCTGATCGATTTGTGTAAGGGAATGACTATTAGAAACATCCCCAAGATTGCAAAACTAAGGTCCACAGGAGCTTCAGTAAAAAATACTCAGTGCTCTAAGGAAGCTGACAGCAATGGAATTATCAAAGTGATAGACCACCCCCTACCCCATATGTCACCCATCTCTTCGCTTTGAACTTCATCAAAGCGGCTATTTAAGCAGCAGTTTCTTTCAGAGGCAGCCTAGAGATGGCACAGGAGAGAGAGAAAAACATTGTACTGACAAGTATGACAGAAGAGATTAGCTGTTCCATATACGCCACTCTTAGCTAGACCATCCATCCGCTCCAAGGTTAGGTCATCAGTCTCACTTCTCACAGAAACAATATACAACCAACAGAACTTCTGGAGCCTAATTTTAGAGGTACTTCTATCTCTCCTTGATATACCTTCCTGTTCCTTCCTGGTAACAAATCCCACCACCTTCCAACATTTTTCTTTTACTACATATCCTTCCAGTGCAAGTCTTCCTGCACATACCCTTTTGACTGCCCCTTCACGCTAAGGATCTTGCAGATGTTTACACTGGCTTTAGGGATGAAGGGAATATACTTGGAAAAGTACTTACTATGAACAAAAAATACATTTTATACTTAATCCACCTTCACTAACCATTTCCCAGCTCAGTAAATCCTGTGTGCTGAAAATAGTTGGTGAGTAGAACAGCCCTCAGGGAAGTTTCATATGTGCTTACTCTTCCCTCAGCATCTCTCTGGCTCTGGGCTTTCGCTGGCCCCAGGAAATTCAAAGTTCAAAAGCCAAAAGGAAGTACTCCATCCACAAATTGTGCAGTATCTTTCAAGATGAAAATTTAATTAGTACAAACGGAGCTGAGATTGCCCATCTTAATAAAAGCCTTTGTAAAAGAGCATAGTTCAAAAACAGTCCTGCACACTGTGAGGGCAGGTCACTCCTCCGACTTACGCCAGCCAACAAAGCGTCTGGCAGTACATGCAGTGACGAAGGCTGCCAGTTCTGTCTCTGATGCCATGTACATCCGTTATGCTACATGTCCACATGCACCGAGAGCACACTTTCAATTAGACTTCACATCTTGCTTTGAAAAAACACTGGCTTAGTACCAGAGGAAACATAATGAATATGCATTTTTTTCCCCCAGCATTTCTGCACAGAAGATCAACAGAGGAAGCCACTAGAATAGAGGGGAAGCAGATAACAGGTTAGAGAAGCGAGACCTTGGAAGCACAGGGTGGTAAGAATCGGAACAAAGAGCCTGAAAGGATTCAAGCCTTTGTTGTGGATATGTGCAAAACACTTATATTATGCTTTCATTATTACAGGTAAATATTTCAAGTCTAATAATTTTCTATACCTGACACTCGCATCTCAATGACGGGCCTTCCTGGAACCAATATGCATTTAATCCTCATCTCTACAACACTTTCAACTGAATTATTTGACATTGGGTCCTGAACTGCTCACCCGAGCAGTCTGATCACTAACGTCCCATGTAGAATCAATCCACTTGGAAAAGACCTGTCTTTTAGCATCCTGTATAGCACGTGTCTCCTCACAACCTCTCTTGTTTAACAGCACTGAGGCCACTTAGACAACGGAAAGAGCCAGAACCAAAAATTGCACTTAGCGGAAAACCAGCTACATTTCGTTGGGGTTAGTACGGCGATTTCTGGAAGCTGCAGATTCTCAGGTGCATTTCCAGCTGCCGTTTCCATCTTCGCTAACTGGGATGCTGTCACAGTGAACACCCATGGCTGGACAGAGCAAATTAGGAACCACGTGGTTTTAAACAAAAGGCAATTTACTGTTATTGTTGCTACCACGATGCTACTGTTGTACAAATGCAAGCAACATGTGCACCGAGACCCCAAACATTAACGAGAAGCAACTGAGAAGCACTTACCTTTATTTCAAACTCATAGTGTTCATCCTTTCCCTGCCCACACAGGACATAGCGTGGAATACTAATTTTAATTGGGTCCTTTAGGTTGTCTGGATTTGCTCCCAGAGAACGACAGACCATCCGCTTTCATGTGCATACCAAATAGGGAGAACAAAGGAAAACCAAAATCACTACATAAGGAAAAAAAGAAAAGAACTTCACTAAAAATGAGAAAATGTTCTCGGCCAGCAGAGCAGGGAAAGAGAGCGTGGAGAAGGCAGAAACTATTCTGAAAATGAAGGAATCATTTGAAAACAAAGTGGATCTTCTTTTAGAAGCAACCCTTAGTGTTTTGTTATGCGTGAAAAGTAATTAAGGTGAAGTGCATTCAAAAACACTGCTTATTCTTTGAGAAGGCACTTTCAGCTTAGATATCAAAAACAAGGGAAAAGCAGAAGACTCCGTATTAACCCTCCTTGAAAAAAGACCAAATACATGAATCAAGCCTTCACAGCCAGCCGCATTTTCTGTATGTCTTTATATAACAAACCTGTTTACAATACCAAGCAGAGCTGTGGGGGATCTAGCAATTCAGAAATTGCCTAGATCTTAGCCGTTTAAATACAAACTCACTTTATAATTAAATAAGGTATTGATAACATAACAATCCACTGTCAGAATAGTTTCCTACTGTTTTCTTTAAATCGCATCTAATTAACAGAAAATCCAGCTAGGAAAAATTTGCATGGTGGGGACAAAAAGGTCTAAAAAGGCATTTGTAATGAGGGCACATTCCTCTGACTATCAGCCAGACGGAATGTATAACTCTAAAGTTATGTCAAAAATAAAATATTTTTGCAACTGAAAAAGATGAATGATTTGCTGTGTGTCCAAAAGTAACATAAGCATTTACTCAGTAGCAAAATTGCCTTTTGGGAAGTCCTCCACTTTCTCAATTGAAAGTGTTTGGGCTGAAAAGCTTAATGAACTTGTACTTAAAAATAACAGCACCATGACAAGTATAAAAGTTAATAACGAAAAAGATTGAAAAACCATCACTTTGAAGTTATGACCATGTTATATATTTGTATTTAGTGATGCTACCTGTTACTTATATAGATACTGTATTCTCGCCACTGATTTTCAACCCCTTAGCCACCATCATGAGACACGTTGCTTGGTCAAAATTTTTCAGTCTTGACCAACACTTTCCCAACATGTGAATGTGGCTCACATTTCTGCTCACGGACGCCTGGTCTCTCTGTAGTAACTCCTGGTGACTTCCCCTACATGTGATACTGTGTAGGGACTGGAGGAAAGTTTGAAACTTATTCATAAATACCTCTCTGAATGCTCTGAATCCTGGTTCGTGAGAAGGGGAGGCTGCTAATTCATTACTAGTCAATTATAAATGCCAATGTCATTTCCCTTAATGTTAGCATTAAGCGTAGTAAAGAAGAAAATGCAATGAATTTTAGTTCCAATTAACTGACTTTATCTAGAAGGTGTATTCCACAAACTTTCTTCTTTTTTTTGTAAAAACGTAAATAAGTGTGTGTTTGAATAGACAAATATTTTTAGGGACCTTTGTTTACACACCAAATATTTTCTCCTCGATGTTTTGCCCTTCTTTTGCTTCTCCCCATGTTACTGCCTTTTCAACTAAAACTCATTTCTGGAGCGTAGAAAGGTAAGCAACTCTTTCCTTGGGGGAAAGAGGAGTTCAGTGCCTTGACAACAATATCATCTGGTTTTAAGCAACAATAAAACCATACAGTCACTCTTAAAGCCACCTCTGTCAACACGTAATTTATTGGTAGTCATTTTCAGAGAACTATTACAAACAGCTAATACTCAGAGAGGAAAATATTCTCAAACACAAAGCGTTGTGAAAAACGCACCCCAATACATTAATACTTTGATAGTCATAAACATCGATCATTATGTTTAGTTTATGGTAGAATAAAAGATATTGCTGTGAAGTAATTTTTTCACAGAAGTGCAGAATGTTCATCGAGTTAGATTTGAAAACAAACATGAAAGTGGAAAACCATCTTACCTAGGAGATACACTAACATTTAAATTTGGGGTATAATCTGAAAAGGAATTATTTGCAGAAATTGTTGCTGTTTAGCAGCCTTGATTAAGTCAGCTCTCCCAGACAGTGCCACTCAACGTTAACTTTCAGTTCAGAAGAAATGCTTGGTGATGTCAATGAGGGAGCCACTCTTGACCTGGGACTGACTCGAGGTTAGGTTCCAACTCATTACCACTCTGTCTGCTCCGTGCTCTGCGAGACGTTTGTGTATACTTTTTTGTTAAAAACAAAAACCATACTTCAAAATAATGCGACACATTTTGTTCATCTTTGGAATTCCTTAAGGTAGTAGAAGGTTTTGTTATGATAACAAACCCAGAAACTGAATTCTCTATCTAAACCAGCGTTCATCCTTCCAGACACAACTTTCCCATCCAATGCAAGTTATTTCTTTTTAAGCCCCACGTGAATTACATTATCTTGGCTTAACATATGGTAAGAACAAATGGAAAATGTTCTTATACTAGTAGAGAGACTGTAGTCTAACTCTGTCTAGTAGAAGATTGCACCTCTACTGGCAATATGCTTACAGAATTTAGAATTTCAGATTAGATACCACAGTGTTTTCTGCCAAGGACCATCTTTCTCAAACAAGGCAGATGGTGCCGTCAAGCAACAGGATTCAAAGGTATTCAGCTCCCTTTACAAGGGAAGAAACAAAAGATGGGAGACACCACCTTATTTATTATTTGAACATCTGACGGGGTAACAGGTAAAGAATAACCTTGTACTAAGCTAAAGGCAAGCCTCAGCTAGTCGAAATCTTTTACTAATGTTCAATGGTTCCATTACTTCTCGGAATGTAATATTAAAGAGACTGTCAGCGATGCAATCTCACAGCGTCCACAACCCCATTAGTAATCAAGCAGAAGAGGAAGAAAGTCAAGCCATGCTCATCACACGGAGTTAAACTTACTCCATCCTTCAGGCAGTACCCTCAGTTGCTAACTATCCATTTAACAGCATGAGAAACATGTACGTAGATCATAAACCCCAAAACATTTGTCTTACCACAGGTACGGTGACAGAGGTCAAAATGCTGTTCAAAGCACAACAAACACCTGTTTACACCCTTTAACCAGGTTCTTTTTCACATTGCATTTTCCTTAAGCACTGGTATCAAGGGAATATAAAGAACTTATTCTATTGCAGAGGAGTACAAGTTAACTATTTGGACAAAATAAACAGGAATGACTTAAAGCCATGCATTGCTTCCCTACAAGAAAAGGAGGGGAGGAGGGGAATCTAACAAGAGGATGGGACGTTCTCGGCATTTTTCTCATTATCTTTCACTGCTTCCACGTAACCTACACTCGCTTGGCTCTAGGCAAAGGGGGCAAACCCAGGGGAAGAGAGATATGGCAAATCCATCAGTTCCTGGTAACTCAGCCAACACGCTATAGAATAAGCCAAAACACAACTCCTTTTGCACTTGTGACAAACTTTACTGCAGGAGTGCAGTAATTCTTCATGCAAAACTCTGAAGCAGGAGAGAGCTGTCAATGCTATTCTTCCCAAAATTGTAAGTAGAAAAGCTATAAACATTCTTAGTATTAAGAGCAAACAGTGAAAGTACCATAGGAACCTAAACACACCTTGCAGTTCAGATTAAAAAACCAAAAAACAACAAACAAAAAACAACCAAACAAAGTATTGCAGATGTTTTGAAATACTGAGATCAAGGTCATGAAATAAGTGAGAAGCATGAAAAGCAAAGACACTCAGATTACAGAGAAGGTAATCAAGGAGAAATGGAGAAGACAGGAATGAAGACAGACAGTAGACGGAGGGAGCCAGATAATACAGCCAAAATGGAAATCAGAAGGCATAGCTGTAATTATAGTTCTGACTCACCGACCACGTACAATAGAAACATTTAATTTCCTCACCTTCCCAAGGAAATGTATGTACAGCATATCAGAGATCCAGAAAAAGTAAGCACTCAAGTAATAATGATTTTTGCTACGATGTGGGTACACTCCCTACAGTATCTCCTTACAGACTCAAAGGACTCGTTTGCTTATTGATATTTAAAAAATAATAATAAAAAAAATTATCAATATTCATTAGCCTCTTATTTTGAATGTATCTAAACCTATTTGGATTTCAATACCTAGTCAGATGCATAATTAGCCAAATGGCTTCTTCACTTGAACTGAATGTTAATTTCCAGATTTCCAAAGGGATATGCAAACTGCTTTGAGGAATTGATGGGATGACTGTCAGCTGAGTATTTATTTCTTTTTCACAGTATTTAGAAAAACCCATTCCTGAATCAGATCCAACCTTACTCCTTCTAGAAAACACAAGCTCAATTTTTGTGACATTCTCTTTGTCTGGCAAAACCACACATCGGATATCATTCAAACTGTACAGCTGAAGGCTGTCAAATTGTGATCGCTGGTATGAAGCATCCAAAAAGTTAGGTGCAGGATAAGAGACATTACTGTCCCTTAAGAGACCTATATGAGTAGTTGTAAGAACAAGAAATGTATATACAGTCTGCTTAGCACAGTCTACTTTCACTGAGGTATATAGCAGTACATGAATGTCACCTAAGGAAGGTTTAATACTTCCCATATTTTCATGTAGTAAGTAAACCAGATCAGCTAATTCAGTTCTAACTTTGCAGGATAATCGTACTCCATTTGAAAACACTAAGTCATTTACTTCCGATGTCCAGTCAAGCGCAAGCTGCATCAAATCATCTTTCAAGAGCTGGTGATTTAAATCAACAGCATCATCCCTTGTAGAAATCAAAACGCTCATTATGTCACGGCAAATTCTTTGAGTGAAGTGTTTGTTATAGGTAAATATTGTGAGTAGTCCATCTTCAGCAGAACCCAGAAGACTAATATTCTGTCCAGCAAAGCCAACTTGAATTTCCTTTATCGTGACGATGGGTACCTCACGAAACATTGCCAAGGAACTCTGGCAGACGTCTTGTTCGACTGACGTAATAACAACATACAGAACAGAGCTGAACAAAAGCAAGCAAGCAGGTTCTGGATCAGGTGTTTTGCAATTGCCAACAGCGAGCCAATAAATACCCTTCAACTCCTTCATTCTAGTACAAATTTGAGGTAAGGCACAGGTCAAAAATTCCAGCGCTTTTTCCAGAGAACAGACCTGAAGCTTCAAAAACACATCAGGAAAATGCACAAATTTCTGTCTTAACACAAGACTGTTTTCCAGCTCTTCATTTTTACAACAGCACGCAAATCCTTCAGAGGACTTCCTCGCACAGGCATCAGAGGTTTCTGCGCTTACACACATCGTGATATCCTCTTGCACAGGGAATTCAGGCTGAACGACACTTTCAGCACGAGCTTTGGCGTTATCGGTAGAGTGGGACGAATCTTGACTCATATCTGACTTGAAGAATATATTTATTTGCAAGTTTCTTATAAATGGCAAATTATTTATTAAGGATATTGCTTGTGCGCATCTCTCACTTCTGTCACACAAACTTCCCAACTCCTTAATTTGTTTAGAAACCACCGTGTTGTTGAGCAGCTGACTACTGGTATCTTTGTAAAGGCAGGAAAGCTTACTGAAAAGATATCCCAAACCACAGGTCTGCTTTGGGCTCACATCAAAACAAGAAGCTATCGAATTAAAAGAAATCAAATCAGAAGTTTTTTGCGTTGGAAGCTGAGAATTACTAGACTGGTCTTCGGTTGTCGGGTGCACTGTCTTAAATGGGCTGTTTTCTTTACCAGTTATTATTTCAGAACACATATTAGCCTCAGAAAAGACAAGGCATGATATGCTGTTCAAGTCAGCCTGCTCATTAGCACCCATTAAGGATCCTACAGAAGACAGCTGTTTCAAGTGGGAACAATCAGATTCAGTTCTTGAGCTGTCACAATCCCAAGAAGTAATTATTTTATCATCAAGATGATTGAAGTTTTCAACCTTGCAAAGCGAATAAGCCACCTTATTTAAGTCGTGACTTTGTAAAGAAGTAGATAAAACATTCTGATAAGGAACATTCTTACTCTTTAAAGTATTAATGTTTTTAGAGTGAATTAAACTACTTTCAATGTCACAACGACAAGCAAAGCTCTCCCGTTCTGAATTACTCCTTTCATTCTCAAACGCCTTCTCTGATGTAAAAGGGGAGGAGATTCTTCCAGAAGTGGAAAATAAATCCCACATCTCTGCATGTTCCTTTTGCCTTTTAGGGTCTTTTACTCCTGTGTTTTCTCCACACAACTCAGAAGCACAATTGCCATCTTTAGACATAAATGGAAAGCCATAATGTGGCTGCCACTGTTGACTTTTCTGTTAAAAATTTCAAAAGAAGAAAACAGAAACATCTTATAAAACCTTCCAATTTGAACATTTCTTAAATTGAGGATTGATTTTGATTGAGTATGTACAATCATCCGAAATTGGTACAATCATTGCACAATCTCTCGAAATCAGAGATGGAAAATCCAACAGAAGTGATTCGGATCTGATTCAGGAATGGTTGATCTTCCCAGCCCACCACTGCTTTCTCTTTGTACAGTATCCATTTCACTTGGTTTGTATTTGCTTTAGTCGAAAGCCACAGGAAAGTCAAAGGGTGACACAGAAATTTAAGCCCTTTACTATTTTTCCACACATGCACAAAAAAAAAAAGTAATCCTATACTATCCAAGATAGTGTGAAAACTCCAACACAGTTCAAAAATAACAGTGTAAAAAAAAAAAAAAGTCCAAATTAGAGGTGCCGCAGCCCTCCGACTATTAAGGTTTAAATCCATAACGCTATTTAGGATTTACTCAGCAAGACAAATAATTAATCATGTTTCCACCATAAGTTAGGCAACCAAATGCAGTGAGAGGGGTCTAAGCCTCAGTTTAAACACACACATATGAATCCTTGACGACGTAGGCAAATTTGCCCAATGCTACCTGCTGATACTACGGACACTCTTACAGTAGTGAGTTCATTGAGAGTCAAAAATGTGAAGCAGTATTCTGAATTCAGACAATCTCTCCTCATTAAATGCTTTTATCCTCTAAAAATCAGGAAAGGGATACTGTTCCAAATTAAGAATCATGACAAAACAAGGAAGAAAGATCCACAGTAACACCACACGTTTCAAATAAAGAAGCAGCTATGCCCAATCTGAAAAAAAATAAAAATCACTTCAATTCCAGCTGGCAGAATGCATTGTTGTCTCTATCAGCCATTTATCTTGCTGTGAATTCAAAATTCTAATTATGCAGCTAAACATTAAGAAATTTAATTACAGGGCATGCCATAATTTAAGACAACCATTTCATTCTGACAAATTATGACCTACCTCATACTTCAGCTTGCGTTGAACAGTGCCATTATTAAGCCTCTCATTATCCTAAGAACAAAACAGGTACAGGTGATTATTAAAAAGAGTGCCTTTCTTGTACAAGGGCATTTAACAGAACTTATAGAAAAAGACGTTCTTTTTAATAGCAAAAAATAACTATTTTCTTACTGATATTTATTAAACCACTGGCTTAGAAGTCAATCAAGCCAGTTTTTGGATTAATTAGATCACCAGTTTTTAAATGAGCATTTGTTTGCAAGTATTAATAATTACTGTTCTTCTGGATGGAATTTTATCAATGTATTTTACAGACATAAAATGAAGATTTTTATTTTATCTGCAAGCTTCCTATTGCTATTTACACACTCTTCCCTGCAAAAAAAAATGGAATACAACATAAAACTGGAAAAAAAGACGATCAAAATCTAAAACTGATATCCCTGCTGTATTGGTTGCTTATTTGGTAAATTAAGTAAACAGAGGAAAACATGAAAATTATTGAAAAACAAAACTAAAGCAGTGGTTGCGCATGGTGCATTGAAGATAAGGACTTCCTACCTATCTTTGCTCACCTTTAAACTTTCTGTTGACCAGGACAGGCTAACATCATTATCCTCAGCTTTATGATGAATATTCTGGAGCCTTCTCTGCACTTCTTGTTCAATGAAGGCATTTATCCTTCAAGATATAGAAGAGTATAGAAGGAAAAAAAAAAGTATATTCTTAGATAAAAATCAAGACAAGCTAAAGGGCTCTTTGAAATGCTTATGAACCGTAAGTACTGCACAACTCTTCATTGGCAGGCTTAATGTTAGATCAGTTTTATCCCTTCTTAAGGAACATGGACTATGGAGCAAGCGTTCGTTTAACAGGCAAAGGTTAACAACTTGTTATCACAATCAGACAATTTAATGGACCACAGGTTAAGCCACTGCTGTGTGTACAGCTCGACATACAAGTGGCACTGCAAAAAAGAGCCACGAAGAAGAAATAGAAGGCAGGGGTGGCATCTCTAGTTACTTAACGGTTTGCTCTTATCACTTTTGCAATATCGGAACTCGGGCTAACAAAGGTTTGGTCTTCAAACAGAAGGAATGTTCCGAGAGTTATTTAAAGTAAAATACAACAAATTACTCTTATTTCCAGACTAGTCTTTAAGTACAATTACAGTACTTAATTAAAATCCAACCCTGGCAGGACGACCTTTCAAAATATTTGTCTTCTAAAGCTAGTTTGCATTCCTATCAAAATATTGCGGAAACGCAGGTTACCTACCTATCATCAACTAGCGGAGCAGCAGGTGGCTGTGGCTTTGTTGGGCTGGCAGGGGAAGTGGTATGGGAGAGTCTCTCTTCTAGTGTTCCATGGTTTCCTTTCTGACCACCATCACCTTCATATATTTTTTGCTTCAGCTGCTGAATTTCCTGGTCCAGGCTATAAAGAGATCTTAAAATGTAATTCCATTTGGTTTAGAGTTGGTTCCCACAGTGCTTATGGGAAGCACTGTACTTAAACTGAGATGCATACACGTATGTCAGATTACAGGTATTAATATTTACAAAGATATAAAAATGGTAGCTGTTCTTTAAGCATAATTAGATAGGAAAACAGAGACAGATCAAAACCACATTACAACACTCTATTAAGTTAAACAATTTCAGTAACTTCCATTGCAAAAGATATCTAGCTTAGCACATTAAATATTAATTTATAAGACTTAATCCATCTATTAGGATCAACTGCATAAACTTTCCTTACTACAGAACTCAATGACTTCAGTTATTAGCCTCCAGAGTAAAGTAAATGAATAAACAGGGGGAAAAAATTTAAAAAAACTGAAAACACAGCACTAATTAAAAGGAAGAGACAACTTAAAACAACGATGTGGCAAAACACACAAGAACTTAAATTGTGTATTGCACATATAAATCTTATTTGCCAGTTATTCCTTTTGTCTGTAAATATATTTTTGAAAATTTACTGACGAATAAAACATTTAGTATTTATTTTATATAGACCTAATAAATCATATTTTGAAATGGAAACCTCCTCACTATAACAAATGAATTTCATTCCAACCAGATTTATGCATAGAATAGAATATGTAAAATTGGATACCGCACTTTCGACTGAAAATGCCCAAGGCATCTACTATAAAATAAGAAGCACTTCCTGCAATATTTATCACTTAGTCAAATTAAACTATATTATAACGAAGTAATCTGCAGAACACGCTTCTCATTTGTAATATAGCTGAGATTAGTAACACAGTAATAATCTTTCCCATATCCATTACAACTTTTGTCTCCAAAGGTAATTGTTTTTCTAGAGGTTTCTTGGAAATTGAAGAGTAAAAGAAAAGAAGTGCCTGCAAAAGCAGGGGAGACCATGCAAAGTTAGGATTCTATCACTTATCCTACAATTGCATTTATCTAAATTGAAGCGCAACGCTACAGCTACTTTATTCCATCCTGGAGGTTAAAACAGAAAATGAAAGAGACCAAGAATGCCGAAGCTTAGGCTGGAGTACAGCAGGTTGAATTGTTACTTCATTTTTAGAGTACTTTTTGCAGCACTGCCAGAAGCCATCTGTTTCTTTTGATTAGCAGTAAAGCAATTTTGCACCCTGAGGGAAAGTGGATGGGAGATGGCTGATGGATATAGGAGAGTGTTTGCATCTATGGAAAATCAATTTAACCACAAAAATCAGAATTACGTTAAAGGAACAAATCTTATCTCTTGATTTGTAAACATCCTACTATCAAAAGATATCGCTTCCTATAGGTATAAACTTATTCAGCCTTGTGATGCATCCACCAGTAAGTACATTAAACTGCACCTCGCCACTTGTGAGCAATACATCCCGTTGCCTCAAAGACAACTCTAAAGTTGCTTTACGTTCATTCTATTGCTGCAAACCTCTGCCAGTAAAGACAAAACATGTTGGCGTTATTCCAGTATAAGTTAACTTCAAATTATTGTTTTGAGGGTCATCCCTGTAGGCAAAAGAATTTGAGCTAACATACTATTCAAACTGGAAAGAAATAAAAACAAAAAAAATACCCAGTTATGAAAGACTTATGCTCACAGAGCATTTCAAAGAAATATTGCATTTAAATATTTTCAGAGAGTTAACACTGATCTGAACCGGAGCGTATCATCACGTAACGGTATCGAGATGAACAGTAAGAAACACATGCAATTCACTTGCTGACTGTGCTGCCCAAGACATTGCGTACTGTGAAGTGTAAACTCAAACACAAGAGCAATAAGTAGACTGAAACATTTAACATACTATCATGTATCTTAAGTTTTTCTTCTGCCTCAACATTCATAAAAACATTCTGAATTGAATTATTCAGGCCCCTGGGCACTTCACTGAAAGACTTCAAAGTTTTATTTAGTTTGTGCAAGAGGACTTTAATGTAAACAAAAAAAAAAAAAAGAAAAAGAGAGACCTTTTTGCTGCTTTGGTATCTTTTCCAGACGTCAGTCTTCTAGCTGACAACATATTTTCTCACTTATCACACAAGCCAGTAATCTCTTGAGGGCTAAGCTGTCTATTTTCATGGAACCTCCAGTTGTTTATAGCTGACTTTAGTCACGCGAGATGCTTAGTGTAGAAAATGAGATTTTATGTTCGAGACAATTATGAAAAATTCTGGCAATATTCACAACAAAGTGATAAATCAGTATTGAAAAGGCTTCAATAAAATCCACACAATGTGGCTCTAAATGTTGAAAAAGTAACCTTTACATGGGGTATAGAGAGGAACTAGTCTCTTCTGATAATGGTTGAAAAGAAAAAGGATACAGAAGAGCTCTTCAATTTGGCTATAGGCAAGTTTCTATTTTTAGGCGTTTTTTCTAATCAAGCATCTGTTTGAAGGACTTATGAAAGAAGAGTCAGATAATTAGTGGAATTTCAAAAAACAAATGCCAAATGCTACCTCAAGAAGAAACACATCATTACTATGCCAATAGTTTTAAAGCTTTAGTATTACCAAATCAGACAACACATTCAAAAATGGCAATTCTGCTCCTTTTCCATTCTGAATGGATTAAAAAAATAAAGCAAAAGATTTCTTCCTCTTCCTCCACAAAGGAACACCCTTCCTCACCCAAATCACCTTTTCCCGAGCCTCCTATACTTAACGTGAACGCTCGGCTTCTGTACCTAAGAGAGTTTGTCATCACATCGGGCTGTATTAAAGCCTCTGTGTATTTTCAAATAAGCTTAAAAACCACCACCAAATTTTACGCCAATATGCAGCTAGTCTATTTTACTTAGCCTTGAAACCAGTAACAAAAAAATTTAAAGATCACACCCATTTATTTTGAATACCAGAAGCATTCAGTACATCGTCAGTTGAGACACATAGTTGGCAGTGTACTGCAACTATCAGTCTCCAAATCTGCAAACAAACATCTAGCTTGTTACCAAAACAGAAACAAAATGTTATACATTCATATTTTAAGAGAAAAAAGTTTTTAGATGATACATGGTTTTGTAAGGTTGGCTGAGCCTTCTAACCAGGTAAACTGATTTATTTAAGTACGGTGATGGCTAATGCAAATACTATACTGCTGAGGATGGGGTAAGTATCTGAACAAAACAGAAATTAATGAGAGAGCAAGAACTCTTTGAAAAGCAACACAGAGTTTCAGTTCTGGGTAAATGACTTGAAACTCATCAAGAAACTCAAGTACTGGGACACAGAATGAGTCGCTCTCTCAGCATCCGAGGTATAAAATGATTCACATTTTGTGGATAGGTTCTAATAAATGGAAGCTGCCACAACACTTACCGTTCTCGGTCTTGTTCGAGGGCTTTTTGCTCCGCTTCTAGACTAGCCTGCAGACCTGCCTGTTCACTGCAGCTGTTGTTCAAGGTGGCAAGCTTCTGCTTCTGCTCCTCAATTTCAAAGTCTATTGTCGAACGACGTTGCAAAGCAGAGTGCCTCCTTTCTAACTTAGCAACAGCTTGCTCCAGTGCCTCTCTCTGCTGTTTTTCCCTTGACTCGAGGATTTCTTTTTCCTTCTTCCGAACCTTTTCTTCCTGACGAGCTACATTGGCTGTGAATTCAAAAGTTTCTTGAAGCTGCTGCAGCTGATTTGTGCTAGCTTTATACTGGGCAAGCTGCTCTTCTTTTTCTTCTATTTCTTTCTCTATTTGATATAGAGTATTATCTAACCCTAGCAAGCCCCTATCAAGGACTTCAGAAGCTCTTTGTTTTTCTTCCAGCAGAGCCGGCAAGTGATTACTCTTCAGGTACTCCAGCTGGCGTACTTTAGATTGGAGCCTGTACTCCGCTGGCTTTAGCTTGTCAGCTTCTTCAGCCTTGAGGATGGCATCCACAAAGTTTTCATCATCTCTCTTGAGATTTAAGTGTTCGTCATGTGCAAATTTTAAGTGTTCCAGAGCTCCTTTATCATCTGCTATTTCCTTTTCTAGGCGATCTATTTGTTGAACTAAATCTTTTTCCAAAATAGTTAACTGTTCCAGTTGCTTCCTTTTAAACTCTACAAAATCATGCTGTGCTTTTTCTAACTCTTCATGGTTTTCATCACCTTCAGACCGGGCTTCCTTGACTTTCAAAAGAAATTCTCTAATATCTTCAAGATCCCTTTTCTCTTCTTCAACTCGTTGTACATCTCCTCTCTTCAGGAGCTCTATCATGACCTGCTTCTCTCGAAGCTGTTCTTCAAGATGAGCCACCAGCATCACCTGCTCCCTTTCTTGTTCCTCAAGTCTCTTTTTTTCTGATTCCAGTTTAATATACTGTTCATCTTTTTCCTTTTTAAGTTTTTCTAGTTCACGGAAAATCTGCATTTTCTCTGCTTTTTCGTTATGATTAAGTTCTTGTAGCCGCTGCAACTCCTCTTTGACTCGGGCAAAAATTTCTTCCTGCTGCTTTTTCTTTTGAAGTTCTATCTCCTGTTGTTCCCGTAATCTCTCCTCTTCAAATTTTTCCTTTTCAGCCAGCAAATCCTTTAACCTGCTCTCAATGTGAACGCTTCTCCGTTTCAGACTCTCTTCCTGTTTCCGAATTTGCAGCTGTACTATTTCTGTCTCTTTGCGCTGTGACTCTACCTCTTGCTGCATTCTTACAAGTTCTGCTTTGTCAGATCTTTGTTTTTCTTCCATCTCTTCTATTTGTTTCCTACAGTAAAACATTTACATGCAATATTTCAAACTTCTGTGTTGTTTTTTTTTTTCCAAAAGACAATATATCCCTTAGAAGTTAAAAAGGTTTGGACAAGGATTTTGCAGTCTATATAATAGTTTCTTCTTTTTTTAATAGTTTTGTTTTGCCACAGGTTAAGATCTTATACTGCTTGGAAGTGACTCAATGCATGAGACAATTCCTATAGCCTACTTCAACATAAAGAGTTGTGAGTATATGAAATTATAGGAAAACATGTTGTATAGCACGTGTTAGTAGAAAATTAGACTGTATAGTTCTGTCAAATCCGATAAAAATATTGATAGAACACAGTGAAGAGTAAATATAAATATTTATATATATACATACATTCTCATATACACAAACTTGTATAAAAGGACTCGATTTGAAATTTGCCTCACCAAATTGAAGCCAACAGGTGAATAAAAACAATGTCTTCTCTTTAGAATAGAATAGAATAGAATAGAATAGAATAGAATAGAATAGAATAGAATAGAATAGAATAGAATAGAATAGAATCGAATCTTTAAGGTTGGAAGAGACCTCAAGGATCATCCAGTCCAACCGACCCCCCCCCACCTATTAACCACTAAACCACGTCCTTCAGTACTGCGTCTAACCTTTCCTTAAACACCCGCAGGGACGGTTACTCCACCACCTCCCTGGGCAACTTTAGATGAACCCAACAGAATTACTGATAAACAGGATTATACAATTAGGAACAGATATATTTGAGAGAGAAATTACTTTAAGACAAATTATTGTGTCCTGTGCAATCTCTCGTTTAAAGGTTCTAGTGCATTACAAATGAGGACAGACTGAGACTTGAAGGTCACCGTTATCCCCATAATAAAATCGCCTGAATACATGCAGAGACAACCTGCAAGCCAGCTGGTTATTTTGCGAGAAGCTAAAGTCAGATAAATTAAAACACAAGCAAAGCAACTTCAGTGAAATCTGAATTCAAATCCTATCAACATAACAAAGAGGATAAATATCAGTGATTCTGTTGCAACATTTTCTGAGTAACATCTTCAAATGCTTCAGAGTTTCGGGATTTTTCTGAGTTTACTTAACTTAGTCCAACTACACAAACAGCTCTTCCAAAACAGCGCGAGCAGTCTAAGCTGAGATGGTAGAAAGTGTCTTTCAGCTTATGAATCGAATCAATGCTGTGATCTGCACCAAGGTGAGAGCTATTACTTAGCAGGTACGATGAGCCAGAACAGTCAGCTCAGTTTGCCACCTGACAACAATACTTTCTTTTGTACTTCAAACTGATTTGGAAATAATGTCTTGATAAGTATAATTGGTATGCCTGTACCAGCACTACAGTTTTATTTAAGAGAAGCACAGCTTATAACATTGAGTGTTTCCAATCAAGTTTCAATCTAAAAGCAACTAAACCATAAAAAAGATCTGAATAAATAATGCGACCTGCCATCTTTTAAAGTAATACCATGAAAATTAAGAGCAAGAGTAATATATTACCTTTGTATAATCTACCCTCCTCATACCTTTGCATTTGGTATTTTCTCTGCTAAAGATCACAGGTAGCTACAATTCGGCTTGTCTGTTACTAATCAATAAGAATGAAAAGTTCAAGAATATAACCAAAATCTGCACAGAAGACAAAATAAAATTATCTATATCGGCACCCTCTGCTTGCTAACACTGTGATTCTAAATTAAAGACTTAAATGAGCCTACAACTTGTGTAATATATATACACACGTAAAAAACCAAGAATGTTACCTTTTACTTTCTAATTTTTCAAGCTCCTCTCGTTGTTGTCTCTCAAATTCTAGCCTGATTTAAAAAAAAACACCACAATAAAAACATTATTTCCCAAATACCACAAAAAATAGGACAATATGATGCAATTCAGTGTCTGTGTAGAAGATTATAACAATGATACAAATCAAGAGTTTTATAAAACTACTTTCTACAATAACAGAAAATACTTCCTTCATTAGGGTTACAAATTAGTTATCATGCTGTCTGACACAAGTACAAACAGAAAAGTAAATTAATTTCTGGGGGGAAAAAAGCCAGCTATTTAAAAAGTAAAGTTAAACAAGACAGATAAATGATTAGCATAGCTTCTGCAAGTTAACTACATGCGGACATGGCAATCAATACATAGAAATTGAATTTCTCTACCTTAGACAGATCGGTCCTTTTACAGGGAAAAGACTGCCATGGGAGGCAGGGGGAAACAGAGCGATCAATTAAGAAAGGAATTGATAGAAAAAACATATTAACAGTACACCATATTTTATAGTCAACAACAGTTTGTTTTATTAGAAGTTAAACTGGTTAGAGTCATAGAACATTTGTCACACTACAACTCAAAGAAAAACTTAAATAATTATTCTTTCTGAACATGTTCTTCAAATGCCAATGATCCTTAAATCGATGCTCCTCTTCCTATGGTTTATTAACATGGTCAATTGTGAGAAGGCAAAGAGTTACGAAACTATTCTACGGCATGCTGGTAGTTCTTCCTTTCCCTCCAAAGAAAAAGAAGAAAAACCTCAAACATTACTATGATGTAATCAGTGGGGTTGAAAAATTTCAAATTCCTACAAAGTGCACATTCAGGCACAGAACACAATTCAAGCCCATTCACCCAAAATATTTTGAGATTTTAGTGTATTTAGTTTGATAAGGTTCTTAAAAATTATGACAGAGTATTTGATGACATTTTTAATATCAGCTCTTATTGCAGTTGTACAGAAGTCTTATTTTAATTTCCTTCAAAAGATTCACAGGGTTTTTTTACAGAAATTTTTCAAAATAAATATTAAACAAAACCTATAGACAGACTGAAATATTCAACCAAATACACAAACAGTCAGTTATTTTAGTCCTACTACAGCTTAAAGAGTTTGCAGGTTAGTGAGATGGGCCATAAACACTGAAGAATGATCTAAGACTGTGCCACACCTTAACTTTGAGTAGTTGATAAACTGCAGCTTAGATGTCATGACCCCAGTTCTGAGGCAGTTGTGGTGTGGGTTGGTTTTGGGTTTTTTTGTTTTTTTAAATAAGCTATTTTTAATACTTTTTTCTAAAAATCATACAAATGCCTACAGCAAAAAGGAACTGTCTTTGCAAACCCACCAAAAAAAACCCAAACCCCACCATCAATAATCTAATATTTATAAAGCACCTTAAAAGAACTTTGGTTCTACATGCTCAAGAAGCATCTTTCTAACCGCTGCAATACGGGAGGAAGACTAGTTTAACAAATTCCATTTTTCCCTATTTCTCACAAATTCATTTTTAAAAAATACCTTCCACAATGCCTAAGAGATTAGCAAATGTAGATTTTTATACACAACTCTGGGTATCTGCAGCCTTCATGTAAATGTCTCACTAATCCCTTCACATTGCTATGTCCAGGATGGGCACTATCTCAGCATTACAGCACAAAGAGAGATGACAAGAATTTTGTATTTTTAATTTTATCATAATTTCTGTAGCAGCAATGCAAAATTCACGAAGTTATGCAAAGAGAAGGAAAAGCAACCTTAAGCGACCTTCAGAAAGCAAAAGCTTAATTTAATGGTTACCCTGGACTTCCCAACCCATCGTCTCCCCCTTTTAATTTTTTTATTAAGTTGTACCTCAAAAGCCCTCGCTTTGGCTATGGTCTACCTCAGGAATTCACAGCTGTTAGTTATCACTTCTTACCTAGGGCTCGGCTGACAAATGCCACTATATTCATCATTACTTCAGTCCAAAATAATACAGACCCTGGGGAATATAGCTCTCGTCTGTGGAAACGCAGATGTCCGTTGGGCGCTGTCAGATGTAGACAGTCTTTGCTTAGACAGCTGGCAAAGATGATTTACAAGTATTCCCATGCTTGGTTAAGCCATAATGAAGTAAAATGTTTCAGATCAGCTAACATAACGTGCAAAACCCAGAGCAAGACTCTTTTGATATTTTGACTGTCCTATAAAACACATAATTTGGCAAACATATTTTATATATGCATAAAAATGGTAACTAGCTTTTGATCGAGTTCTGATACAAGGAAAATGAGCCATCACAGAAATCAGTCTGATATAAAAACAGGTCAGTGGTAAGAACTCCATGATCTTCTCTTTGAGGAAGCGTCTCTAATACCTTCCGCACTGGTGTCACAACAATAAGCTTTACCTTACACTGAAACAAAGCTGGTGGTGCTCAAAAGGTTGCTCAGGAAAGAGGCAAGAACTATCCAGAAGCGTTCCTTCTTCAGGGAAGATGGCTATTTCCCAAAGCCAAATATGGATCATCATCAACATTCCAAACAACAGCTTCCAAACACTACAGCTGTTTTAAAAATGCACATTTAATGTATTTTAGACAGAATACAAGACAGGCTAACGCAGCCTGGTGTTTTTCCACTATTGTAGACTTGGTGGTGCCTAAGAAGGTCTGAGCTCCATGGAAGGGTCTCCTACCATGGAGTTATTCACAGTGTCTCTATCAAAGGCTCATGCTGCATCCTTTATTTCTGCAAAGGTAATAATGATGCCTGTCTTCCTTAGCTGACACTCTACTTTCTCAATATATTTAGGAATTCACCACTTTTGAGATCATTACCTCAGCAGTATTTGCTTCAAACTGGTTATGAGTTTAAAGTTATTTCAGGACAGGAGAGAATCTGGGGAGGTAGGACAGGCTGTCAATGGTTGCAGAAACCCTGTTTCTTTAAGAAGCTAGCCCAAAAAAAAATTAAATCTCAACATCACCAGAAGCATCACTGGCTATAACAAATTACTGCCAGTTTTATAAAGTACAGGTGCAAGATTGATGTTTTTTGGTTTAGTCTATCCATAATAAAAATCTTTTTCACATAACCTCTATTCCCTTTATTAATGTTAGCACCACTGTGAATAGAAAAAAATATTAGTTCAAAATTGAAAAAAATGAAGAGATATTAAAGACTAGAATTCACTCTTTCTTCTTTTGTAGATCTACGACAAAGGAACTTAATCTGATCAGCATGGAATTAAATAGTCACTATTTTCCTGGAAAACGTGGCATATCTAGTGATAAGAGCAGTGTAGATAAGCTGCAGAGAAAGGAAGTCAGTTCTACTAGCACAGTACAATAGCTTAATTTACACTGCACAAAAGTGTGATCTGGTACTACATCTATCAGGAAAGACTGAGTACTGGCAGGACTACAAAGATGTTACAATGCCGTTCAGTAGCCCAATTTATGAGATCAATTTTAAAAAGACCAACCTAAACAAAACACTCCCATGCTAAATCCATGACAAGACCAAGGTTTCTCATGAGTGGTTTTAGAGTTACAATACAATGTAGCTTTCAAAAGGTCCACAAATGAAATCTTCCCCATAAATCTAGGGGCAAAATTCTATTTCATCCAAAGCTTATTATCTGAAGCAGTGTTGCATGACACCGGATTAAAGACAAAGACTGGGAACAAGCCGAACAAAGAATTTTGCATGTGAAGCCTAAATTTTATGCAACTATCTCCACATGTGGGAAATCAAGAACCAAATACAAAAACCCACACACAACAAAAGCCACACACAAAGACCACCCATCAGAAAACACAATTAAAAGATAACACTGGCTTTCACGTAGGAAAGATGCAGACAGCAAGATCCATCATTTATCTGCTTTCACGACAACTGCAGGCAATACCCACAGCCTCTTCTGCCATTGACTGCTAAAGCTGCTAAATCTTACAAGCTGTTTATTGCAAACTACAGAAATTGCAAATTTAGCTGCTAGCCTTTAGGTTATCAATACCAAAACTGGAAGAAAAGGTGGTCCTAAAAGTGCTAAATTAACAATAAGCAGAATG